>JAQFVV010000114.1:957082-1579582 GCA_028023455.1 Epiperipatus broadwayi
ATATAATTTAAACAGAGTGTTTTAAATAGAAGTTTAAATTGTAGGTTGTTTTAAATAGAGGAAGGTAATGTTCTAATGTTTTATATTAAATTTATGTTTTTGTATTGAGAAGATTTGAAATATATGTAGAGTTTAATGATTGTATTATGTTTTATTTTATTTGTTTTATTATTTTTTATATTTTAGTGGCTTGAAAAAGACTATAAGGAAGTAAATAGTCGAAACGTTGCTCTTGATATTAATTTCATATAGTCATAATAATAAAAACAAGTTTTTTAAAGAAAATTGGTTTGTGATTTTATATTTTGATGAATATTGTTTATACTGACTATTTTTTAAAAGAAAGAAGAAGTTCAAGATTAAAGGTTATGCTATACATATGTTTATATAATACATTGAGATTAATACTCCAATACTAGTCTATTAAGTAAATTAAGTTCAATCCAAAGCATAAGATAAAACTTTTTTTAGAAAAAAAATCTATATATAAAATTAAGGTAAAAGAGAAGAGACATTCCAATCTTTTCTATAAAAAAAAATTATCTTGCGCTTTGTATTCAGAGTATATTTCATTAATTAATAGACAAGTGTTGAAGTATTAAAAACGACAATACATTTTGAAAGTTAAAAAGATACCTCTTTCTTTCCTCCATATATCAGGAGAATTATTACAAAGAAGGGCAAAGTTAAAGAGATATCTTTTTAGATTTAAAAAAGTATTGTCATTTACTGAACCTGTTTGGGGGGGGGGGGTATTCTATTACATTTAAAAAAGTCACAATGAGTAAATCTCATAACATTATACATATATGATTACGTATATATCCTATTGAAGGTAGGTGAAGTAAATATGCAAATGAATACTTTATTAAAAGAAGATTAGGAAGATTATTTGGTACAAAAACAGAAGCTTTAGATAGGGGGGGGGGGGATAAAGATAAGATCTCTAGATGTGTATATAAAAATGGAAGAGAATTAAACATTTGTTTTGAATGCAGGATGTTGAAAGAGAATTAGGAAAAAATATTTAAAGAATGGAAGAAACGTTAAAAATAATGGGAATGAAAAGAGAAGAAATTTTATAATTTCTTGTTCAGATCTTTATGATAAGAGTATTGTAGTGAAATTAAGAAAAATAGTTATTTTTTAAAATAGTATGTATGGTCTAAAGTAGAAGAAAAAATGAGACAGTGCTGGTAAAATGGTTTGATAATAAGCAGTACAAAATAAGTGAATTTATTATCATATAACAGTTCCAGAAGGAAAAAATATTTAATTTAAACTAGCAGGGTTTATCTTGTCTAAAAAACATATCATAACATAAGCAAGCAATAAACGCTAGATTGTCGTCATCGGCTATATTTTACTATTAATTAATTAACATACCCTATTTACATCAATAATATATATAGAATGTGTATAAAATACACTACACACGTACAGATGTGTACTAAGCTTAAATATAATAAAAAAAATTGAATATCTTTTTTTTATGGCTATTTTTTTATATGGTGTACATAGAAAATCATTAGCGCCTAACACTAGTTAAAACCGGCAGTTTAAACTTCACTTCCCTCTGGAAATTGTTCCCGTAATCTAATACTTTATTTTAATTTTCCAATTTGGTTACTCTTGGTAAAAATATTTTAAATGAAATGTGCTACAACTTGCCTCTTTTTATCATCTGTTTTATTGATTTACGATAGTTTATTGGCTTTCTGCCACACATTTAAACAAACATCTGGTCAACTTTATAAGTTGACCACATTAGTTAACACGTTAACCCCTCAGACAAGAGTCATTTCTGACAACAATTTATTTTTCAACGAAAAATTATTTTTATCATAAAAACTGTTATGTTTATGTAAATGTTGTTTTAAAAATGAAGCCAGTATCACTTTATGAAAGTGAAATAAAAAAAGACAAATAGGCTTTAAACATTATTTCTTTTTTATCTATATACTGTATTTAAAACAAATATTTAACTACGACTTGCTCCTTTCTTTGACATTTTGACATAAAACACATTGTCTAATTAATTTCAGTAATGGGTTTATTTTATTGCAAAACAAATACTATATTGTATACCGGAAAATATAGAATTAAAACAGGCAAAACTTTCCATACAGTAGTGCCACTCAGTGCAAGCCAGAGAAATCAATGGATGCCATTGATTACTCTGGCTTGCACTGAGTGGCACTACTGTATGAGAGTTTTGCCTGTTTTAATAGCAGTTACGAGCAAGCACAAAAAATGATGATCATGTAATGTTTAATGGTTTAAAATACAGAATTCACAGTAAAGGGAAATTCCATGGAATCTATAAATTTAGTATAGAACAAATTTAAAAGATTAAACTATTATTAAGTCAAATATTTAAACCTTGATATTAAATATATCTAATTCATAAACAGTATAAATATTCAGAAAGACTACTATGCTAAAAGAATAGACTACACAAAAATGAATATACATCAAGTGTACCTATGAAAATTGGAATATAAGAAATTACCGATAAGTTACTATTCACTTGATATTTTCTCCTTATCTTATTTTTAATTCTCATATGGAATAAGAATGTCATTTTAAATCGCGCATGATTCTTCCAATATAAGTCATCATTGGATTTTATGAAAATCTTGAAATTATTAATTGTATTTATCATTATTTTGAATCTAGAGGGCTTCTTTTTAAAAGTTTAATATTACTTGCAAATTATCTACATAAAAACAGGAAAATACAAAGATTCTATATACACAAGAAACTGACTTCTGGTAGCTATTTTAAAATATGACAAACAAATGCACCTACTTTCTAATCTTTGAGACTTCGGAAAACTTATTTAAAATTAATAAAAATAATTCTAAATTATTTTTAATTTATTGTCAGACCATGTAAAGTCCTCTGCCCGAAGGCAAATTAAGATAGTTAGGAAAAGAGGAAATTATACTCAACACTTGTATACAGTTAGTGGCATTCAGCCACTCTTGCTGCTCTTATGTAATTCTTTGAGTATCTCAATTTTAGAGTTAAACTTCACTCATCTCATGAAAACAAATTACTGTGTCTTACATTTTTATTAATTAAATGCAGTATATATATGAAAGAAGTTTATTTACAAAATAAAAATGTTTCATATATATACATGTGCAGATGACATTAGAATCTAGCATATATATGGCTGCACAGCACCGGTCCCTCTTTTTTTCCTGGACATAAAGGTTAAATAATTGAATAAACATTTAACTATATAAAATCTTTATTTATATAATAATATTTCTGTTTCAAAAATATGCTTAGTTAAAAAATAATAAATCACTACACTCTCATTACAAAAGAATAAATATCCAAAAACAAAACAATATATTTCTAAAAAAGTGAAATTCTTGATACATCATAATAAGAAAATTCACTATAAGGCAACTTTCAGGTCTAGCACCTATCAGAAACTCAGGTTTGCAAGCCCTTTGCTGCTGGCCCATATATATATAGTTTCTTAAAGATATCTTCATATCTGGCAGTGTAATGCGACTTTTTAATTTATGCTACTGTACTTATTATTTTATTGTTATATTACTATGAATGGTAACTACAGTTTCCTTGGTTTAAATTTTTTCTTACATTAAAATGTTACATGTTTATTTACCATTGTCAAAGTCACTCCATTCACAACTTTGACACCATCCATCTCAGACATGTACAATAATAATTATTACTAATCATTTTCGAAACTAGAGATTATCTCTAACACAGATATAAACTTTAAACATCAGTTAAAGATTAATATATCTGATTTTTTAATTTTAAACATAAACACACATGGAGTTATTCACCGGTTAATCTATTCACCTTTCTCTTTCCCATGTGTAATATCTTTATAGATATATTAAACAACAACAACCTCCATACATCTCCATTCTTTTTAAATTCATATAAATAAAGATACAATAAAAGACAAATGACCTCCAAAATGCATTTCATGCTGAACCACCACTCATCAATTGGTTCAGGTCACTATCTCTCACATATATCTCTATTATATGAAGAGTATTTATCTATAATAAACTGTTACATTTTTATTTACCATTGTCAAAGTCACCCCACTCACAACTTTGACGTCATCCACCTCAGATAAATGTTATTGAAAACTTTTTTTGCTCTGCCATTTGTTTTAAAATTTTTCATCTAGTGTTGACGATCTCATAAAAGCATATTATAGTACACCAACATAATGAATTTTCCATTAACTTCATTTTAAATTAATAATTTTATACTATAAAAACCAGAATCGTTGTTTATAATATTACTCATATTATTACTAATCCTTTTATCTACCATAATTTACACCTGCAGCTTCTGTTAATTTTCCTTGAATAGTTCCCCATCTTTTACTTGAATTTACTTAAACAATTAGTCTACTATTATTTATGAGTATTTTCTTTACCACAGTTCTATAATATTCAATTTTAGTATATCTGCTATCCATTTCTTATTATGTTAGTTCTTTTTATTCTTTTAAAAGATAGACTTAATTCTACCACTACCAAAATGAAATTCGATTCATTTTATAATGAAGACGATTTTTATGTGTGCTTTGTCTAAAGTGTGGTTTGTAAATAAAACTCCCATTGGTAAATTAGAGTGTATCATGTTTCAATTAGTTTTATAAATAAATCTTTAATAGGTATCACACATGGAAAAAGAGAAATGAAGTTGAATTACTCCATGTGTCTGTATTAAATTTTTTAAAAAAAGATATATTAAATGAGGTTGAAAGTTTATATCTGTGCTATCAAAAGGGAATTGTGTTAGACTTTTGGGTGGAGTAAGTTTGGCACTTCTGAATCAAAATATATCAATTTAGAATTTTGTCCTACTTTTATTGTCCTGAAACTCACTTTATTCTTCCCTAAGAATTGCCAAATACCCATTTAATAAATAATATTTAATGGTTAGTTACCGAAAAATACTGTTTTTCCTTGAAAATTTTTCAGCTACTGTAAATAAACCTCTATATTGCAGCTTAATCTGAACTATAGATTAGGGACATGTCAGACTAATATATTTAACCATTACAATACAATTCCTGCAGAACAAATAACAATAAACTATGTACAAACATGGGCCTATAAATACATAATAGATGCTTATTATTTATTTATTAAATTATAAGAGAAACTAAAATATATTTATAAAATGTAAAAATTTCTATTATTTAAAATATTTTTTAAATCCAAATTTTTCCATTACCTACATTCTCTTAAAAACAGGATTTGCAAACACATCTTGACCACTTAATCACCAAGTTAGCTTTCTAGGCCCTAGGCATTTAAAAATCCATTTATTAGATAAATCCGTCTTAAGTAGATATGAAGTCCATTGTAAATTATGAACAAAAATGATTACACAGTTTAAGCAATGACACACCCCACCCATGCCTATTTCTTTCATCTTCGCTCCCCCCCCCCTCTGTCTCTCGCTCTCATTAATATGACTTCTATATTCAAAAATGGCATTTAAAAATTTTTAAAAATATCATACATACACCTGTGATTACAAATTAATTTTCATTTGATATATAAAATAAAGGTAAATACCATTTCTCTATATATTTTGTTTTGTTTTCTCCTCTTATCTTATTTTTTCTTCTTCCTGCTCTTTCATTTTCTATTTTTTTAAATCCTACTCCCTTCAATCGGTTAGACATCAACTTCTCATATCATTAATCATATCTCCACCTGTGATAATAAGATTGTGTGTTGAGATAACCAAATTTTTAACCTTTAATTATGCACTGATTCCACTTTCAATCTTTGCTTTATTTTTTTTATTCTAAATTCTTTTTATTTTATTTTTTGTAAAGTTTTTCTTAAGAGTCATGAAATGTTAAAGTTTACATCATATTATGATTACATGCTCACTTTAAACTGAATCCATTGACATATGGGATTAACTTTTAAGTATTTTAGAATCTCTAGCTTCCAGATATAGATATTCATTTACTAACCAATATCGGGAAGCTATCTGGATTGTTCTGGATCAATTTATCTCAAGAAATCCATATTTATCAGAAAAAAATTATCAAGCACCATGCAATTAATAAGAGGCCCTTTTTATAATATCTTATCTTCTGCATAAAGTGGATATGTATCTTTTGTTTGTTGTTGTTTTTTCCTAAAATATCAGAAGATATTTTTTGTACAGTTTATTTTGAAAATAGGGTAAGAATCATAGCAGCCCAATAAGTGCAGAGTAGAGGACATCTGAAATGTCAAAAACTGGTATTTCACTCCTGAAATTTTTAACTTATTCACTTCCAGTAGGATAGTGATATAAATAGATACATTTCAAAAAGACAGGCCATACATTTGAACCCTCCAATCCCAAAATAGTTTAAATAGAGAAAAACTACATCAAACGGAAAATTAGAGAAGTGTACTTCATTAATGGCAACAATAACTATCAATAGACATGACGCCTGCTTTGACATTTCCAAACGTTGGGCTATCTAAATCATTTGCATATACTTAGCATATCGACTTTATTTCTCTGTTCTGCATTTCGCATTGTTGCTATGAATAGGAGGCAAACGGCCTCAAAAGTGCTTAGCGTTTACTATTTTTTGCATTCTCTATAGCTTCTCTTTCAAGCGCTTCACACGCTTTTAATTTTATATGTTAACTTCAAAAAAAAAATGGCAATATTAAATATCAAATTATTAACTTATGAGCTCTGATAACAAATAAAATAATTGTACATATATTATATTTTTAACGAACAATAAATAGAAATTAGTAGAAAAATCATTATACCAAATGAGAAAATGTGACTTGCAGTATCTTCTTAATTATATAGATTTTAAATGGAATTTTTTTTTAAATAAATCTTAATTCTATAAATGGGTGGGAACCTATAATTTTGGTCAATATTATAGAGTTGTTTCATGAACAAATCTAAAGCCTGTTTAAAATTTGTTAAAGCTATATATTTGTCTTGAATAAATCTCACTAGAAATTAATAACCACCATCACCTCATCCCACCTATACTATCATTTGCTTCACTTCTGTGTGCAAGTTATTTCTTTTTCATTGATCATGTGATGGAGAATTTCTAGTCGATGTCTCATTTAGAGATTTGACAAAAATTATATATCCTAATCATCTATGGTCAATCTTGCAAATCATCAAAACTTTAACCAAATTCCAATATATATATATATATTCCTCAATCATGGTGAAATTTCTATTTAATTTATTACTAGGTCCTATTCCTACCAACCCTTTCCTCATCAACCACTTTAAATTAAATCTTGATCCTATTTGTGTCTTACACAATAATCTTCCAAAGATATGCTATACATCTTTCAAATCTGTTCTCATCTCTTATTCTTATAAATTTCTGTATTTCACAAGCATATAATTAATCTCAATCAATTGCTCCAGAAAATATTAAATTCTTTCATCTCTTCAATGCCACTATAATTAATCGTACTCTTAGAACCATATATAGTTTGCTAGCTATTCTATCATTTTTGGTAACAAGTAATACAATATTCTTAACACAAATAAGAAAGAATGATTTAATATGTATTTAAATGCTCTCAAATTCTCACACAAAAAAAAACTTTAAACAAAATTTGGTAAAATAATATTTTTCTAAGTCGTATATTATTTTATCATTAATTCACAGTGTTATTAGTACCCAAAGCAAGCTTATCCTTCAATGCGATTATACATAAAGTGTATAAATTGTAAATAAAGTATACATCCACCTACATAAGACATTACTTTTTTCAAATTTGAATATTCGTCATCTGTCTTGAAACATTAACTATATTGCCTATGTTTTCATAGGTTGTATCATGTTACATAAGCTAAATTTATTTTCTTATACATAAATTAATACTCATATATAATTAGTTATTAATAAAGAAAAGCAAAAAAAATTATTATGTTTAATTAGAAGATAAATAAGTTTTATCAACGTAAATGGTGGAATAAGATAAGGTGTTTTTCCAGATTGCTGTAGAAAAGTAAATTTTCTATATTAAAGCTATATCATACAATAAATAAGAAATGTATGGTCAATTGCTTGAGATATTACATGAAGACAGAACAGCCAAGTGAGAGATTGAGAAGAATGGTCCCATTTACTTGAACAAACAGATAACTTTTACCTGAAAATTCAATCTTCAGCAGTGAAATTGTCATCCTAATTAACCGATACAGAAAAAATTAAATTATGAAAAAAAAAAAGCAATCTTATGTTAAATTAGCACAGAATTTAGACCTTTCTTTAAAAAACATCCTTTACGCAACTAATTAAACAAGGCAAAACTCTCTCCATACAGTAGTGCCACCCTATGCCAACCAGAGTAATCAATGAATGCCAGAAGGCTTGTGCCTAGTGCCTACTCATCCAATATCCCCAGACTAGTTTCTGGCTTGTGGCCTTTGAGTAGGCACTAGATAGGGATTTTATGCACAAGCCTTCTGGCATCCATTGATTACTCTGGTTGGCACAAGGTGGCACTACTGTATGGATAGAGTTTGTGATTATGTCACTAACATAACATACATAGCATATTTTCATTTAAAAAATAATATATTTTCCCCATTAGATATTTATAAATTATTATTTGCAAACACATTTTTAAATTGAAAATAACTAAATGGTCTATCGATTGAGAATTCATAAAAAGTTTACAACTGATTGATTAAGCCTGATCCTGTTATAGCACAACATACTTTCAACTAATGAAGCTCAGACCCTATCTTATCTTCATTAGATTGAGCATTTATCATTACAAACCAATGGATATGTGAATAAATAAAAATATATCCAATAGAATAAACAGACCTATAGATGATGATGCTCAGTAAATCCGATTGTTTTCATTATGAAAGGGGATCTGATTATAAATAGGCAGCCCATTTGGAGGTAAGATAAGACAAGTAACTGCTAGTGTTGAACGGCAGTATCGGCAGTATCACATTGTTCACTGTATTGTTAAAGCAGTGAGGCAATTTCACATTGAAGTGGAAGTTGCTAGATCTTAAAGCCAACATGAAGCAATCTATCATGGCACAGCTAGAAGTGTTAGGTAAAACTAGAATGGCACCTAAGTCCTTTCCAGTAGTTGCACAACAACTAGACACTATACTTAGCTAACGATATAAGGTGAAAGTAGATCAGTTGTACATAATGTAAATATATGTTGAGTGCTTTCTAATTGTGAATTATAAATCGATAACTCCACACATTAAATATTTTCAAATAAATATGTTATATATACATTATAATAATAAAATTGTGCCAACACACACGTAATGTAAAGCTATATAAATGATATTTAACAAATTAAAAAAACTTAGTGCTTTCAAGAAAGTATATTTCTCATACTTATAGCCTGTTATGACTCACTCATAGGAATCATTATGTATGTACAATATGCAAAATTTATGCAAATGAGTCAATTAGCCCATCTTTTGGATATAGCAAAACATGATTCTTTGTGACTAATGGTGAAGGAATCTTCCACTATGAAGTAAATCTCCTTTACTTTATGTTTAACATTATGCCTCTCAGTACAAACCAATTTTGCAACGGTGAGTTCAAACTCGTAACTGGGTACTTTTTGATGTTGTATGAATATTGGTTTCCATTGAGAGGCATGATGTTAAACATAAGATAAAGGAGGCTTACTTCATAGTGGAAGACTCCTTCACCATTAATCGTAAAGAATCATATTTTGCCATTCCAAAAGATGGGCTAATTGACTCATTTGCATAAAGTTTGCATATTGGATAGACATAATGATTCCTATGAATGAGTCATAATAGGCTATGATTATGAGAAATATACTTTCTCTACAGCGCTAAGCCTTTTTAATTTGTTAAATATCATTTATATAGCTTATGTTACATATGTGTTGGCACAATTTTATTATTATAATTTGATAAACGTAAAGTAGAAATCTATGATTTATTACTATATATACATTAATAAAATATTTAATATTTATATTAGTCTGCGTTTATTACAATCATATGAAAACACAACAGATTCATAAACGTTCAGCTCCAGACTTTAATTCTCTAACACTGTATCAAACTAAGCAGAGCATATTTTAAATTTTTTTCTTAATAATAAAATGAGATCTGGAATAAATAAATAGTGTCAAGACAATGGTAAATTGTAGCAAACTGATAATGATGTTGATCAATTATTATTATTATTGCACAGACTATTTTTAGCCACTTAATTTCTTCAAGCAAGGAACTTAAACATGCATGATCAAAAGTTATTGCTTGGACATGACCTAGAAACAGGAATTTGCTTCAGTAGAGAATTTACATAAACCAGCAGACTTAGAACATCAACTTTTGCTATAGAATAAAAATAATTGGGTTCATTTTTACAGCCAAGATATTTATGTTGAAAGATCTTTTACAAAGATATATTTGTAGTAGAGGATCATTGTTGATTTCAATATTTACCTTATCCTTCACAATGTATTCACCCAACACAAGTTCCAAATTTTAATAATCTTTTGGTCTAAAGATTCCAAATAAGATGCAAAAAAAAATATTTTTGATCAGCCTAATGGAAATGTCATGCTCATCCCAAAACAACTTTGACACTCAAATGTCACATGACCTACCATATAATGAACATACAATTTATCTTCAGATGCCCATGCAAACTTTCAATTTTTTGAAAGATAGTCAGCCCATAAGACTATTTGCTATTGGATAGTGAATACCTAACTATTCTTAGATAGAGGGTAATAGTAGCAGATTGATTCAGATCAGTTGGATTTGTGTTAATAGCGTGAGTATGAAATCAGTATAATTATATAATACAACTTTCATCACTGGTAGGGAAAGTGAAAATACCATATTATTATAGATTATGCTTTGACTTCACTTATGTTAAAGTAACACTTTGAACTGAAGAAGCATTATAATACAATAACCACAAAGTTATTTGTTTCCAAAACAAAGTCTCCAATTTCTAATCAATGGGTACCAACAAAAAAATTTATAAACATCAAAGAGAAAACATTTCTTGTAGGGCAGACAACTTGCTTATAAAATTGTGCTGCATTAACCATGTATGGTATAGCAGCAGTGAGAGAGGACATGACAGTTCAAATTTATTGGATCAACTACTATACTCAAATGTCACATGACCGAATGAGTGGTAAACCATTTGCTTTGTGCAGTTTAGAGTAGTAGAATAACAACTAACGGGCACTAAAGATTTCTGGAACAAAGCGAGGAATCTTATTTCTGGTATTCTGTCACATGACCTCATCAACAACTAAGCCTCCCATTACTTTTATTTTCTTCTTTATTATATTATGGTGCACGCGCATATATACATGAACACACACTGGAAGACATTACAATTTATTTAAATTGGTTTCAAATTTTTATCTATTTTATCATTTAAAATGCTAAAAATTTGTAATAAAGATTATTTTGAGCAAAATTGGATCATTTATATCAGGTGTTATTTTTCTCTAATCTTTATCAACAAATCTTATCAAAACTTAAAAAAACAATCGTGAGTCAGCTCGCTTCTAGCTACTGCCATTCTAAAGCTGTGAGATGTATGGCTTGATCATTAATTAAGATTCACAAGATTCTTTTCACAGAATAAGTAATTAATTAATATTAGTAAAATTCCCACGACTTACCAATTAACTGCAGGTGAAAATGAATAAAATTAATGAAGGTATTAAGAGTTACAAATCATCCTATTCCAAAAATTTATCATTCTATTCCATTCTCACAGCCTTATTTCATAAAATGTATAGCAGTTTTTCAGATAAGCTGTATGTAAATGGGCAGCTGGGTTACAAGGTCACAAAGATTGTAAAGAGTGAGAGAGGAGGGAAGGGTCGAAATAAAATAAAAATTCCTCAAGAATCAATTTCAGCTCCCCATGTAATTGGAAAAATTTACATATAAGGCAATGTTTAAAAAATAATGCTACTGGTAATGTAAATAGTAATATTAATTAAAATAAACGTAGCTAATTAAAAAAATCACTAAAATAGAACGAAAGTCTTGATAAAATAAAAAACCTTTACAACAATTTCAATGTTACTCTAACAAAAAATATCAAAAGTAGTTCTTCTATTAAAATACAGATGTCACTGTTCCCATATAAATTTAAAAGTTGATTTCTGAAATTTAGAGAGAAATGAAAAATTGAATATAAATTAATAATTTATTAAAATAGACAGAATAAAATAAATTATAATGATGGAAATGATCATGGAACGAAGAAATTAAAGTACTAAGCAAATCATCTTTCCACCAATTTCCAAATCTATGTTAATTTCGGAGTAAAAAATTTGCAATAAAAGAACTTTAAAATATTTAAGTTTATTCACTCTTATTAAATAAATATTTAATACTTGATTAACATTGAAATTAAAATATCACTTTTTAAATTTAATTAAAACATCTTCTAATCTATGCAAGTAATCATTTATGAAGAACAATTAAACGACTACATTTCATTTAAATTACAATAATACAGCACAATATTACTGAAATCTTTAAGTGAATATTTAAATTTTAAAAACTTGAGAGTTTAATATATAAATAATTACTGATCGTTTAAATATGATTTTAATTCCAAACAGAAGTCCTCTTTCTTAGATAATTTTTATCTTTTACTTTTTTCTCATTTATGGACGTGTGCATATATCAGTAGTAGCGCGATGAATAATTTATAATTTCAACTTATATCCTGTAATTAACTTTTTCAAAATTTATTTTAAAAAAAACTATAGTACCTTATTATGTATATACTTGAAAAAAGCCTTGTGTTGATGTGAGATTCAAATTCTTGCAGTATAATTATTAGTGTGCTCCCACGGCATGCCCATAATCTGAAATTCATATTGTAATGCCCAAGATCTGATATACAAATCTTTACATTATACTGATTATTACATTCATCTACAAAGCCTGTGACCTGAGATGAAAATCTTTATAATGTAATATGATAAATGCATTTCCTGCAATATCTATGATCTAAGCTGAAAAACTAATTATAATCTAGGATAAAACGAAAAATCTTTTTAATACAATAGTTTATGCATTCCCTTCAATGCGCAAATTCAAATTCATTGTTTGAAATTAGTTGGTTGTCTGTCAAAGTCTATTTCTATAATACAGTTTCTATATGATAGCGAAATAGCCACTTACATGTGAAAAAGACAAATGATCTCCAATATATGTATTTCATGCTGAACCAGCACTCATCAGTTGGTCTGGATTACCATTTCCTACATATATATATATATAATCAGTGCATTAAGATTTTCTATCTTAATATAGACCGAACACTGATTATATTCGTGGGAGATGATCTGGACCAACTGATGAGTGTTAGTTCAGTACGAAATATTTATTTTGGAGATCATTTGTCTTTTTTACATTATGTAGTCATTTATATCGGTTGTATAAGATGAAGTGGATGAATGAAAGGAAGTTGAAAGTCTCTGAGTTCAAATCCCCTCATTACTACAAACGGAAAATCCAAGACATGCTATTACTAGGAGAAAAATATAAGACATTCGCAATGTTAAATAAGGATATATATATACTTGTTCTAATATTGCTTTCAATTTTTTATGATTGTGGTCTTTGGAACTGAGTAGATTAAGATTCCATTCAGATTTGAAGGTGGAATTTTTAATTTGAATTTATTAAAAGCGAAATATTCTGATGATTGTAATATGTTTCTCAGTTCAAATGACAATTTAATTGTTTTGAATACAACAAATAAAAACTTTGGTAGTCAAGCTTTGTTAGCCGAGATGTCATTGCACCCGCCTTGCAAGCAAGTAGTTGGTTGCAGACGAGTGTGGGTTCGCGTCCCGGCCAATGCTATGACATATGAAAAAAAAAAAAAAACTTTGGTTCAAAAAAACTAGTCCTTCACTGGGTGATAAAAACATTTTTAGCAACATTTAGCCTGGAAGGTTATCAACTGAGAGTGTAAACCACGTTGCATAAACTTTCAGTGTGTTGCTGCTTTTAAAAAATTAAAAGAGAATATTTCATCAGAGTGAAGTAACAAATATCACTAATTAGTTGTAAGTATAGCCATTATTTTATCTAATTTTTTGTCTGAAAGTGAGATTGAAACATCTCATCAAAAAACTTTTTGAAGCATTAGTTGTTTCATTTTAAAATGCTCTATAAAATTTTAAAAATATATTACTTTTATATATAAAAATCCGCCCGCCCAATATAAAATCGTACTTTCGTTCGAGTGCACATATGAAACAAATTAACAATATAAACTTCCTAAAAGAATGTTTTGTGGTAAACTCGAGCATGGTTTTCATGGGAGAAGTAGATCCTGTTTGCGTTATAAGAATGATTTCAATGCCATTGCAAAGACGTGCAATGTTGATTGTTTTCATTCGAAAGATATAGCAGAAAATAAAATATATTGAAGAGCTATAATTAGACATGGTATGTTGAAGTATTTCAAAAAGAAAAATTTTCTGCAAAACAAATTATGGAAGAATATCAAATAATCAGGAAAATGAACCACTATATTCTATATATGGACGTATTTGTGGTTAACATATTAATTTGTGTAGTCATCGCAAAATTCATCCCTAGTATAGTAATACCTTTTTTTTTTTTTTGCCATTTTATCTTTTTCTCTAGGAATTGGGCATTCTTTTTGTGATAATTTTTTTACTTTTGGGATAGCGATTTTCATTTGCGAATGGCTGGCGGTTCTGATAATTTTTAAATCAAGATTCCATAAGACACTGTTCTAAGAGCGTTTGCACTGATTATCACGTTACCACTCAATAACCTAATTAAACCAACTTGCTGAGAGCTTAAACATAAAAAGTGCCTTTAGGGACAATATATATATGAATAAGTTTTCAAATTAGTCTAGAATTTCTCATTCAAAAGCAATTTTCAAAAACCTTCATTCTATATTATCAACAATAACAAACAAATATGAGGGAGGGAGGAGGACAATATAAAACTCATTTACAAAGATTAATTTTGCCTTTTATCCCCACCCCCCTCTATTATTTTACTAAAAACAAAAAGGCATTTTATTCCCCAATTCATAATATATATAAGAGAAATAATAATTTAATATGCTGGTGGAAGATTAACAGAAGAAAAATGATATTTTACTCTAAAGCAATTATTGGAGCATTAAGTCCGACATTCAAATTAAAACTTCCAATTATTATCAAATGAATGGCATTCCAGGATTAAGCAGGCTGACAATCTTTATTATTGCTATTATCATTTTACTGCCACCGCATTTTTTTTTTTTTACAATCTTTTTTTTTCATCCCATGCATTTGCAGTAATCTGAAGTCTTGCAAAGGATGCCAAACAGAAAAAAAAAGAGATAAGCTAAAGTTCACAAAGAGAAAAAAAAAGAGTTTCGCCAAAAGGGAGTAAGTTGAGATGGGAAAACTCTTAAGCAGTCTTAAAATCTTTGAAAAAAAATAAAGAATTTATAGACTAAATTTTGTAGACAAGATTTAATTTTATACATTGTTTAGTTATTATTATTGTCATTTGTAGAACATTGTTTTTTAAGCAATTGACGGTCGGATTTTTTTTTTTTTTTTTGGGGGGGGGGTATAGCAATCCTACGCGAAATAAAATATCTACTTATGTTGAGAAGTATTTTCTCTAGACTAATAAACATTTTAGCTGTAAAATAGCTTTTTCTATATATAGCTACAGATGATAAAGATGAAGGATATATATAGCAAAGCTATTAATAAAAATAATAAATAACTCGCCTATACGGGCATATAATTACTGCACAACGATGTATAAGCTATCACAATTTGATTTACGAACTTCAAACTTTCTATACTCACATCTTTAATATCATTCTCTTTAGCTGAACACATTAATGATTATTACTAAGGATATATTAAACTAACGTCATCATATCATTCCTAGCCAAGATATAAACTTTAAAACTCTAAGTTAAAGATTAATATAACTAACTTTTTAAATTAACCATTATGAAATCTAAAATAATATATATAAAGCATCAATATTAACCATTATCGATCCATTGCAGAATAAAGATCTCTCCAAGTTTAATCCAGTTTTTTCTATCCAGCACACTTCCTTATTTCATCCATTCATTTCATATATAGTTTCTTTTAAGACCTTTTGTAATATCTTGGAATCTATTTTAAGATTTCAACTATCCATCTATGTAGTATCATTCTAAGCTTTATTTCGGTTCCTTAATTATATGCATAATATAATGTTTATCATCATATATTCACATTTTTTTTATATATTTTGTTTTACAATATGGTAATTACAATATCTATTTGTTATGTTCAAAGTTTAAGATCTACGATGGTTAGAGTGAAAACAAAAAAAGAAATCGGTTAAAACTCATACTGTCTGATAGTTTGCTAGCTAGTAATGCTTTTTGCTAGGTGGGCCCTCTTATCTTTACAAAAGTAGCTATCTTGTGTTGTGGTTTAAAAGGTCCCTCTATCGGTAAAAATATACTTGATTATTACAAATTTTAAAGGGCATTGAATACAGATTAAAGCCTGTCTTTTTTTACATATGCTTTCTGTGCACTCAATAAATTAATTATTACCTATAATTAATAATATATATGCATTATCATTATGAATTTACCACAACCATGGAAATCTAAAAATATTTAGTCTTATTTAAGCTAGCTGACAATTCAAATACAATATGTTCAAATCACCTTACCACATGTTATATTTGAAAATTTAGTTTTATTTATATTTATTAATATTAAAAATAGATATTAGAACTCAATATGGATTGTTTTTTTAGAACTTTTATACATTTATAGTATAAAATATATATATAGCTCGAAGTTATGTTTAACAGTGTACATATTATAAATTAAATTTGTTTTTCAATTTGTCATATTTACATTTTATAACTTGTTTTTATTTTTTAATTATTTTTCATAACAGTAACAATAAATTAGGATTCAGATGGAACAAGGATTTCGAGGGCATAAAAAAGAAGTTGCAATTAATTGTTTTAATATTCTAATAGTTAAAATTATTTTTATTATTGCAATCATTATATATATTAGTAAGCTTTTATTCTTAATTAAAATATCAAAATTATCCTAAATCCAAAACTCAACCAGACTAGCCAAGAAAGTAAAATCTAAAACACAACCAATGGTTTCACTGTTGTTCTGGTCGATTTTGGATTTGGGGTAATTTTGATTATTTATTGACTAGTTTAGCTTTAAGCTTTTAATGTCTAATTAAAATATATATATTAACATTAAAAATTTAGATTTGATAATTATGTGTTACTGCTTTATTATGTATTTTTTTGCTATACTACATATAGTGATTAAATAAAAAATGTTTAACAAAATCAAATAATATATTAACTTAACTATAACTTATTAATGAATATTTCTTTAAAAAATTACTACTGCATAAAAAATAAATTTAAATTCATTACTTATATTTATTTTTATGTATATAGTATGTATATATAAATTCAGATTATAGTACAAATATAATTTTAAACAAGTAATAATATAATTATTAATAGTAAATTGAAGCAGTGCATTTACATATGTATTTTCTGTGTGCGATCACTCATTCATATTAACTCAAAAAAATTATAAAAAACTGACTTTATCATATCTTATATTTTAACCCTTTAAACAATTTCTTCCGTTCACTCTTCTTCCCTAATGCTCGTTTTATAAAGCCTTGAACTTTTATTCATCATATTTATATTTATCTTATATTTAATAATTAATAATATAGTGATTTATATATGTAATATTGTGGAAAAAAAACATACTCTTCACACATGTGCTAGAAAATTGACACTCCTGACAAAATATTTATACAATGGGAAAGTTCATGTCGATTTTCAAGCACGTGTGAAGAGTAGTTTTTTTTTTGCAATATTATTTATTTTCATTACAACTTCGGAAATTTCACGTTATTTGTTAGATATATGTATTGGGAAATGAATTTTTTATTTTTTTTATTTTTTCAGTTCTGACAATTTAGAAAAATTATTAAACTGCACTACCAACCAGATTTCTAAGAAGTGCACTTTGTTATTGAACATTCATCTGTAACGCTGACAAATATCTGAAATTGGAAAAAAAAAATAGACTTATTCTAAATCACTTTCTAAACCATAATGAATTTTTTATTCAGACTATTCAAACCTAATGAAATTCTGTTTAAAATGTAAAATATAATTTATAGTTTTTATAAAACAGCAAAAATAATTGTGTAAGAGTTTTTACAAATCATTTTTCTTCAGTCAATCACAAATTATAACTGATCCATAACTTGATTTAATTGCCTTGAAATGACCCATAACTTGATTTAATTGTTTTGAAGTGTCTTCTTATAAAAGTAAAAAAAAAAAAACTGAATCGAATTACATTTTTCTTATAGCAATATTTTGTGCAAGAAATCATAAATAAATAAAAAAAACTATGGGAAATATATATATTTTATTGCTGAAATTAAAACAAAAATAATTCAGTAGCATTTATATATACATTTTTTTTTCAGCCAATTAAAAATTACAAACATAATATGATGCTTTTGTCTAGGAAAGGCTTCTAATAATAATTAGAACATTGAATTCAGTAAAAGTATTCTTCTAAAATAACAAATGTTATAAAAATACATTGTGCAAGAAATCAAAAAGTAAAAAAAATATGGGAAATATATGATTTCATTATTGAAATTGTAACAATAAAAGAAACCAACCAAAAGCACTCTCATGTGAAAAAAATGAGAAACTACCAATTGCTGACCAATGAGAAAGAGCTGAGGACTTGATTGGGATTGCTAAAATTGAAATTTCTCCCATCTCTGGACTATTTCTACAATAAAATTGTTAATATTATGTTAACTCTCAATTTGCCCATTAGAGTAAATCCAAAATGAAAGTTATAATCTTAAAGATAGCCTTAGGAACCTCGTCCGAATGATTAGTTAATTATGATGAAGCATGCTGTTAACATCACTTAAAGTCGCTATCTTGTGTCGTGGTTTGGAAGATCCCTCTATCGGCAAAATATGCTTGATTATTGCGAATTTTAAAGCGCATTGAACACAGGTTGGTGACTGTTCAGACTATTTACATAAGCTTTCTGTGTGCTCTATAAATTAATTATTACTCTTTAAAGGATTAAAATAAAATAAATAGAGAAATATCAGACTTTTATCACAATTTAAACATGCTCAGAATATCCTTTTTTTTTTTTTTCAAAAATCATTTTCTCACTATAGAAACATTTTTTTCATTATCAGAAAATTTTATAGTTTTCCAATTGTTTTTAAATCATTAGCAATTTCAGAATTTGTATGGTGACCCACACTTGACATTATCCATTTCAAAATATTGATTAATCTCTTCAAACTTTTAAGCTTTCCGACGCAATAAAAGAATGTTTAGCCATTCTTTTTTTTTTTTTAGTATTATTAAAACAATAACTTTCATTTTATCACTCAAAAAAGTATTATATGTATAAAATACAGATGAATAATACACCCCAGAATTATAAAAATATAATTAATGAAGTTCCTCAATTAAAAATAATTAGAATGCAAAAAAAAAAAAAATGCTAATTCTTAAATTTTGTAAATTTTTGGCCTTACTCTTAAAAAACATTTCATTACATGAAATACTGTAATATCTCAAAATCAGGAATGGATAAAAGAACAAAAAATAAAATATATGTGCTTTCAATACAACCTGAAGAAATCTCAATAATAAACATGATCGTATACAACATTTTGGGATGGAAAAATTTCTGTGTGTTAAATTTACAAACTTACTGTTTTACTTTTTGTTTATTTGCATTTGTTTTTTACAATCTGAGCAAAGAGGAATGTATAATTTAAGGAGTGTATATTGATACAGTACATATAGCTTCACTGTATATTTTTAATTTTCTACATACGTTCAATTGTTAGTCAAATATACAGATTAGTAGGAACACATTCTTCAGATGTTGCTAGTATTGAATTGATGACCTTTAGATTCATGAATATTGAATTTTAATTTGATGTAATCCATTAAACTATTTTGTCAAAGCAACAATCATTAGAAAGTATATATATTTTATCTGCAATAATTCTCTTAACTTCTCCATTTTTTTTCCTTTTAATGAGAAGATTAATGAATGGCTTTTAGCATTAAACATTATGAATTATCATATTAGGTTGATTTTTAGGGTTATGTGCCATTATCATATAGCTTTTTACATTTTCCTCTTTTTTTAATATTTTTGTATTTACTCAATTGAACAGTTGCTTATTTGTACACATATCTACTGCATTAGACATATCTGACATTTCTGTAATCAGTTTTATATGCTTTTAATCATTTTTAGATATGGTAATTAGTTTCACTATATGACCTCCTATATTACCTTAGATATCAAATATGCAATTTTTATTTCTCCTTATTTCATGTTTAGCTTTGGTAAAGATTAGGATTCTTTGGAGTATGCTATAGTTTTGGAAAGCTCTTCGATGTAATATAAATTCCAGATTTTCTTTACTTTGTCTGGCATTCTATTATCACTATAGTACCTATCATTCTTTTCTTTTTTGTTCTGTAATTAAGGTTTTCTTAATAATAACTGGTGGACAACTATTCTTCACAAGAGTTTGTTTCATGTTGGACTTTTCTTTTGCCAAGTAACCAGCTTCTAATCAGACATCTTTTGCTATGTTCAATAGTAATTATATAATTATATTTTTTGTATTTCTGTCATGATTATATATATATGTGTGTGTGAAACATTTTCGTGAGTGGGAATTTTCTGTAAATAATAGTTTGATTTTGCTATAATATATTCTTATCACAAGAACGTCTAAAAATGTTAAATTTTGATCTTATTCTAATTTTAGATGAATTTAAATGAAAAAAATATGTTGTTGATGTTTGTTCATGTTGTATCACTGACACGATTAATTAAATGTTGATGGAAAGGAAGTCTGTGGTTTCAAGAACTTCTATGTAAATATTGCTAATCATGGATGAACTCATAGACATACCTCGATTTCGTTTAAAAACTTCTTTGTAATATTGAAAATACATTATTATTATTATTATTATGCAATATTATTTCCATTATACTATCAATAGGAAGAATTCTAGTTTGTAGCCTATCAAGTAAATTTAAATTTTTCTGCATTAATGAGGCAGAAAATGCATAACAAGAATTATCATCTTTTTACGTTGACAATATATTTAAATCCTTGAATTATATAATTAAAAGAAATTATGAATAATTAGTAAATTATATAAATAAAAGAAGAAAAATGTCAAGAATTGGTGGCCTAATGGTTAGCATAGCTGCTTTCCAAGTAGCTGGCCCGGGTTCGCTTCCTGGTCAACGCATTTGACATATGAAAAAAAAAAGAAAAATTAATGATATACTTATTATATAACTTTTAATACTACAGCTGCATTTTTTGTGTTTTGTTAAGAAAAAGTTTGATTTTTTTTTCTCATGTGTCAAAGCATCGGCTGGGAAGCGAACCCGGACAACTGCTTGTAAGGCAGCTGTGCTGACCACTCGAGCACCAACGCTTGACAAGAAAATGTTTGATTTGTTTTATCGGTATTATTTTAGTATAATTATTTAATTTAACTAAAATAGCAACTTCTTGCTTTTCCTTAAACTATTTGTAAATTGATTCCTAGAAGCATTTTACAAACGGGCTTAAATTTAATGACACTGAGCATTATTTTAGTGCAAATTATTTTACAAATATTTAAATAAAATAGTACATTCTTGTTTTTCTTGAATTATTTTATAAATTGATTTCTAGAAGCATTTATAAGTATGAACTTAATTTAATGAGACTGTTATGCTAACATTAATAAAAAGATAGAATACATTCAAAAAACTTAGTTTATTATATATTATAGAAGTTTTCTACTTATTTAAGTTCAATTTTAGTAAAACAAAAATCCCTAATAAACCAAACTATATTTTATCAAGTTTTACACCCTAACATAACTACATTTGGGCGATAGAAAGAGAAATTTAGACATATTGCGAATAGGTTATGTTATTTGCCTGAAAATGGAATGAGTAACAAAGCAAAAACTCAATCAATAATTTATAATAACATATCAATTTTAAAAACCATTATAAACTTTACATCCAATATACTAATAAATACAAAGAATGAGTAAATCAGGACACGTTTTAGAAACTTTTACTTGTTTCAACCTAATTTGGGTCAAAATATAGTGCATCTGCTTTTCATATCTATGATCTGGAGTTTGAATCTGATTTGTTTAAAACATGAGAAAAAAATTTATATTCCAATTGGGATTAATATTTTTCTTTCAACAAGACAATCCCATTAACTGACCAATATTCATAGAATTTGTATAGCTAATTGTTCTTAGCTAAACGAGAAAACCCTTGGATGAAAAAATCAATTGGTGACCGGCAAGCCTAGAGAGTAATATTTCTTTTACTGCTCCCCTATAGGAAAGATTCCCAAACTGGGCTTCACATCTCTGAGATATAAACCATGATGTTTAGGGGTATACAAAAAAAAAAAAAAAATTGAATAATGGCTGGAAAAATCATATATGCCAAAAGTCTAAGATGTGAAATAAATTAGACATTATGAGGAGCAATGGATTTTTTTTCATTTTATGTTTAGGAAAAGCCACATTCCCTTATTTTAATGGCTGTGGTATGAACACACTATTCCATAAACGATCAGGGACATACCTCTCACAGGCTCCGCTTTCACTCTTTATACCAGTATATACAACAGAAAGTGTTATTCAAATCTGTGAATTGTACTCAATGAGAAATGATATTTATCTTATCCTATTCTTTGTCATCGTTCCAAATTTTAACCGAATTTTTCAATTTATGTATTATCAGATATGTACCAGTAGTTGAAAACCAGCACAATAAATAAATAAAAAAATAGAATGTGTGTATATATGTATAGACAGATATATATGCATTTACTGTTCATCTTATTATTTATTCCATTGTTACTTAAAATCCCATTATTGGATTATTTATTTACTGCAATTATAACATACAAATTTAAACTAATAATAACTATATTAATTACAAATGTTTTGCTAATAAACGTAAGTGGAAAAAAAAAAAGGTTGGGAACAACAGAAAAGAGGTCTATAGAAAAGTCTGCACTCCAAGGCTGCTTTACACAAACATACACACATATGCATACTTATAGGTCAGTGTACACAGAAAATTTATGCAGGCACATTAATAGTCAAAAAAAATTGCGAAGAAATTCACTTTTCTCTATTTGTTTTTAAAAGATATATTTTGTTAACCAATTCAACAAGTTTTACATATGCTACAACACTTCTGCCTTTACACTGCATAGAGGGCAATAAAAAGATCATTTTAATCAACAATGATCAATTTAACAACTCTTCAGTATTGATCAGCAGACAGAACTTTTCACTTTTCTCCTACAATAAAATCAACCAATAAGAGCGTGCGAAATGAAACTGCTTTTAACAAAATAAAAAAATCATGCATTTGGTTATTACTTGGGAATAATCAATATATATGTGTGTGCGCGCGCGCCCGTGATCATTTAAGGTATGTAAAATCATATACTTTATAATTTCATTTTTATAAAGTATGATATTTGTATAAAAATTAAGATATTGCTCTGGAAAAAGAAAAGCCATCATCAATTACAAACGATAATAGATCTATTAAAAAATAAAATTCTATTTCCATACAGTAGAAAGAATTATTAAAAATAGATATGAAAATCAATCATAATCATCACCAGTTATCTTCTGCCATACAGATCATTTCCTCCAATTAGAGTTTAAGGTCTAAGATTTGCGATCCTGCTGTCACACATCAGGTGCTCGCACTTCTTTTGAATTCTCGAGCAATCGACTTTTTTCCCTCCAACTGTTTATTTCTTCCTTTTTTAAAATTCTACCATTATAGTTTAACCGATTCCTCTATAATCAAAAATATGCCGGATTGAAGTTACTGCTTTCTTTTTTCTTTAATATATAATATCTCTTTATATCAATTCTCTTTTTTTATCCAAATTGCATCTCAAAAGAATGTAATTACTTCTATTTCTTTTCTTATTTACCCTAATTTTTATCATTATAGAAAGCATAATACTTTAGTCTGCATATTTAAAGCAATGATAAAAAGACAGACTTGAATTCAAAGCCTTGGATTGGATTGCAATTCAGTTTTGTCATACCATTTGATTATATTGGCTGTTTCTTAACACCCAAGTCAATAGTTAGCACAATGGTAGAGTGGTAAACTCAAGTTCTAGCCAAGGAAAATAAAAATAAAACAAATGTCAGATTGATCAATTAAACAGACACCCTGTGCTCAATCTGCCATTTGGTAGTAGCTGGCCAAATGAAAATTTTTATACTGTCAACCGTTCACTAACTCTTAATAAATCTTATCTAACCATTAAAGAAAAAATAAATCATGGGCACAGTTTATGTATATGCATGACACTCTAAATAATAACTGTATATTGTGTTTAGCACTTTCAACACTCATTCTGAATGATCAAACAATCCTACATTTGCTTTCCACTCAACTAAAAATAGCTAATTACTTATTTAATAATCAATGTGGATGGGTTACTAAGTTATCTAAAGATAGACTGGCTACCTCAAAAAAATTCTGTCGAGATTGCTTTAGAAATTTTAAATTGTCTGGAAAAGGTATGGGATCTCTCTTTTGCTCCGATTTTGAATTGCAACTTATAAGCATGAAAATTCCTATTTTAAACAGGGAAAGAAGTTCTTGTTACTTATCATTGTAATTCTCTTCAGAAAACTCAACCACTAGCCTTTTCCATTTATTTACACAATTTTAATCATATGTTATTATTAATTGTAGAGGATTTGAATACAGACTTTCAAGCATCCTTCGGCTATCGACTGCATCTCATATAATCAATACACATGACCATACCACATGTGAAAAAGATAAATAATATCCAATATACGTTATTTCATGCTGAACTAGCTATAAATATTACAAGCATTGGTTGTCAAGAGGTCAGCACAGTTGCCTTACAAGCAGTTGTCCTGGGTTAGCAGGTTCGACACATGAAAAAAATGTCTATATATTACAAAGTTTGTTGTTTTTTAAAATTCATAGATAACACATCTTTTTAAATAATTTTGTGCATTTATTTCCATCTCAGAGACTAATAAAATATTGATTCAATGAATATTTCTGTAATTTTCCTACACTACAGAATTATTATTCATTAAGTGGATAATCTCTAGTCTAAAGAATGACTAATAAAAAATAATAGTAAATTATTCTTTGTTAGATTACAATGTAAATATATATATAAAAAGAGGATAATGACTAAATTTGTTATTGCTTTAAATATAAAAAGCATGAACTTCAACAGAGGAGAGAAAAATCTTTTTAAAAATGGGAAATTAATCCCAATCAGATAGTAACTACACTATGCTTCAACAAAGAGGAGGAAAACCTCTTTAAAAAATGGGAATTTGATCCCAATCAAATAATAAATACTATGGTAATGTATTTATTTATTTTAAAAATAGTTGTCATGTTTATAAATCTTAATGTAAACAAATAAAATTTTGGCAGCCAATTAGAAAAAAAAGTCTCATGGTTCTGTGGTTAGGGTGCCCACATGTCACAGAGCATTCAAATCCATGTTGAGTGAAACTTGAAAACTTGAGTATACACATCTAACTTATTAATCAGTAAATGGATATCTAATTATAATTAACTAGAAAAGAAAGATTCAAATTTTTATGGATTGGTCAAATGATTGTCAATGCAATGACCAAAAATAAAAAATATAGTTGTAATATAATACAATCTTCCCTAATATAGGGATGAAATCTTAAGGCAATGAGTTCCATGATTTATCTCTAATTAGAAAAGATTGTTGAAATCTTGAGTTTAAACATTAGATAATTTACTACTACTAATTCTTAAATGGTAACTGAAACTCATACAAATTCATAGAGTTAAAATGTGACTGTAAACTGACTGCCAAAAATATTGTAGTGCAAAAATGTAATAATTAAAAAAGTAATCATTTCCTGGCAGTTCCTTATATAAATTCTATAGTTTAAAATGGATAACATCATGAGAGAATATAATTAAGCATAATTATGATTACATTAGAATGTTCACCACATTATTTACTTTTATTTTGTAATTCTTAACACATGTTCTGCTTGGCTTAGTATACTGTGAGATGCCTCTGAAGAATCTTAAAATATTATTGGATAATCTCTAGTCTAATAAATGACTAAAAAAAAATTATTGAAATAATTATCTATCAAAGACTGTGGTGAAAAAAATCTCATTTTGGTCAACTATATAAAACTGTAATAATCTATCTGTCTATCACTTTGGTTTTCGTTTAGCCTTCTGAGCATCTGACTAGCCCATAATATCTTGGAGTCTTTATCCTTTAGATAATAATAGTTAGGCCATCCATTTATTGACCAATGAAAGATGAAATTGCTGTAGGTAATTTTGGTTATGATAATAGAAATGAGAGAGGACATAGACTTGTGGAGTTTGCAGAAAAAGAAAAACTTTATATTATGAATTCATTTTTTGAGAAAAATGTTAAAAGGAAATGGACATGGAAGCATCCAAATGAAGGTACAGCAGAATTGGATTATATTTTGACTAACAGAAAATACATATTTCAAGATTGTAATGTTCTTAATCAATTTAACACAGGAAGTGATCATCGATTAGTAAGGTGTAAGTTACGTGTTAATGTAAAACTAGAGAGACAAAAATTATTAAGAAAAACAATATTTACAGTTGATATTCCTAATCTTCAGAAACATTCTAATGAATTTAAATTAGAACTTACAAATAGGTTTCAAGTGTTAGGAGATTTTGAACATGATTCAGATTTGAATGAAATTAATATGAAAATAACTGATACACTTTTAAAAACTGCAACAAACATAGCTGGTAGAAAAAAGCAGCAATTGACTAATAAAATTTCTGCTGAGACTAGAGAATTTATGAAGAAAAGAAGGAATATGAAGATATACATAAATGATGTATTAAAAAGAATTGAATATCTCGAATTTTGTAAAATGGTACGGAAAAGAGTTGAAAATGATATAAGAAAGTATAACTGTGAAATAGCAAGGAAAGCTGTAGAAGAAAATAAAAGTCTCAAAAATGTTAAACAACATTTTGGTATTGGTAGGAAATTTATATCTGCAATAAGAAAAAAAGATGGAATTATTATTAAAAAGAGAGATGACATCATGAAATTGGTAGAAGATTTTTATCAAGAATTATATAGTAATAAAGAACAAGTACCTCCTATATCTATTATATCTTCCGAATTGCCCAGAATTTTAAATGAAGAAGTGAGACATGCAATTAAGTGTATGAAGAAAGGAAAGGCTCCAGGAAATGATGGAATTATAATTGATATATTAAAAGAAGCAGGTGAAGAAATAGAAACAATTACCAAATGTCTAAATGATAAAGATGTACCGGAAGATTGGAAGAATGCAATAATAATATTAATATTTAAAAAAGGTGATAAAGAAGATATCAGAAATTACAGACCTATCAGCCTTTTATCAGTTTTATATAAAATTTTTACCAAGATAATTACAACTCGTCTACAGAGAACTTTGGATTTCCACCAACCAAGAGAACAAGCTGGATTTAAAAGTGGTTTTAGTACAATAGATCATATCCAGGTATTGAGAGAAGTCATAGAAAGGACAAATGAATATGAGTTGTCATTATGTTTTGGATTTGTAGATTATGAAAAGGCATTCGATTCTATACACATTTCTTCAGTGATTAAAGCATTGGATCATCAAGGTATAGATCCAGGATATTGTGATATATTTTAAAGAATATTTATAAAAATGCAACAGCAACAATTAGATTACATAATGATACTGGAAAAATCAACATTGAGAAAGGTGTAAGACAAGTTGACTCCATATCTCCAAAACTTTTTACAGCAGTGCTGCAAGAAGTATTTTGTGGATTAAAATGGGAAACTAAAGGAGTGAAAGTAAATGGAGAATATTTAAGTCATTTAGATTTGCAGATGATGTAGTTGTTTTTGCAAATAATGCTTCAGAGCTGCAGGAAATGTTGCAGGAGTTAGCAGATGGAAGTAGAAAAATAGGACTAAAGATAAATGTTAAAAAGACTAAAGTAATGTTTAATCGATTTGCTCAAAATATGAAAATAAAGATTGATTATGAAGAATTAGAAGAAGTTAACAGTTACAAATACCTTGGTCAGATTATTAATACAGATGGAAACACAGTGGAGGAAATTAATCATAGAATTAAACTTGGTTGGAGTGCTTTTGGTAGAAATAACTTGATACTAAAAGGAAATATGCCTATGTGTTTGAAAAGGATGGTTTTTAACAAATGTGTTTTACCAGTTCTTACTTATGGATCTGAGACTTGGACACTTAATAGAAGAGCAATACAGAGACTTCAGACCACTCAAAGGAGTATGGAGAGATGTACGTTGGGAGTAACAAGAAGAGATCGAAAACGCAATGTATGGGTAAGACAACAAACAGGTGTTACTGACCTTATTGAAAAAATTAAAAGATTGAAATGGAGTTGGGCTGGACATATTGCTAGAAGAGATGATAATAGATGGACAATTGAAATTTTAAACTGGATTCCAAGAGATTGTAAAAGACCCAGAAAGAGACCACATGTGAGATGGATGGATGAAATAAAAAAATGTGCATAGGGTGTTGTGGAGAAGACAAGCTAAAGATTGGAGAAGATGGATTAAACTTGGAGAGACCTTCATCCTGCAGTGGATTGATAATGGTTGATGATGATGAGATGAATGATCTTTATGAGTTGGCTAGATTACAGCTATGTCAAATATATATATATTAAAACTACTTCAGATCTAAAAAGAGAATTCCAATTTTCACTTCATCCAAGTTTGAACATCTGGTTGTATGACAGATGGAAATATTAAACTACTACATCAGAAAGCATTTATCTATTCCGTTTAGAAATTGAGACTTTAATTGATGAAAACATTTGAAGTATAATAACAAAAAATACTTGTCTAACAGTAATAATGCATTTTTTAAACAATCCATTCCTGCTGAATTTTATGTTTAAAATAATTAGCACCAAATTGCTTAGACTGTTTAAAAAATTCTATTAAACTGCAAATTAAGATTTTTTTTTAAAATGTATTTAGATCAGTGTTCTTCAACCCTTGGTCTGCGGCCCAGCACCGGGCCACGGAACTTTTCTGCAGGTCCACGTGCTAGACGGGCAGTAAAAAGTTTGTAATAATAAATAATAAGAGTTTAAACTTTTAATTAATATAGCCAATTTTTATTTATTTTTTCATCTCATTTTTACCCAATTAAAAAAAAAAGAAAACAGAACAAAAACAAAATCTAATCAATCATTCATAAATTAATTTGTTTTTCTAGTTATCACAGATGTTTATGGGGGGGGGGGGATAGAATTAAATTTTTTATTACTTTTCTAAAAAAAAATTAAAAAAAGTTTTTTATATAAACTCCATATATATATATATAATTTTATCTTATATATTTAACATTGTTGTTTTGATCAGTTATAACAATTATGCTTATCTTCAAGAAAATTTATCTATAGACTTCTGCCTGTCTGCGAAATCTTATCCTTATTTTTGCTGGTCCGCGGAACCGCAGGTGTGAAAAGGTTGAAGACCACTGATTTAGATTATCATTCAAGATGAAAATAAATAGATTAAAATAATTCAAATAAAACTTATATAAGTTACAAAAAATAAGTTTATGTAATATAGAGTATATGAGCACAGACTTTCAAATGACCCATCACTCTCCACTCTATCTAATAACACTGACAAACTCAAGCACATATATGCTGAAAAGATAAATAATCACCAATATACATATTTCATGCTAAAACAGTAATCAATTATGTCCTGTACATATGGGATTCAGATTGACCTTAGGTCAACATGGGTGTGAAAAGAATATTGGCCTCAGGGTGGCCTTTGAGCATTCCATCATCAGATTTTCAATTGGATGGACGGTTGAAGTAGTTGGAGTGTGTAGTAGATTGGAGCCTGTCCATTAAAGTATGAAGATTGTCTATCTTAATATATATCTAAGCACTTACAGTATATATGTGTGGGAGATGATAATCTGGACCAACTGATGATTGCTGGTTTAGCATGAAATACATATATTGGTGATTATTTATCTTTTCAGCATATATGTGCTTGAGTGTATCAGTGTTATTAAATAGAGTGGAGAGTGATGGGTCATCTGAAAGTCTGTGCTCATATACCCTATATTACATATATAGACACAGGTATATAATAAGCCTGTGTTTCAGTTAAAAAATAAGTTTGTAATATTTGCATATAATATCAAATTAAAAATATAAAGAAAAATGAAAAAAAGATAGTGATTGAGTAGTAGTATTCAGGAAGATCATGTGATGAGCAAAGTAGGCTCTAGAGGGAAACATTCCTGCATCAATTCTAAACTGAGAAAAATTAAATAAAAATCTCACTTTGGAAACTAATGGGTTCAGCCTGTCTCTTTATTGCTCGAACATCAAGAAATCTGAGCAATTATAATACAATTAATTATAAGTCCTGATGCGTAATAATCATAATTTTTCAATGAAATTGTTTAAGACGTGCTGAGAAATTCAATTACATATTCACAAAATCATCAATAAATACATAGACCCATAGATATATACATATAGTTATAATATATATTTAGAAAATCTCCAAGTCTCTCTGTAATTGAATGCAATGAGAGAATGACAAACTGGATAGTTAAAAGTTTACACATCCAGCATCTAAAAGTTATACATGACCTCCTAAGCAACTAATAATTTGAATGCTTATTTATTTAACAATAATTGTTTTTTAATAGTTTACATATAAATAACATCAAGTCTCATAATTAAAGGTATATCTTACACTTAAAAGTATATTATATCTTAAGGCATAAACAGATTTTTTAAATAGTATTAGTCAAAGCTATTTTAAAAATATATATTTAGATTCTCAGAAGGTCATATGACTTTTGAACACAAAGTGATAAGGTTAAGTACAATACTTTCATTTAAGTCAAGAAATTATTTTGTTTTGTTTTTTTCATAGAGAACAAATACACATATATGCACACAGGTATTATATATTAAATTTTCAAAACAGTTCACAAATGAATTTTTGATAAAACATATATTTACACCATTAGTAATTTCACTTTATCTAAAGTTGTTTGATTAGATTAGTGAATAATGTTATCTCATGTTGATTTATCTTTCTGAGCACATATTATTATTTTAATAAATAACTACTTTTTCCCCCACTAGGAATTAAGTAGCAAAATAAATATTTTATAAAATCAAATGTTCTGTCTTTTATTCAAATCTCATATTGATGGTTCGTTTGAATAATATATTAATTATATTCTTGTTTAATTTTGAATTTAACCCATTAAATTAGTCATTTTTGCAAGAGTGTCCTAAAATTAAATGTATTTTTCTAACAGAAAAAAAAAGAATATTATACTTACAGCCTAATATCTATAAAACAGAACATCTAAAAATTTTCAACATATAAAATATACAATAAAAATTTAAATCATATATATAAAATATTATATCAAAAAGTGAAAGAAATACATTTAATAAAATTGAAGGCCTACTTGAAATTTTCCAATACATGTAAAATGTTTGATATTTGAAATAAACATTGTGTATTTGAAAGCAAATATTCCAATTACAAAATATACAATTTGAGATATATAATATAAATAAAATGTCCGTTAAATAAAACAAAATTATAATAAAAATGATAAATTTAACAGTAACCAACTATTATAAACAATCCTTAAATCCGCGGAAGTACTTTCGGTTAATTTCTTAAACCTGCCTAATGCAGGTTTAAGAAATTAACCGAAAGTACTTCCGCGGATTTAAGGATTGTTTATAATAGTTTGTTACCGTTAAATTTATCATTTTTATTATAATTATAATTTGAGATATATGTTAAATTATATATAAAACAAAGTACAAATTATTATATATATGAAATATAAATAATATCAAAAACCTAAATTCTTCAAATAAATATAAGAAATACAAAATGTACATCATAACATTATATTGAGATATTTCAATACGTAAAATACATTATAAAACTAAGAACTTCTATCAGTAGTTTTTCTGTTTAGTGAAAAATTAATTTTTCAAATTTTTGAAATACATGGCTTTAAAAAAGTGTCTTTCTCTATAAAAAGTTCAATAGAAAACAAAAAGCAGATCAGAACTATATAAACGTAACTTTATTCTAAAAGTAGTAAAGTTTTAATTTCCTGTGATTTTAGCTGCCATTTATTAAAAAAATGTGAGCTGGAATTGGAGTGAACTGTTTAATGTTTAAAAAAATGAGTGCATAACAGATACCATCAATAAAGAGTTATGATCTGATAAATTAGAAATGATTATTACGCTTTTAAAATGAGAATGCAGAAGGAAGGGTTAATATGAGAAATTTTACTAAAAGTCAGTGCCTACTAATCTTTAGCCTAAATCAATCATCTCTCCTTATTTGCATCCCTGTTACAAATATTATTCAATCGTTATTGTAATTATATACAGACAATGCTTAATATAACGATTGTTTTTTTCACATAAATCCCAAAATTATAGATGTGGCTAGGAATAATCCATGCAATTGCATGCTTCAATAAATATGAGGTTCATAAATAGGAATAAGTGAATGGAATTAAAATACTAAAGGATTTTAATGTTTTTATCACTTAAATGCCAAAAAAATAAACGAGTAGCAACACACAGTGGCATTGATACAATATTGATTGTAATAATATTGATTATAACAAGTACATTATTTATCACTACAATAAAAAGTTGAATGTTATATGTACAGATAATTTTTAATGGGTTTTTTTTTCTGTTTGGCTGATATAGCAATAAATTCACTACAAAAAAGGGTTGTCCAATTAAGCCAAATGGACAATCACAAGATATTAAATAAACAAACTTAAAGGACTAGTGTGTGAGAAACATGAAAGTATTCATGCATCCCACAATGGTTTCTATAGACATTGCAAAAGTCATCTTTAACTTTTCTTCTTTTGCTAACACTTGCTTATGTTGATGATGAGAGTGATGAAGGGTTACTTTATTTTTGAAATTTTTACAAATTAAGGAAGGATTCATTTTGAAGTTTTGCTAAAATTTGTAAAAACATCTGTTATATCACAGGAAATGTCATATGAATTCTGAATATTAAAAAATATGAAATTATAAATTGATTCTTATAACGAGTAAATTCTTCAAAAACAACATAATAGATTGAATAGCATTATGAATATTTATAGAATGTTGTTAAAAATAACTAACAAGAAAATGAATATTCTCTCTGAGAACTGAAATTAATACATATATGCATTCAAATTTGATAGGGAAAAAATTTTATAATTTAACTTTAATTTCAATAGGACCAAGTATCATTACTATCAAAAATATAAATCATATACTTAATAAAGGTTTCTGCGGCAGTATATTGGATAAACTTTAGAAAAGTTTTCAAGATTATAAGCAATCTTTAGTTGTTGTTTTTTTTTAGGCTGTATCTCTTAAACAAATCTGGAAGCCACTTAGAAATAATAAATAATTAGATATACAGCTATGAAAAAGATTCCAGTTGCTCAAACGAATGCAGATTCATTAATTGTAAAAACAAAAAATATCACTATAGCATTATGTATTACAACTTTCACCAGACTGGTGAGTGAGAAAGGATGATATAATCCAGTGGTGCCCAACCTTTAACTTGACGCGAGCCAGTTGAGAATTTAAAAAAATTTGGGGAGCCACAATTATATATTACATTTTTCATATTACATTTATAAACATGGTACTTGGGTACTAAACCTGCAATGTAGGGAGATAGGTGGGGGGGGGGGGGGACGGCCTATTCACATTGGTATCAATCCGCCATTTCTAATGTGGCCAAAATAACGTGTACACGGATCTTTCTCGATGAAAACATCAATATATACAGCAAAATATATATGTGTACACGAATCTATCTCGATAAAAACAACTATTTACAGCACTAAACATCAATATATATATACAGCAAAATATATACGTGTACACGGATAAAAACAACTGTTTACAGCACTAAACATCGATATATACAGCAAAATATATACGTGTACATTGATCTATCTCGATAAAAACTATTTCCAGCACTAAACACAATATATATACAGCACCAAACCAAACGTCTACAAGGATCTTTCTCGATAAAAACAACAATATATACAAGAGCACTAAACACAATATATATATATAGCACCAAACCAAACGTGTACAGCAAAAAAAAAAAAAAAAATGGTGTAATATGTTAAAAAGAAAAAAAAATGTAAATACATTTTATTTATTAAAAATTTGGTAACATACATATAAATTACAATTATAGGAAAAATATATTTTATTTAATGTGAAACCTGACACTGCATATCGTTATTGTTTGTATTGTAAAAAATGTTTATTTTTTAGTGTGTGCATGTGCCATCAAGGAACATAAAATATTTTATCAATTTTTTTGAAGAGTGCAATTCGAGCCACATTAAACAGTTACGCGAGCCACATGTGACTCGCGAGCTACGGGTTGGGCATCCCTGATATAATCGATAAATTTATATTTAAATTTTAATGTACTTATGCAAATTTATGTAAATGATTTGTATGTTTAAATAAATACAATTGTTTCCTTTTTCTTTTACCTGATTTTATTACTATTTAAGATTTTTTTTTTAAACACATTAATACATATCAAATATATTTATAGGAGATGAAATTAAAACTTTCTTTTATCTTTTTTTTAGTATTACATATATATCATAAATGAAATGCGCAGTTTAAAATATACAAATTTTAAGAGGTTGTTCTTAGTCACTGGAAATTCCAGAAAGTAATAACATTAAAACGTTAAAGCGGTTGCAAATAATATGACTTGTCGAGAATCAATCTGGGATTTTCTGCATAACAAGCTATAAACTAACTCGAGGTTCGTTCTTGTAGTTGTCAAATGTATTCAGAAAAAAATAACTTGGGGAGGGCACAGATCTGCTTATATATATAAAATCTAATTTAAGTACCATAATTTTATATAGTAATCTAAACACAAACACACATATTAAATCTTGCTTATTGTTAAAATAAACAGTAAAAAAAATGTCACAGGCGTGTATATACAAATATAGTTTGGCTGCCATATTTTGCACAACTGTCTTTGCACACACTCAGATCTTCCCTATTCACAAAAATTGCGTTGAATTTTTAGCTATTGAATTCATCTCTAACCCTGAAGTCTTAATAACACTCATTCAGTACCTTAGACTACAGACCGACACATCCTGTTTGGGAAAAAGAAAAATGTAATGTTCCCTGGAATGGCTATCTTCCTTCCTGATCATCCAACCAATGAGCAATTATCAAAACTAACTTCCTCCAAAAATCATTTTTCAGTTTTGCCATCACTTTATGAAACATCTTTTTTGATTGCTAATGTTATTTAGAGAATTCTATAGAAATCAAGTTTCATTAAAAAGCTTTAAACTGGAATACTAATTTATCACTTATTACATGTTCAGGAGACTGGAAGATATCTGGGTGCAGAAAGTACGCTGACATTATTCATACAAGATTCTTTTTCTATTTTTGTTTACTTAAAAAACACTCGGCATAATATGGTCTCTATAGGAATGCTTTTGTTTGAATTGTTATTAACATACTTCTTCACTTCATCACAGATAAACACATGAGTTCCGAATCGTGCAGAGAATGACAGACTGCTACTAATTGTTAATTAAGATTTTTTTTAAATATTTTAATTACAAGTTATTTTAAATTTTTAATGATTTTTTTAAACGCATTTTAAAATTAATTTACTTATCTTTCAAAACATTTCAAATATTAATTATAATGCAGAATTTTTGTTAAGACACAGGAAATGTTTTCAAAATTATCTTCATCATTATTAAAATACTTTTAAAAACAGCTAAGTCTTCTCGGAGTTTATGTATGTACTCATAGTATCATTATGTGTGTGCATTTTTATAAATAATAATGTGATGATGAAGCACTAAAGTGACAGCTTAGAACTCCGAGTCGGTAGCCGAAAGATCAGCGCAGCCGCTTTGCTTGCAGACGGTTGTCGCGGGTTGCTTTGACATATGAAAAAAAAAAAAAAGCACTATGCATATATCATAAGTTATCTGCTAAATTTCAGATTATACATTTTTATAATTCTTACTCTATCCTTTAAACATCTTAGTTCCTTCTTCCTTAAGATCATCTATAAATTTCTTCAGTTTATTTTTCTTTTCTTTTTTTTCCACCAGTTTCTTCTAACATATATATACAATATGTGAAATCCAATTACTCTTCACTTCTTGAAAATTTATTCATTATTAACATTTTTTCATTTATTCGTTTTAACACACATCTTTTTAACTTTACAAATTTTTCTCTTATACAAATTCACAAATCTCAAACTTCAATTTTCTTCCTCTTTTTTCTAATCCTCCATATATCAGCTTCATAGAAAATAAAATATATTCCAAACAATTACACTTCAGTACATTCTTATAAAATTTAAACGGGGGGGGGGGGGGGTAAGAGTTCACTGTAGGACTCTACAATAACTTCTCATAGAGAAAGAGAGGTATTTTTGTACGTTTTAGTTTCTAGCTAAAAACAGCTAGACATTTATTTATTGCTTAACTAAAGTGACCATAAGCCAACTACCCAAAAAATACCCTACATTTGACTGAAGCCTGAAAAAAAGTCCAAGTTTTTACCTAGCCTGAATACAAATCTCAAATCGTAAGTTTGACAGATAAATGTTAGTAGCAATAGAAAATCTTCTAATATGAACATGAAATACATATATAGTATAATGCAATAACTTGCTTTTTTATACAAGTATTTATTAAAGAAAAGGAAAAATTACCTTATAAAATTACAATCAACAACTACATTGATAAAAGATTTATATTATTACAGTTAAGCGATTTACTGAAAATTACTCTGAATAGGTGGATCGGTTACAGAATTAATTTGCAACTAAGCAAAACTTCCTGATTCAATATTAACTAAGAATAATGAGATTGAAAAAAAAAAAGAAGTTAGTTATAAAAATGGAATTACAGTGTTCCATCATTTTGATGTTCAAATGTCATTTGAACTTACATCATAGAAATATTTTACTTTACTCATTAAAACTAAATTATTGAATATAATCATACATATTTATCTGAAGGTTTGTGATGGTGATATATTATTAGATGTGATATGTTGGATTATTTCCATCATCTGCGAGTGAATTTTGAAAGTATAGAAAATTTTAAACTATATTTAAACTTTCCAAATATAAACAACTTGTTAGTAATAACACACAAATAGACAACACAGGTTAGTAATTACATCTTTCAAGTAGTATTATTCTGCCTTTAACAGAATAGCTCAATTGGTTAGAATGTGAGTCTTAAAATCGATATTCAAGAATCTAAAGGTGCGAGTTCAACTTCTATGCAAATACTGTCACTGTGCAGATCAGGCCAGCAACACCTGAAGAAGAGTGGAGAATAATACTACTCTAAGCATTGTGTAATTACTAACCTGTGTTGTCTATTTGGTGTTATTACTAACAAGTTGTTTTGTCATTTGGAAAATTTGAATAAAGTTTAAAATTTTTTATATATTCAACATTCACTCATAGATGATGGTAATAATCCAACATATCACATTTAATAATCATACGTCCTTAATAAAACCTCCATATTGAAAACTATTTTATTATAGTGCACCCACTCAGTTTGATAAGTTTATTAACAGAATGATGATGAGTAGGTTTAATTTGAACTAGAAGTTCTTGAAGTAATCTCATGATGAGATAAAAAAAAAAACTGGTCAATTGAATGGAATAGTGCTTGAATATCATCACATGACTAGATAATCAACTGACCAATCTGTTGGGTACATTTAAATTACTTCTGAACTTGAAAGTTTTTGAGCAAAAAAAATATATATTTTTTTCAAACTAAGATATTAAAGTATATTCATAATTAAATATTTTCAAGCTCTTTTCAGCTATCTCATACAACCGATAACATGTGTGAAAGATAAATGATCTCCAATATACATATTTCATGCTGAACCATGGTCCAGATCATCATCTCCCATACACATATATATAATCAATACTCAGTATTGAAGATCATTTATCTTTTATACATGTGCATGGTTATGTGTATCAGTCATATGAGATAGATTGGATAGCTGAAGGGAACTTGAAAGTCTGTGTTCAAATCCCTTATATAATTACATAACTCCAGATATATAAATTATACTTGTATTCACTCAACCATTATAATTAAATATTGCATTTTCAGAAGATAAAAGAAAGTTTTTTTACATTAAATTAATGAATTTGCTAATTTATAATTATAAAAAATTTATAATTGTATTGCAAAATGATGACTATTTTCAGCCATTTTATTTACAACTTCAATTTTTATTGATGATCACTCATTACTCAGGCTTACTATAGTTGGCACTGGAGTAGTGAGCTGTCCTTATTCATCATATATTATGTGAGTTTGAGAACTGAATGATCTATTATTAGTTTCAATTTTTAGAATATTAATATTTTATATTACTATTTAATCATATTTTGTTTCATTACTCAAACAAGTCAATTAATTGCACTTTATATTTAAGATTGCACTTTATATTTAAGATGTGTAAACAAATGAAGTAAATTATCCTTCCTCTTGCTATGAATTAAAAGCATTAAATATTAAACAAAGGATCAAGAATAAAATTACTCTACCTATTGGAGTACTGATGTTTATAAGCATACCTTTGTCAACATTGTTGGTAATTCAGAGTAGAATTAATACATCAGCCAAATGGAATATAGCACTTAATAATTAATTATACAAGATTGTAAATATAGTTTCTCTTTTAACATCTTGATTAGAAATACATTAATGTTAACAATTTTTTTTAAAAAAAAAAACAATTTAATTTTGATATGGAATAATAACACATTAAAACTATAACTCATCAATGTAAATAATAAAACAGTTTATTGTTGGTGTAATACATAAATTTAGTCTAGCAATATTTAATTTTCTTATAACATATAAAATTGTTACAATTTAAAAATAATGGGAATAAGCAATGATTGTTGATAGTTTTCACACTGATAAATGATCTTTTTAAATTATTATTATAAACCAAATCAATAAAAAAATGATTTAAATATCAAATTATAGTCAAGCATTGGTGGTCGAGAGGTCAGTGACAGCTGCTTTACTAAGCAGTTGTCCTGGGATAATGGATTTGCTTCCGTGCTGATACCATGACACATGAGAAAAAAAAAAGAAATTATATCTGATATGATTATTAGGCTTTGTGGTAAAGCAAGTAGCCCATTTATCTTCCATGGTCAAGATTTGGGTTCAAATTATGGTGAAATTGAAATCATATTAGGTTACAAGCAAGATTAGCAGAACTTTTCATTCATATAATGAACTCATATCAACTCAGCTATCTATCCAACTATATGTTAGTAAATAGATATTTATCTACTCTTAGAGACTTAAAATAAAGACAAAAAGTTATAACTTAACCATGTGCATTTGTGAAGCCAGGTGGATATTTTTTTCTATTGCTATTCCATAGTAAAACATTGATGGAAAAATCAAGTTTTTTAAAATTCATATCAGAATATTCATCACTGATATATAGACTTTTGATAGTTTTATTCTAAAAAATAAAATACTTGTCATTAAATCAAAAATAAAATCTTTTCTTTTTAAAAAATTATATGTATGCTCAATAAGAAGTTGTAAAAAAAAGTATATATTGGGGAACAGTAATGATGATGATGATCACATCATTTGTGTAAACAAAAAAAAAATGCAATTTATGTTGTTTCAGGAGGAGACAGAACAAAACTCATTCATACGGTAACCATGAGTTAACACTAATTTGACATTAGATAATAATAACAATATTTACACTCTTTTAATATAAATAAAACAATGACTGATAATAATAAAAAAAACAACTTTATTTTCATACAAATGTCTAAAAAAAAAAAAAAAAACAAATACAGGTATAATGCAAAATAAAATAATAAAATAAATAAAAATACACATATATCACATGACTCCATTTTTTTTTTCAAACTTGTAAAAAATAAACAAAGAGCTTTGCTAGTTGCTCAACAAGCTTTGTGATAAATGCTTAACAAGAGAAAGCATTTAAAATATCTCTATCAGAAACCATACCCAAATCCCAGATCAATGGTTTCATGTTTTGGCTCTCTTCAGTGAGGCACTAAGATAATTTCGGACACTAGATTTAAAATTACCAACCCAAAGCCAGAATTTATCTAAGAGTTAACCATTGAGTAGAAAATCTGAAATTTTCAGACATTTAAATGTCTTCAAAGCAGCTATCTAATTACCCTAGCACCTCATTGAGGAGAGCCAAAGTAGGAAACCATTGGTCTGGGTTTAGGTGTGGTTTCTGATAGATATTTTAAATGCTTTCTCTTGTTAAGCATTTATCATAAAGCTTGTTGAGCAACTAGCAAAGCTCTTTGTTTATTTTTTACAAACTTAAGAAGAAAATAGGGTCATGTGATATATGTCTCTATTTTTAATTTTTTATTGACTATTTATAGTCTTTGCTTTAAGTTTTAAGTGATAATTATATTGCTAAGACTACTAATATATGGTTTGGCTGAAGATCTATTTGCCCTATATAGCTATTTGAGTTAGATAACTGGGTTTGAAGACATTTAAGCGTCTGAAAATTTCAGATTTTCTACTCAATGGTTAACTCTTAGATAAATGCTGGCTTTAGGTTGGTATTTTTAGATTTAGTATCTGAAACTACCCTAGCGCCTCACTGAGGAGTGCCAAAGCACGAAACCATTGGCCTGGTGTTTGCATATGGTTTCTGATCAGAGATATTTTAAATGCTTTCTCTTAAGCATTTATCACAATTTATCAGCTGATATTCCAGGATTTCTTTTAATCTGAACAAATTGGTAGAGTCTTTCGAAGTTTCTCAGCAATCAAACCTTATTACAGTAATTTAGTAGAATACAATTTTAATCTTAAAATACATATTTAAAAAAATAATACAAACACAGCAGAATAAATAAGTATATACACATTTTAAAATAAAATTTAAAAAATAGTATCTTTAAATTAATAATCCTAATTAGAATGTCACATTTTTTATTTACTTATTTAGTTTGACAACTACTCTGCTTAATTATTGATTCTGATCTATTCCTAGAAAAGAGTAACTAAAAATTTTAGTCATTAACTTTTTTTTTTACTGTTTACTGTAATTATTTTACTGCAAAGGAAAAAAACCCTGTTTAATTGTTAAATCTTAAAGAGCATTATTACTGGAAGTAAACAAAAGCAAAAAAAAAAAAGGCACTAAATAATCTATCATGCACATACTTTAAAAAAAAAATTGAAGAAGAAAAGATTAATTTAAAATTAATATATATATATATTTTATAACTAAAAAAATCAATATAAAAATGTTTATTATGCAGAATATATTATAAATGTATATCAAATAAGCAATAGTCAAGCATTGGTGGTCGAGAGGTCAGCGACGGCTGCTTCACAAGCAGTTGTCCCGGGTTCGTTTCCCGGCTGATGCGATGATACATGAGGGGGAAAAATAAGCACTACAATAACGTTAATAGTTACAGTATTGTCATTACACAATATTTACATTTAATTAAAGCAAAAGAAATAAAATTAATATTTTATTTTTTTTTACTTCGGAATTATTAAAATATACTGAACCAATATAAAAATAAACTGAATAGAATATTATATCTAATAAATAAGAAAACCAAGTTACTATTTAATATTTATGTTAAATATTTCTTTGTTTCCAGCGACATATGGGTACATTAGATATCTAAATGAGAAGGCAAAAAAAGTAAATTGGTGAATTATTTATTACATATACTTTTGATCAGAAAAATCATTAATTCAAGAAAATATAATCTGAGACTACCAAAATATTGATGTTGGTTGTAAAAAAAATTAGAGGAAAAAAAATTTTTTTTCCTAGTGCCAAAATAGATTGTATGCACAGATAAATATTAATACTTATATATTGTTAACAAACTTAATTTTCATTTGTAAACTACATGATCATTTCACACACACACACAGAGGTATACAAATACAAAAAAAAAAAATAGATTATTCAGCTAAACATCAAATATCACCATATGTATTTTCTTTCTTAACTACAGATTCTTCAAATATCTTAGAACCATAATTGACTATAACCAGAAGCAGGCTTGAGAAGTATTTTATTATGGAATAAAATTAATAATTTATTAGATTTTTTTTATATAATCTACATGCATATTAAATAAATATGCATATATATTTTATACATTAAAAAAATCATTGTTGTTATATGATAACTTAAAAACATGTGATATCAAATAATTTCAAAATGATAAAATGGTTTTGCTAATTGGAAAAATTAGAAAAAAAATATTTTGCCAAATCAACTTAAATTCTAAATTAAAGTCTTTCAGACAACATTGATCAATTGCAAGCTTCTCAAGCAATGAAATTCATTTACTTATAAGCTTAATATATGTATTTATAAATCTATTCACAAAACAACTAAGTGCAAAAATGTTCTTAAGATAAGTCACAAGTCTGATTACCACTTTTTTCTATCAATGTCTATATATTCTGTTAGTAGGTTTATACTACCAACATCATATACTTAAGGCTTGTTAAATCTATTAGAATAAATGCATAAGTAATGTTTAATACTTCACTGAAAGCAAGTATGCAATCAATCAAAACATTTCACATTATCCTTGAGACTCCATACCATATTTTTGTAAGTTATCAACTCACTGAAAAAAAAATTACTCTGCTATATATATATCACACATTTATATATACACACTCATAACTTATTTTAAAATGTTTCCTATACACAACTTCTTATAAATACAATCAGTTTATTATTTAAAAAAAGAGAAAACATTATTTATTGTAAAAGATACTTCAGAAATGTTTATTTAATATATATAACTTTTAAAGCACCTTTACTAATCCCATTGTAAAATTAAAAATTTAATAATATGTATATCATCCAACTTCTGAATTATAAACTATATAAATATAAGGCTCACAAGACTGATTTCAGTTTTCTCTTATCATAGTTTACAATTCAGAATTTGACTAATATTTTATTTCACAATGAACTTGGTAGACAACTTAGTGTTACAATTATTTAAAATAACTTTATCACTACTGCAAAAACCATTCTTTAGTAACGTGATGCATTTATCATATTGTAAGCTTATAAAAATATGTTATAAACAAAATTGTATATTAAATATATTTTCTTACTAAATTAAGATTTGTACCAGAATCAAATGTTATAATAAAGTCTAGAGGAGAGATGTCTTTGTTAAGTTTTTGTAAGGCTTAACCATTAATGTGATTTACGTGTTTGTTATTTGTAACTTTAAATGTGAAAATATCGAACATAAGTTTTTTAAATATTCTGCTATATACGAATAATTTTTCTCATGATCTTAAAAAAGTGGGATTATAAAACTAATTAACAATGACATCAAAAAATAAATAATCGCATAACAAAAAATAAGTTTACAGTCGGAAATTTAAGTTCTGAATAAAAAGGAGCCATATTACCAAATTCAAGTGCTATTACGAATGTCACTGGCTGACATAGCATGCATGTGTGGAGACTTTTAAAAGATTTTCCACTTCAGTGCTGTGATTGGAGATTATGTAACGTCAATTTGTTTACACTAAAAAAAAATGTGCTTTTTTACATACAATTTTTTATGCTTTCAAAAGACAGATATCAGTTAGCATTAGAAACCTATTATTCAAGCATTTCAAATTTACATTCACCATATGAAAGTTATATAAATTCTTTTTACATTATTTTTATATATACATTTTTAACTTTGTATTGTTTTTCTGTCTAAATGGTTGTTAAATGATAACTTTGATCTGGGCTATGGCCTGGAAAAAATTACTCTTAAATATATGTATTTCAATATATATTAGCATAAACAAATCCTACAACAAATAAGCTTTTGAAACCAATCACATTCACTATAACAGAATTCACTGCATTTTCAGTATTAGCATTTGTTCTTTAAAGACAGTATTTTATTTGAAATGTTTCATGTCCATTATTAGAATTAATACAATAAAAATGTTTTCAATTACCATTAGCAATGATGAAAAGACAAATTTTACCCCTTTCTTTTCAAATTATTCAATCAAATTTGAACTGAAATTAAAGGAATGTGAAACAAAATTGAAAAAATTAACACAACCCATTCTCAGATTACATATCATGCTTTTACAAAAACATTAACAGTAATTTTTTTTTAATATACAAATCTTTTATAATTGTTATATAAAAAACAATAAAATTTCACAATTTTAAATATTTATATTTCTACCTCCTAAAAGTACCCATAGCTAAAATGATTGCTTGAGTTTACATTTTTGTAATGGTTATATGATCCCCTATAGTCTTGTACAAAAATTTATGAATCAATTTATAAATAATAAAGAATTTGCAATTATTTTTTTATATAGATCAACTCATTAATTTAAATCATTAAATTAAAGTTTCTATCAAAGTTAATTAATATTTGTTGAAAGTTATATAAACACTTACCAGTTAATTAGTAACTTTGTAGAGAATTCATCTAAACGTGTTAACCTGATCCTAAAAAGTAAATAAAAAGAATATGCATTAAATGATTATATATATATGCATAAAATAAAAATATTTTTAATAGTAACTATATTGAAAAAATAAAATGTTTAAATAAGAGATTATGATACATCTCTTCTATACTTTTTTAATATAGTCCATGGACATATTGTCTCTGCATAGAAGCTTCTTCCTTCATCTAAAAAGTCATTTTTCACTCTATTTTCATTAGAGATGCAATTTTGAATCATATCATATTGCAACTGTTTTTTAAGCATATGATTTTTTATGCATAGACAGTTCTGATTTTGTGTGATGAGAAGTCACTTTAAATCACATGACAATGCATTATATATTTCAGGGGAAAAGTGAATGTCTTTTTAAAATTCAAATATTGTTTTTAAAAAATGCTTTGCTAAAAGCATTTAACAGTTCAACTAAATAATGAAAATAGCCTAAACATATAACTATTAGTGAAAATGCCTCTATCATAAATCTTCAGACAAATATTAAGAATTAGAAAAATTGTTTAGTTCTATAATTATATATATACATTATATTTAATGTTTTCATGCTTATATGATATAAATAAAATAGTTTTGGAATTAAACTGGTGTTATTTTTGATTAATTCCGGATTCGATGAAATAGCATCCGCCATTGTATTAAAACGATTAAATAGAGCTGATGAAGCACAACGTATTCCAGCCTTATGGAGACCACTTATTATATCTCTTTCTTCGAATATAAATTTGAAATCAATTAATAGTGAAACTGAAGAAAATAAACATTTTGTTATTCCACATATTCTGAATGCTCAAGTACTTTGTGCTCAATCTCATTCTTTATCTCACACTCAATCTCGTTAGTATTTGAGATCTAACAATGTTTCCACGAAAAGTTAACTTTGACAATGGCAGATGCTATTTCATCAAAACGTTGGGAAGTAATCAAAACTAACACACGATTAAACCCAAAAACTATTTTATTTACATATATACATAATATGTAAGGATATTTAACACTATTGGTGAATGCTGCTATTTGGATCAAGGATAGATGATTGGATACTATGAAAATGAGGCAAAAATGAGATAAAAATTTGTTTTGTACATGTGATTTGTATTGAGATTATAAAGAGAATATAAAATATTTACTTTTGGAATGCAGGATAATGAAAAAATGAAGAGAATAATTTAAATGAAAAAATAGAGAAACATATAAATGAGATGTGTGAAAAATATTTGTTTGTGCATTTAAATTTTTATGATGAGAATGGGGAATATCATAAAATAATATTAGGGATGATGAAACAGCTTTTATTAATAACAGAAATGTTTCAGTAGTGACAAAATGATTTGATAAGAGATTGAAAGAAAGTAATGTAAAACATAGATAGGTATCAAAAAAAAAAGAATGTTAAAACATGGCTACTAACATTTCTATATATTCTACATTATCATTCCATGATGAGTTAAAAATGTATTATGAAACTATTTGAACTTAATGGTTTACTGCATTGATCCTTCTTTTAATTTAATTATTGCTGATTTTCTATTCATTTTTGTTTGATGTAATAATTGCATTCCCAATACCCCTCCCCCCTCTTTTAGAATAATACATGACATCCGTCAATAGTGAGCAAACTGCGATTTGCAAACCACTCCAAAGTTGCTCTGTTGGCCCCCTTGACAATATACATGTTGGTTTTCATTACCATTTTCTCTATACTTTTATATTAATAATCTCTATAATATGTACCAATATTAGAATATTTTATAGATAAATAAAAAATATTTTGGATACTTTAAATTTTTAGCTTTTAAATGATACCAGTTAAAAAGATTGTTAATATGGATTTTATTATCATATTTGTTTGTAAGTGTTTTTGGTATTTGAGAACCTGTGTGACTCTATCAAAATTAACATTCAAAAATATGTTTCTTATTACCGAAGCATTTGTTCATTCCTGCATATTTAATTACTTGTATAGCTTAAGATAATCTTATTTTGCTTATTTGAATTAACACATTTGTACTTTAAATCATAACTGTCTTTTCTTATTTTTACATTTTTCTATGTGTTTTCTTTATTCTCATGCATATATGTGTTTATCGAATACATTGGGTTTATCATAGCTTTTTACTACAGTTTTCTTTTTAAATTTCAGCACTGAACATTTATATTTTGGGCTATAAATAGGAGCTTTTTGCCAAGTTCATATGTTTTAACTGAAAAAAAATATTTTTTTTTTAATAAAATAAAGAAACTATTCCTTGACAACTATTGACATTTTTTCTTTTAGCATCTTTTCTAATTAGATTGATCAGAGTTATAACAATTTTGCATAATTTTTTTATGTATACGTGTCCATTTTCTGTAACCATCATTTTTTCTGTTATTCTTCTGATCTTATCTATCCAATTTATATGACTGAATTCAGGTGGACCATGGAGACTAAGATCTGTCTCTCATTGCTACTGCTATCTTTTTTTATTTAATTATAAGATTCATAATACATTTATTTGGTAGTATAAATAATTTTATTATACATTTGCCAGTGACATCTTATAGTTTCTTTAGAATTTATTTAAGCTTATGATTTTTAATAACATATTTAATAAGATCCAAACATCAGAGTTTCAAACACAGAAATATATATATATATATTCCTATTTATCTAATTTGGGAATTGATCCAAGAATTTTTAGAACACCCCAAACCAACATTTTAAAGCATGGAATTTTATATATTTTAATTCTAAAATAGTATTTGTGCATCAGTAATGGAAATAAGGAAAGATTAAAACTAAAACATCTGATATGAAGTGATAAGCAGGTTAGTGATTTTAAGTATTTAGGAGGAGAATCCCAGTTATTATGAGAGAAATAACTGCAGAATTACAAGATGGCATTATTGGAACTGCAGTCTCACAAATGGTATTACTTTAATAATAATAAAAAGGACTTGAGACAAATGATTTCACCAGTCAAGCATTATCATGATCTTTCTCACTCCTTCTTCCATTAAAGTTACCATCTCAAAATTGAATGAACATCTAAGTTATCTTGTATCAAATAAGCAATGCATAAAAATAAAGTATAAGGATAAACATTTATTTATTTTGCCTCTATATTATTTACATATTTTGTATTATTGCATGTTCAATATTTCAAGAAGTCCAAAAGTTACTTTGCCACAATACATATATATATATTAACAAAAAAATATTGTGTAAAACGTCTGTTATTATAATACTATAATTTTATTTTACTTCATGTAATATTATTACTTTTCACTTTTTTTTTTTTTTAATTTTGTTTATAAAGGTTTTAATTATATAAATATTTTAATTAATTCCAAGATTAATAATTAACAAAATATGAATAAATTAAGAAATTTAATTATATAAAAATATTACAATAAAATAACTTTTGGACCATCCTATTTAATAATAGCATATCATTTTGTCATTAAAGGCAATCTTGAGTGAAAAACGAAATTTTTTTTTTAAACTTAGAGGGTTAAAAAAAACTTTTTTTTAATGGTAAAATCTGCTTTTTAACAAAACTCCCACACTTAAACTTCCGTTAATATGAGGCCATGCTATATTTTCCCCCTCTTATTTTATTTGGACATTTGCTGCTTCATATAAAATTTATCCAATATATTTAAAATTTAATTAGTATAATGATGACTATAATATAATTCAAATAATTTAAAACACTTAAGAATCTTAGAATATATTAAGCAAATTAAAGCAATGTAAATTATGGGTTAAATTACATTGCTTAAGGATAGAAAATAAATTTGTGCATTATTAATTATAATTAAATACTAATTAGTATCCATTTAGTCAACATGAAACAATTATGATAATAAAAATCACAAATGATGTAAATATAATTGATATATCTTTATTAATATTCTTATTTGAATTATATGTAGTTTGAAGTCAGGTTGGTTGTTAAAAGTCTTACAAATTAATATAAAGCTTTATATGAAAATATACTTTAGATTCTCCTCCATAATGTAAACTGGAGTGTTTAAGTGATAATGTTTTTATCATTATCAATAATAATGTATCACTACTTCCTATTCCCTTAATATAATGTAAACACTATTATTCTATATTTAGAGCTATTTTATAAACTTTAATGTGTTTTATATTTAGAACTGCATTACATTCTTTACACTTTTAAAATGCAATATAAATAAACCCAGATGATTTAAGCAGTAATAGAATAATGGAATCAAACACCGAAAGTTCCTAGATTGATTCTCAACTATGTAAAGTGAAAAAGAAATTCAGTTTCAACAATTATGAATATTATGCCCTATCTGCCACTTAACTGATCAAATGTCATATGGTTTCTCAAGCAAGTATCTGCATGATTATAATATAAATTATATATATATATTGAATTTGACTACAATAGAACTTCAACTATCCATTAGCCATAGATCCAAGATCATGATGAATAATCAAGTACACAGATAAAAGAATATGTACATTAAAAATATCATTCATAAATTAGAGCAGCTCATCTAATCTGTTTATTTTATTGTACAATCTACAAATGTAAGAGAAATTAATAAAACCTTAACACATCATCAAAAATATCAAAGTGTTATATGTTGTAAATGAAAAATAAATAACATACGAAACCAATATCATATATGGCTTACAAAGACTGATGGTAATTAGAATGAAGAATAGTTAAAAGTTCAGCTACAAATGAAAGGCAAACAAAGCATCAAGTTTTTCAGCATACTGAACAGAAATTCTATCTTCCTCTATTACAGTATTATCTATTGTAAGTTTGAATAATCGGTGAATCTTAGATGGTATTATAAAATTAGTTTTAGGCTATTGGTTTTTATCGGTGGATATATATATATCCATCAGTCCATTTTGTATGAAAGCTAATGATCCAAATACCTAAAGGTTTTACATCTCTAAGATATTAGTTTAAATAACATAAAAGAAAAAATGGGTATTGTATATATAGTGAGCAAATTCAATGCTCTTCACTGATAATGCCAATGGCCAGAAATGGACCAATAATTGATTGGCACTACAGGTACTTCCAATGATTACTCAAGCTTATATTATATGGTTCTAGAATAGTTGGTATTGCCATCTAGTATTTAAAAATGCATAATAACTATGGTTTATTGTAAGAGTATATCTCCTCCATCAATAATGAAGACCACATTGTAATATTTATTTTAGGTAATTCATCTAAAATTATCTGATTAAACCTGATTAATATGGGGTTTCTACTTTCCAGTTAAAAATTGTTAGATTACTAGCATCCATCTCTATTGGCTAATTAGCTAAGTTGCTTATGGGCCATCTTCTTGAAGCAAATATTCTAAATTTGTTTATTCTCTGAAAAAATTTCCAAGATTCACCTAGTACTAAACTTGAACCTTAGATCATGGGAATAGCAAGTGGTCATGGTAGCCACTATACACAAACCTATTATCTATTAACTAAATCAATCCTTATATTATTCACGGTAAATAAATATAAAGGACTCCATTATCTAATGCAGAAAATTGAATGGAATTATGTAATGTTTATTAAAGATTTAATATACACCTTATCAAGCAATGATACAAGAAATGAAAGAAATGATAAAGCAAAGTAAACAAGAAATTAAAGAAATAAGATAAAGTCAACAAGAAATGAAACAAATAATAAGGCAAAGTTAACAAGAAGTGAAAGGAATGAAACAAGAATTAAGGGATAAGGCAGATCAAACTCAGAATGCAATAGAAGTGTTCAATAAAAGATTAGAACAAAATAAGAGTAGAACAAGAGATAAAAGTAGTAAAAGAAAATGTTATTGAGATTGAAAAAAATTATAAGAATGCTAGAAGTCACAAAAAGTAAAATAATTATTAAAGATAGTATAGAAAAAAGGAAAATAGGAAATGAACATATAGCTAACTAGAATATGTTACATGAAACACAAAGACTGTAGAAACAATAGAAGAAAAGCAAGATATCAAGCAAATAATTTTAGAGAAACCATAAGGAAAGCTAAAAAAACAGTGGAAAGAGCAAACTAAAGTACGTTATAAATGCTTTCCCACATCATTATCAGTAATGGAAAATGTAGAACTTTTAAGTAAAAAAATGTTGGAAAGTTTGATCAATAATGCCACAAATGTGAATTTTAAAGTCTAGTTTTACCCAATTAGAAACATAATTTATTCTGGAGGGATCAAGGTTTTCTTGAATAGACTGTATAGCCTAATATAGAATCAAACTTTAGCTGAACTATGAGATTCTGAAAATAGTAAGGATCAAGCTTGACTAGATAGTTTGAGCTTATTAATAGTAGGCCATCAAGTAAGAATACCTAAAAGCGAGAACCACCAAATAAGATAAATTAATTGCAGAAATACTAATTACCAAGACCTAAATGATACTTGGCAGAAACTATCAAAATTAAATAAATGGGAATTTTATGTATTTATAGATTATGTATATTTTTTGTTTCATGTTAATCTTTTTTTTTTGGCTGATTGTACTGATATGAAGTGATATTTATATATGCTTCATTGATGATTTTAAAAGTCAGTAGGAATTTTAAATTGGCATCCATTTTTTAATAAATAAAAATTATATATATATAAGTATATGCACAGATAAATGTATACAGTATTACCAATTTTAAAAGTATATTAAAACAAAAAGTCTTTTATTAACAATTATAAAGTGGAAATGACATTGTTTTATAAAAAATAAATAACATAATAAATGTAATAAGTTCACTTATATGCAACTATAGAAAAGCTTATTTCTATAAATTAAATACGGCTTAACACTTTCGAGAATTGATTAAGAAGATAAGTATCTGATGTAATTTGGTCTCGTAATCTCTTGCAAAGATAAAATTTTGGAAATGGACAAATAAGCTATGGACCAACATGGAGTGCTGAAAGTATCTCCCATCAATAAATCAATGGATTGAAATGCCTAATGATGGATCCAATTTTGTTGATAAGCCAACTCCAGGAACTATAAGTAGGTTTGTAAATCATTGTGAATTATTATCACTGAAGTGCTTTAATTAAAGTTTGTGCTGCTAATTAATACTTGTGATTTCATTGTGCTTGATGTTGAAATATAATGCATGAGTAGAGAAGCTACCATCTGCTTCACTCTAGTCAGCCAGCAAAATGCAGGCTGAAAGTCCATAGAGAAGTATAAAAGGGAGCAAACAACAAATGTAGAAAAATCTTAAGAAGCATTGTGTCCATTATAATATATATAAATATTAACGATGTTTTATTATTTAGATAGTTTATGTTTTCTATATTAGTGATAATAAACTTGGAAATCTTCTTGACGATTTTAAAACACTCTCCAAATGGGTCACTGCATAATTAGAATTGTTTAATGACTTTTTTGCTTATCTGTGATGGTGGTGGATATCATTTAAATTATGCAGACATTTTTTTTTTTTTTTACTTATCAGTCTTCAGCAATGTTTCTATATTTAATGTATGGCCCAAGACAATTCTTTTTTCCAAATATGCCCAAGAATGCTAAAAGCTTGGACACTTCTTATTAAAGGATGGCTTGTGCTTATTTTCTCCTGCATAGTTTAAAGTAATGCTCTGGTGATGGCACAATTGCACCAATTACTGATGCCTGAAATATTAATGAAAGTATAATTTTTGACTGATTAATAACTATATTATTAATAATAGACCGCTAGTAGTCTCTGTCCACAATTTATTCAAGCATCTCAATTTTAGAGAATTGTAAAATTGCGTTGGTGGCCGAGTGATCAGCACAGCAGCCTTACAATCAGTTGTTCCCGGGTTTGCGGGTTCGCTTCCCGGCCGATACTTTGACACATGAAAAAAAAAAAAAAACGTACAACATACACTTGTCAAGCGTTGATGGCCTAGTGGTTAGCATAGCTGGGTTCGCTTCCCGGTCAATGCATTTGACATATGAAAAAAAAAACATACAACAAAGCCGGAATAAAAAAAAAACTTAATAATAATAATAATCCTTTTGGAAAAATTAAAAGGAAAGATAACATATATAAAATATGTGAAATATATACATATAAAAATCGCTTTAAGTAACTTGGATTTAATGTTCTAGCTTCTTTTTTTTTATTATTGTTAACAACAATATAATTTTACTTTAGTATTTATCAGAAAAAAATATATATTTATTATCATCACTACATGTAGACTTACAGTCAGTAATGGGAAAAAAAGAAAAAGTTAACAAGAATATTGCTTCAGGAAATGAATTCTTAAAAAAAAAAAATGAAAGAAAGAAAATGTGTTACGGATGTTTCAGACTATCTGATAGTAAAATAAGCAATTTCCATTTCAAATACCGAGGTCAGAGAACTACTCCATAAACATATTCCTATTAATCTTATTTAATATGTCAACTATTTATATGTTCATTTTAATTTTATATTTAACGTTTACCTAATAAATAATAGAAGTTAAAAAAAAAAACATAGTTAGGAATAAAACTATAATTTAAAAGATTTTATTTTTTAAAAACAAATCTTAGGCATTCGTTTATTTATATATTATTAGAACATTCAAAAGTAATATTGATATGAAAATAAATTAATAAGAATAATATTCTTATTGTTAAGTATGGTTTAATATAATGGCAGAGTATCAGTTTCTAAAACTGTAGTCCATGGAAATTCCCAAACAATAGTCATTTATTTTTGTCAGCTGCTCAGGAAGTTATATGATGTTTGCTCACCCAATTGTGGCTGAACTAAGATTTTTATTTATATAAGACAATAGTGGTGTTCCCTGCTAATATTAGATATAAATTAAAACGCTTTGGATTCTAAATTTTTTATTTTCTGAATTTTTAGACTGAAATTCTAAAGTCCTAGTATTAACAGAGTCATTCAGGTTATGCACAACAAAAAGGTGCCTTGTCAAGAGGAGATTATGTCACCACAATAAGTAATAAAATTTATATGTAAATGAAAATGTTTAATTTCCAAATCACTCCATTATTAAAAATACATTCTGATTGTAAATATTTTAAAATTAAATATGATTGCTTTTTTACTTAATCTTGTGACAATTGCTCAAAACATACTACATATTATAACATTATAATACTAGCCAAAAATCAAATTTCAATAAAAATTCTTCCACAACCATGATTTTTAACAAATAGATCTTGTCAAGTGAAATTCAACTAAATATACAACACATATATATATATACAAAACAAAATAGCCTTACCATAATCCCCTTCAAAAAACAACTTCCTTTCATGTCAAACGATGTCTTCATGAAGTTAAAGGAAGTTGGGTTTTGAAGTGAATGATGGTAATGCTATTTTGTTTTATATATATATGTTGTATGTTTAGTTGAATTTCACTTGAAAAGGTCTATTTAGTAACAGATGAAACCATACCTGAAGAAGAATTTTAGTAATTCTGCTTTTGGCTAGTATTGTAATGTTATATGAATTTCTATTTTATTTATAACTATTAGTATAGCTTAATTTTTATTTACATATTATATACAGTATATCAAAACAAAATTTAAATGGTACTTTTCCAATTGAGCAAAATATTCAGAAGAGATTATATTACTGCTATTAAAACTGTTGTAGCATTCAATTTTTTTAAAGGAATTAATTATTATTTAAATATTATAATTTTTATTTTTAAAATGATACATTACTATAATAATTTATAATTGAAATGCAGGCTTATTATATACCTATATCAATATATGTAATATATAGAGTATATGAGCACAGTCTTTCATATGACCCACCACTCTCCTCTCTATCTTATAACACTAATATACTTGGACACATATATGTTGAAAAGATATTGGTGATTATTTATCTTTTCAACATGTGTTCAAGTGCATCCGTGTTATAAGATAGAGTGGAGAGTGGTGAGTCATGTGAAAGTCTGTGCTCCTATACCCTATTTATTATAATAATTTATTTAAAAATAAATGTATTTTAAAAATATTGCCTTAGAATAATTGTAGTAATTCTGCAATATATCAGAGAAGAGTTGTATAAGTATGTAGTTACATTTATCAACCATACTTTTTTAAAGCCACAATATAGTAACTTGGGATCCTAAGATCCATACTAATGGTGTCCTGAACAATAAAGTCATTCAATATTATCTTTTAAAATACCAATATTATCTTGTTACATGTTTTATTAATCCATTCTTCTTTGGATTTGGGCCAATGTGAAATAATTCATCCATAATATTACAAACAAATATATCTGAAAATTATTTTTCAATGTGAGCTTGTGGCCCATTTTGGCTACATGACAGTCCAAATCCAAGGAAAACAGAATAGTAAAAATCACAAAATTTTTCAATAAGATATTGTGCCAAAATATTTAATTCTTAACAAATTTTATTATATTGATATTATCGTTTAATGTCATTGTTAATTGTAACAACATCTATCATTTGAAACATTTCCTAAAATGCCACTCAATTGGGGAAATGCCTAAAAAAAAAGATCTAGTGGAACAAATCAAGTGTATGATTTTTTTTAAATAATTACCCAATATAACCTAACATTTTAATCCTTAGATGTTGAATGTATAGTATGTATATAATAATGTATAGTATGTACAATACAATTAAGTTATTAATGGTGAAATAACAAGCATATAAAAAAATTAAATCATGAAATAGTGTAAATATTCTATTATTTGAATGAATACTTGAGAAGCTAATTTTATTTATGGAAAATATAAACAAGTTTTTTTTTTTTTTTAAGTGTCATAGCATCGGCCGGGACGCGAACCCACAACCCGGGCAACTGCCTGCAAGTGCGAGGCAGTAAGTTAAGCAGGAAAAATTCTGAATTAAATTATAAGTAACTTGAAACAAACAAGAACTACTTTTAAAAAAGTAATTAATATGCTGATTAGAGTTGACAAAATTAATGTTAATAAAATCTATTTACATCAGCCTTGTTATAACTTATTGTACTCCAGGAAAGGTAATAGAGACAAGACAAATACCCAAGAAATTGAGAAAACAATTGACTTTTCTCTTTATAATGGGGAACATAGCTGCAAGATCACTCAGATTTCAGAGATAAACATGAACAAAAGATGCAATGAAATGTCATTGAATTGCCTATAAGTAATGAGCCATATAAGATCATGAAGGATCACCCCTACATTTTTTTTAGTAAGCCCAAATGGGATCATATAGATTATAAAAGTAGTTAAATTAGAAGAATTACTTAAAATCATATATATGTATTAGTAGTTTTATCAGAGTTATACAGCAAAATATACTAAAAGATAGTTGTATGTTTTTCAATTTTCTAGATATGTAAAAATTTACTACATATGTGTATATTCAGTTCCAATTATGTATATTAATTCCACTGTATATATAATTAATTATTATATAATTAATTATTCACATTAAACTAATGTTAAATTAATCCTTGTCTTTGAGTCACATGTATTTTTTACTCTACTTGCAAAAGATTTATATTTGTTTGCTCCAACACAGATAAAAATGTCAAGTTATCTGGAACTCAAATAGAGAGAGATGATTACATCCTTAGAACTTTAAGAAAATTGTGATTCTGAAAGTGAAAAACCTGAAACTTCTTATTTAACAATAAATTTTAACGTTAATGATCCAGGCATTTGGCCAAAAATTATGAACATAAAAATTAGTTGAAAATTCTAATAGCAAGGATTTTCTTAAAGATAAATCTGGTTGCAAGTTTTCAGAATCATATTATCATTATTTTACTAGAAAATTTCTAGAAATTTTGTATTGCCAAAGCCAGGAGAGTTAAAATATAAATAAAAAGATAAACAATATAAATACTTATATTTTTTAATTTTCTACTGTTTCCATATCTTTTATTAAATCAAATTTTATAGAATTCATTTGTTTTAATTTACAAATTTTATTTCATAGGACTGGGGGCACTAGAATTTAACTTGCACAAAGGTTCTTCTTACCTATGCAGCAGCCTGAGTATTGTAATGATGTAAATATATAATTAATCAAAGTAAGCAGCTGATAAGTGTTTATGAATATATATATTTCTATTATCCATCAGTTACTTAAAATCTGATTAGAAATAAATGATCATTCAATTCATCCACTAATGGCAGAACCAGGACCTTCAATCTTTGACCTAATTATTTCAGTTATAGATTTAAACAATTCCTTTTTTTTTCTTGGAAAGTATTTGTATTAATTCTATAAGAAAGAAGTTATGTGATCATGACACAACTCAACCTGTGTAGCACAAATGTGTCGGCATATATTATATTAGTCCTTTCATCAATTTATATGACATTTTGAAATACTATCATTTAACTTCTGCAATACACTTTTTTTCTGAAAAACTTGCAATACTTTGTTGAATTTAGTTCTGCGCTGTATTCTGTCCTTAGTCATACCCCGATGAAAACATCAATATATATATATATGAATTAATCCATGTAATTAATCGGTGTTATCAAAATGTTGGTAATAAATTTATTTTAATCTATTAAACACATCTATTGCGAAATAAAACATAATTCACCCATGAAAACATTCATTTCAGTACTCTTGAAAGTTAATTTGCTTCTATTTGATTCCATACATATTTATTATACATTTATTAAAATGTTTACAAGCATTTGACTTTTATTAATTGTTTACAAAGTTGTAAAATGAGATTTTGTCTCTTGCTTTTATGTATTTAATTATAGGTTAAAATTAATAATGCTATGTTTTTGTATGGTTTAAAATTAAAATTCACCTTGTTCCAGCATGAATCAGAGAACCAAACCATAATGTCAGAAACTACAAAAGTGAGCAATTGATTATTTTAGTCCTAGATTTAATGCTAATGGAAATGGATGAATATATTTTTATTTAACAGCTCATGGAATTAAGTCTGCTGTTATTCAATTACCCTTAATGCATATATAACCAAAACATTTCTCTCACAAAAACCATGATATATATATATATATATCTTTACAGTAACATCACTACTAGAAAATTGAAAACAAATCAATTGATCATATGATCATGCCATTTCATTTTTAAAGTTTTATAGAAATTTTTCCAATGCCTTTATAAATGCTGCATCATTAGAGGATTCGTATCTCAATTTCATATAATAAATTGAGTGAAATAACAGCTTTCTCTATATAACTATCATAGTTCTATTAATTTCATCATTGTGATGAAATTTTATCTTTTAACTTATTAAAATTGAACACAGAAGTTTGTGTTATACTCAACATCCAGATCATCTCATTATCTAAAAAGTTACCTCTATATTATATTAAAATCTCAAGTTACATGGTGATGAAACAGCATCCATTAGAAAAGACCTGTATAATATTATAATATCTAGCTGGCTTCATTTTTCTGCATAACTTGAACATTTTATGTCGTTATAATGAAAGTAAACAAAATAAGATAAAATAATATAATGGTGAGAATTACTCCATGATTCATGCCAATTATATATATTTTCTCTCACTTTTCATTGGTTAATTTGCTATGAATGGTTTGGTGTAATAGTATAATGGCAGATTCTAAGTGTTTCAATGCCATATGACTTTCCAATTGATAAATCATTCAATTATTAGATTATTTGTTAATTTTAAATTTAATGTAATCTAGTATCATAATATAATTGCATTCAGACCTCTCCTCAATTAGTCACTAGTGCCCTTAATAAAATGGTGATTGTGATGTTAATACAACATCAGCAAGTAATCATGAACATAAAAAGATACAATATTGATCAGAAACATCCATCTGTTAATCTTTATGTACATAAATGGTCCAAACAATGGACTAATTAATTAAAAATTCAAGCTCATTTAATATGTGTACACTAAATTACAACAGTCTTCATTCGTAAAGCTATGAGTATGAGATTAGAATACTAAATCAAAAGCGCTAAGCAGGCATATTAAATATTATAGAATAATTACAGCTTCACTAACTCATGCGAAAAAATCGTATATGTATAATTACAATTTTTATTGGTGAAGAAAAAAACAATTTATTACATAAATGGTCTTCTGCATAATCTTGCACAAAAGTTACTCAGAAAAAAATGTTTGAGATATAAAAAATGAATATGAATTTTTTCTTTTGACAAAATTCTTCACTCTTTTAAAATTCGGCATTCATGAAATGCTATTACCTTTAATGAAATATAGTACCCCTTTCTATTGAAAGAGGTCTGTGTTAGAATATAAAAAAATAATTTGAAAGTGCCATATTTTATCATGTATCCTTTATGAACCAAGATAATAATACTATTATGAACATTTTTATCTTAAGTTTAGAAAACACACTGAGATTAAGTTATAAAAAATAAATGTATTTACCACTGCTGATAATGCCAAATTGATAGTTTATCAACTAATTGGTTAAACTAAGTTTGTTTTATACTATGGTAGCAGTTGGTAATGTACAGGAACCTTTCTTGAATCATCTCTACTATTATATTAAACCAGTTCTGTTGTTAGTATTTTAGATATTTACTTTTAATAATACTTTTTCTTCTCAAATAAAGAAAACATTTTTTAAGAAAATGGAGCTAAATTAAAATGTACTACATTAATGAAAAACTGGTTTGATTAAAATTATCACTTTAAAAAGCTTAGATGCAATTTTTATTATTTATATGAATTTTAATTAGAGTTCATTAAAATTTATATTAAAGCACTAAATATTTAGATATTAAATAATAATCATAAAATAATAAATTCTTATAACAGCTATATAAATATCAAATGTGTTATATACATAAAAAACTTTTTCAGCACCTGATTTGGTGCCCTTTTCAAATGTTAATAAACTATTACGTTAATGGAACTATTACAGACATAAAACCAACTAGTGTTGAGTAATGAAATTATTGGATTTATATGTAGGTTTTGATTTATTTTAATGATTTATATTGGTATTGGTTGTTTTAATTTCATTATTGAACACTAGATGGTTTTATGTCTGTAATAGTTCGTTAACCTAATAGATTGTTAATATTTGAAAAGGGGCAAATCAGGTGCTGAAAAAGGCTTTTAATATATATAAAAAATTTGATATTTATATAGCTGTTGTAAGAATTTATTATTTTCTGATTATTATTTTATGGAAGAATAGCATAAAGATATTTATTCTTTTCCAATTTGATATTAAAATAAAGTATGTTTGTTATAAAGGTGCAAGCAAAGGGGGACTATTACTAAAGATCATTATACCCTGTTATCTAATTACTAATAGTTATTCACATAAAGATTTAATATATATATATATTAGAATATTTATAAAACATTAAAACAATATTTAAATCCATTGCATAGCAAAAGCTTCTCCAATAATCACTCATACAAAAGCAATTTAGAAGATACTGCTTCCCAGTTTTGCCAATAGGTGAATAATGACGATTTGAAAGAATTATCCTTACTAATAATTTTACATTATAGCTTAAGAATAAATATGCACCTACTTTACATTAATTGGAAGATTTGACTGCATTGATTGTGTGCAAGTTATTTGAAATAAAAATTCTAAACCAAGAATCCCAAATTTTTTTTTAGTTTTACTCAGAGGAGATTCGAATCTAGGTTACTGGCATGTTAGTTTATTGTGAGGCTCTTTAGCATACATATATATATATAAATAATTTTAAAATGATCAATGTTTAATATTGTATTTCTTGTTTTAAATATATATGAAAGAAATTAACAATATTTTAGGGTGAAATATTTGCAGACAATCTGAAGTGTTAAAATAATAAATATGAATTTTTATAAAAATTATACATGTAAATATTACTTTAAATAATAATAATAAATATTACTTTTTTGGTAAATATGAATTTTTAATCTAATTTATTTATTGTAATTAACAAAGAAATGTTTATAAATATATGTCCATAATTTCATAAACACATTTTTAATCATATCTATTCTATTTCTTGATAATAAATTTTCAAAATTTACTTCTGATATTTTTTTTTTTTAAAAAAAATCCAGACAGATAGAAATCAGTGATAATACAGTATTACTTTTATAAAAAGTCAAATAATTGACATAAGTAAAAAGATGTGGCCTCAAAAGAACTTGAATGCATTCCAACAGCCACACCTTTCAAAGCCGCTTTTAGATGGGAAGATGTCTACTTCAGACAACACCTTGGACCAGGAGATAAGTCAAATGTTAATCAAAAAGTAGAATTCTGATTCACTAAAATAAAACAAATAACAGTGAAAAGTTAATTCAATTTAAATTTTTTTAAATATATTTTATTAAATTTAAATAAAAGCCACTGTATATTTTATAGTACGCATATGCAAATGATGGAAGAAACTGATGGCACAGTGGTTTGTCCCTTTGTCTGCTGTATTCATAAAACCTAGGTTCAAATCTAGACAATTCTTTCCCCCTCAAATAGCCTAGGATTTCCAGGCCGCTGGCAGTTTTTATTTCAGTGGCCATTCCATAACCAATCAAGTAGCTGTTAACTTTTTTTAATTCAGGAAAATTAAACAATAATAGCTACAGACTAACAAAAAAGAGAAAGGGGGAACCTGCAAAAAGCTTTCACCAAGGAACAATAGAAGCATTATTCTACAATTAGCTATTTAAATATTTTTACAGTAAAAACTATAAAAATCTAACTTCTGCCATATATTATATAAGCATACATAAAGTAAGAATATTTTCGTCAAGGATTGGTGGTCGAGAGGTCAGCGATAGCTGCTTTACAAGCAGTTGTCCCGGGTTAGCGGGTTCGCTTCCCGGTTGATGCTATGACACATGAGAAAAAAAAGTAAGAATATTTTGTCAAGCGTTGGTGGCCTAGCGATTAGCATAGCTGACTTTAACGCTTTGACATATAAAAATAAAAAGTAAGATTAACAAATTTTATGGATTTCCAAAAACAGTTACTCATACTTTATTGTAATATATATGGGATTCGAACTCAGACTTTCACACGACTCTCAGCTCTCAATGCCATCTCATATTGGTGACAAAAAGAAATAATGCTTAAAAAATATTCTTATACTTGTGTAATATTGTATAATACTACATACAATATTATACTCTTGCATAATTTGGTGCAATCTGGAACTAGAAGTCCATGAATAGCTTGAACTTCTTGTGACCTCCCAACAATGAAACATTCAATTATTACTTTTATTTACAATTAAATGAATGAAATTAATGCAATTATTAACCAATATTGCTTTCAAAAAAATTATCAATTAAATAAATAAAATATCTAAATTCATTATTTATAATTTACTTGGATTACAAAAAAATTTCTTTTTTTAGTCAATGCAGCTTTGTAATTTTTCTTGCATTAAACAGAAGTCATCAATGTGATAATATATTGGACTATTTCCATCATCTATTACTAAATGTTGAATATATAGATAATTTTAACTTTATTTAAACTTTTCAAATACAAACAACTTGTAAGTAATAACACACAAATCATAAACTTTCGATTTAGCATTATTTTCCATGCTTCTTCAGGTGTTGCTGGCCTGACCAGTTACAACATTAGCATAGGAGTTAAACTTATTGAATATTGAATTTTAAGGCAATGCTCTAATCAACTGCGCTATTCTGTCAAAAGTTAAAGTAATTACTAACGTGGATTGTCTATTTGTGTGTTATTACTAACAAGTTGTTTGTATTTGAAAAGTTTAAAATTTTCTATAGATTCAACATTTAAATGATAGATGATAGAAATAGTTCAACATATTATCACATCTAATATATCATCATCACACACTTCAGAGAAAAAGTTAATCTATTCTTGCTTTTACAAAAGCATGTCTCTAAGCCATCTTTGATTAAATCACTCAAGAACTTGGATGTCGTTATACAAATTATACATAGTCTTTGTGCATAGAGACTAACTTTAAAATACTTGAATATTTAAAATCTTCACTATTATATTTATTCTATTGTCATTTGCAGTGAAGATACATTTTCAGCATAAAATTGCAAATTTATAGCTTTAATATGCCACATACAGCTGAGAATTAATGTGTATTATTTTTACAGTGTATAAATAAACAGATCTGAATTTTTTAACAATTTGATCTTTTCATAGAAAATATACATTATGGAAATCTTTGGAAATATTCATTTATATCATGGTGGCTGACATAAAAGTGGCCAGATATTAGAAGCTTTCACTATCAATTTTTATACTAAAAAATAAACATTGGATGTAGAATTATAAACAAATAGCTTTTATATATCATATTCAGATGAAATCAATAATTATTACAATTATTCACTTAGCATGTAGATAAACATAATTTGACATGATTTTTATTAAAGACTTATTCACTATAGAAATTTAGACTTTGTATGTATTTTTGCATGATTGATCTAAAAGGTACATTATTAGAAATTTTCAGATTATTGAATTAATGGTTCATAAATTTTCACACAAGATTAGAATAATGTTTTTATATATTTTTATTTTCACATTTACTTTTCACAATTTGATTTAGCAATTAATCTTATTAGCTAAGATTCCTGGAATAGTTCTAACACCAAAAGATATTCGGATTAACTGAATAGAATTGTACTCTACTCTTCCTGCCACCTAGATATTTACAGATTATATGACCACTCAAGCAACTAACTGTATAATGAATTAATACACACAATAATACAAAATTATTTTATGTTATTATACATATACTTTTTATATAAAATAAAACTAATTTTTAAGGTCAGTTGAAATAAGATAAGCTCCTATTTATGGAATAAATTAATATTCTCATATATGCTGATCAAGTCCAATTAGGAAATTATAAAATCATAAACAATATATAATTCAGTCCATTCAATTTTTGCAAAAAAATAACTCACGTTTATTAAAACAACAGGCTAAAATTTTTGTGTATGAATGAGGACTATTATCACTTAGTTATATTATTGTTACATAAATACTATACAACAAACAAAGCATCATGTGACTTTTTGTTGCCTTAGGTACAATAGTTCATTTCATTTATTCTATTGCATCTATTATAAGTTGAATAATCAATGGATACTAATGGAAGGAATATAATAGTAATGTTTAATGTCCAATAATTTCTTGAATTTGTATTAGATGTCTTTGCAGTAGAGAAAATGGTATGGTTATTCCTCTTAATGTAGAATATGCTAAAATGTGTTAAGCAATTAGTAAACTATCACCAATTAACTAATTATATATCCTGGATTTAAACAGAAAGCTTTGAAAATCTCTTAAATGTCTGTTGCAAACTTTTCTATAATTTGGAAAACTTTTTAATATCTCATTTAAAATCAGGTGGAAGCTGACCTCTTGATAGGACTGTCTTCATCTGTTAATTATTTTCTTAGTATATGATCAGTCCATCTCTATTTAAATTCTAACATCAGTAATGCACTTTAAATTGAAATCCATAAATTTCTTTTCAAAACTATTGATTTTATTATTTCTAATCTTTGTGTATGTGCTTGGGTGTGTGGAGGATTTGGGGGGGGGGGGGGCTTCCTTGACATCACAATTTCATTTTTATATTTAAAATTCTTCTTCACAATTATGAATTAAGCAGATGTTGTGATTAAATTTATATATACCCACACATAAAGCATAAATCTTTTAGATATAAAATTATCTAAACTTTTTTAATTCTACTATATATAATTACCATCAAATAAATAACTGTAACAGCTTGGGTTAAATGCTATAAATAAACATGATTCAAACATATAAGTGTAGAAAAAAAAAATAGCAGGAAATCTTTACCAGAAATCAAATTTATATCTAAACAGCTTTAAAGGCTAGTTATCATCTATTTATCAACCTCCATCATTGCCAATTTGAACAATATGACCAAATCTTACATAAATTTAACTAAAAGTATACTATAACTTAAATGTAATTTAACAAATATAATGTATAGTATCAGATCAAATTATTTAAAATAGAATAATCATTAGATTTATAGGTTAAAAATAATTGCACAACAGACAATTACTGCAGATATAAGCAATATTTGAATATATAAGGATTCAGCACCATTACATAAACATTTTTTTTATTACGATTAAAAATAAATGTTGATTAATATACGATTTGCTATTGACACACACAAAAAAGCGATATCAAAAACATTTTTAAAAAATACATTCTATTATAACAATGAATATTCCAAAAAATACTGACATCCTAAATATGAAGGATTTGAAATATAGTATTTTGTTGCAGCAAAATATATTTTTCAAAATAATTAATAAACCAATTATAGTAACTGCTATGTCATTGAGAATGCACCATTTATTCAGCCAAAAAGAAAAAAAAACAATTATAGAGAGCCACTTTAATTAAGGAATCTTTTTGGACAGTTGCAGAAAGACTTAAAAATAAAAATATTAGCAATCCATTAATGGTTTACAAAACAATAGTGTATATATAATTAATCAATTAAAAAAAGAATATAAAGACATAGATAAATTGATTGACATGTCTGAGAATGTATAGTTAATATTCATTTTTAACAATCTTTATTGCTTAAATATGTGGCTATATAGTTTATATTAGTTTAGGTGTATAATGCCTATCACATATTTATTATACTTTAGTTGGTATTAAGAGAGTTAAAAGTGCATTGTGTAACAGATTCAAAGAGAATTATATACAAATAGTGGAAAATTAATTAAGGTATGATATGTGTGCTATGGGGTAGTGTTTGATTGAGTGGATGATTTTTTATATAAGAATTTTATAATGAGGAAACTAGGTATTTGATATTTTAATAACCCAAAATTTAATGACCAATATTTATAGTTATGTAGTTAAGGTTATTAAACTCCATATGTCTGCATATATATCTGAAAGTGTGAGGTTTTGGTCTCTAATTTTATTTATTTTGTTGTAGAAATGTAATTGCATTTTTTTTTTTTAGATTGGGGTAAAGCAGAAATGATATCTAAGAAAGCAAAAAGTGAATAGAATAATGATGGGAAGAGTCCTCTTTCTATACTGTTGATGAGGGTTATGAGTGAAGCTGATAAAGGGTTAATGATAGATATAATGAGAGTTTGATAAATTTGAAATGATGGGTACTTAAAACATGTTAGATAGTTTCTTCCTCTTTGTGGCAGAGTAAGCAAGTCGAGTCTATATTGACAGAAAATATTTTTTAATTAAAAACCAAAACCTTTATAATTCTTACATATTAATATTGATAAGGAAATCAAAATATTTGGGCTGTAAGTACCAGAATTTAATTTTGGGAGAATTTGTTTATTTGTGCAAAGAAGAAGAGATTGGAGTGTTAATAACTGCTCCAATTTTGTTAGCGAAGTTATAAGCGTCCCAGTAACTTATTTTAGTTGAGTATATTACTTGAGGATTTTGGTGAAGGTTTATAAAAAGGGTATTTTTAATTACTTCTGATATATAGTGATATTGATGATTATACAACAAAAGAAAAACTCCTAAATTTGATATCCAGGCATAGAAGAATAACAGAAGATATATTTATGGTTTATAAGAAATTTTTAAAAGTAATAATACTCTTTATTTTTAAATTAATTTCAATTATAACAAATGGTATTCCCAAATAAGATAGATTATGCTAATTGTTTTATTGCAACTTCTTTTTGAAACATTCACTGCTGTAATAGAGGATCTAATAAAAGTCTTCAGATTGAAAAAAAAATGTTTTTCTAGTCCATGATCTAATCAGTTTTCCTTAACTTGTACTATGAATAATACTCCATGCACCAATCTTGTGTGTTTTTTAATCAGTAGAAGTAGCAACTCAAAATAAAGACGACCCCCTCCCCCCGTGGATCGACAAATGTTTTCAAACATTTTTAGCTAGCTCTGGATGTTGTAAATTTATTGAGAATTTTTATTTGATTCCATCCATTCTAAAAAAAAAAATGTCTTTGTTTTTCCAAGTATAAAACAATATACTTTTCAATCTGATGTGCTTTCAAGCAACGTTTTGGCATCATATGCAAAGCCTTTCTTGTGTGTGTGCGTGTGTAAGAGACTTTTCTTAGCATAAAAAATGAAATAGTCTATTGTTACTTTATTCCGGGGAGGGGGGGATTATCATTTTTATTTTGACATATGTATTACAAATTATCTTTTTAATACTGCATTGATTAATAAAATAATTTTACAGTTAAAAATATATGTATAATCATCATCATCATCATCAACAACAACTATTATCAATCCATTGCACGATGAAGGTCTCTCCAAGTTCAATCCATCTTCTCCGATCTTTAGCTTCTCTTCTCCACATCATCCCTGCACACTTTCTTATTTCATCCATCTATCTCACATGTGGTCTCTTTTTGGGTCTTTTTAAAATCTCTTGGAATCCAGTTTAAGATTTCAATTGTCCATCTATTGTTATCTCTTCTAGCAATATGTCCAGCCCAACTCCTCTTCTGTCTTTTAATTTTTTCAATGAGGTCAGTAACAACTGTTGTTCTCTAACCCATATATTGGGTTTTTCATCTCTTCTTGTTACCCCCAACATGTATCTCTCCATGCTTCTTTGAGTGGTCTGAAGTCTCGTATTGATCTTCTATTAAGTATCCAAGTCTCAGATTCATAAGTAAGATCTGGTAAAACACATTTATTAAAAACCTTCCTTTTCAAACACATAGGCATATTTCCTTTTAGTATCAAGTTATTTCTATCAAAAGCAATCCAACCACGTTTAATTCTACCATTAATTTCATCCATTATGCTTCCATCTGTATTAAAAATCTGACCAAGGTATTTGTAACTGATAACTTCTTCTAACTCATCATAATCAATCTTTATTTTCATATTTTGAGAAAATCCATTAAACATTACTTTAATCTTTTTAACATTTATCTTTAGTCCTACTTTCATCTGATAACTCCTGCAACTCTCAAGCAATATTTGCAAAAACAACTACATCATCTGCAAAATCTAAATGACTTAAATAATCTCCATTTACTTTCACTCCTTTAGCTTCCCATTTTAATCCACAAAATATTTCTTGCAGCACTGCTGTAAAAAGTTTTGGAGATATGGAGTCACCCTGTCTTATACCCTTTTCAATATTGACTTTCCCGGTGTCATTATGTAATGTAATTGGTGCTGTTGCATTTTTACAAATATTCTTTAAAATATGACAATATCCTGGATCTATACCTTGATGATCCTATGCTTTAATCACTGAAGAAATGTTTACAGAATCAAATGCTTTTTCATAATCTACAAATTCAAATCATAATGGCAACTTATATTCATTTGTTCTTTCTATAACTTCTCTCAATACCTGGATATGATCTACTGTACTAAAACCACTTTCAAATCCAGCTTGTTCTCTTGGTTGGTGGAAATCCAATGTTCTCTGTAGACAAGTTGTAATTATCTTGGTAAAAATTTTGTATAAAACTGATAAAAGGCTGATAGGTCTGTAATTTCTAATATCTTTTATCATCTTTTTTACATATTAATATTAATACTGTATTCTTCCAATCATCTGGTATATCTTTAACATTTAGATATTTGGTATATAACTTTGCTAAAATTTCTTCTATTTTTTCACATGCTTCTTTTAATATATCAGTTATAATTCCATCATTACCTGGAGCCTTTCCTTTCTTCATAAATTTAATTGAATGTCTCACTTCTTCATTTAAAATTCTGGGCAATTTGAAGATGTAATAGATATAGGGGATACTTCTTCTTTATTATTATATAATTCTTGATAAAAGCCTTCTACCCATTTCATGTCATCTCTCTTTTTAGTAATAATTCCATCTTTTTTTCTTATTGCAGATATAAATTTCCTACCAATACCAAAATGTTGTTTTACACCCTTGAGACTTTTATTCTCTTCTACAGCTTTCATTGCTAGTTCACAGTTATACGTTCTTATATGATTTTCAACTCTTTTCTGCACCATTTTACAAAATTCGAGATATTCAATCCTTTTTAATGCATCATTTTTGTATATCTTCATAGCCCTTCTTTTCTTCATAAATTCCCTAGTCTCAGTAGAAATTTTATTGGTCAATCACTGCTTTTTTCTACCAGCTATCTTTGTTGCAGTTTTTAAAAGTGTATCAGGTATTTTCCTATTAATTTCATTCAAATCTGAATCATGTTCAAAATCTATTAATATTTGAAACCGATTTTGTAAGTTCTAATTTAAATTCATTAGAATGTTTCTGAAGATTAGGAATATCAACTATAAATATTGTTTTTCGTAATAATTTTTGTCTCTCTAGATTTGCATAACACGTATCTTATATCTTACTAATCGATGATCACTTCCTGTGTTAAATTTATTAAGAACATTACAATCTTGAAATATGTATTTTCTGTTAGTCAAAATATAATCCAATTCTACTGTACCTTCATTTGGATGCTTCCATGTCCATTTCCTTTTTTAACATTTTTCTCAAAAAAAGAATTTATAATATAGTTTTTCTTTTTCTGCAAACCTCACAAGTCGTCTCTGTCCTCTCTCATTTCTATTATTACAACCAAAATTACCTACAGCATTTTCACCTTTCATTTGTTTACCAATTCTAGCATTAAAGTCTCCCATAACAATTTAAAAATGTTGTTTACTCTGATCAAAAGCCTTTCGTACATCCATATAAAAATATTCTACTATTTCATCACTATGAGAACTTGTTGGGGCATAAACCTGAATGATCTGCATTTGGTATCTGCTATTAAGTTATATAACTAATCTTGCCACTTTGTCTGATACACTATCAATCTCCATTATATTGTTCTTCCACTTTTTATTTATAATGAATCATACTCCACTTGTATTTCCAATATTTGGACCTTTATATTAGAATACATGTCCACTTTTTAAATCAAATGTCTCTTCATATTTTCTTCTAACTTCACAAAGTCCAATAATGTCCCATTTAATATAAGACAGTTCTTCTAATTCTTGCAATCTTCCTTCACTTGAAAGTGATCTGCAATTGCAAGTACCTAAATAAAAAGTTGTCATCAAATGGCAGCCTAAATCCACAATCAGGGGGATTCTTAGCACCTTCCGCCGTTGGCCACCAACCGCTGCCTTGGTTAGTGACTTTACAGCCTCCTGGGAATAAGGACCATGATTTATTTTTGTCTGTCATAATTGTATATATCTATTGGAAAAATATTTATCATTTACATAAACATTCAATCTGCCTTATCGAGCAACTGAGAAGAAAGACCATGGTGTTTCTTGATCTTAAACTCAGAGGTAAAAAGCCAATAAACTCACCATGCTGGCTAATGCTTATTGGTGAGCAGCTCATCCATGTTTGTATACTATATGAATAATCACATAGTAATAACAGCTGCAATGACAAGAAACAAGAACGTATGGAGTGGACATTAGGAATTTGTCCTGCTCAATTCTTTTAAGGCCCCCAAGAGGAATCAAAGGGTCTCCTTTCAGTTAATAGCAAACTCCTTTATGTAATATGTAAGTATTTAATAATAATATTTTTCCTTTAATAAAGCTACTAATAAAATTTTATTATGAAATAAAATACTAATAGTATATATAACACACCCACAGTTTTGTCTAACTTTGTTTTGTAGAATTTCAAAACATCTGATAAAAATAAAAATAGAAGTAAGGCCATCTGTAGAATTTCCCTGAGAAATGAGATCAATTATTTTCATTACTTATATTTAAGGTTAAAAAAATAATAATAATGTGTTAATTGTTACATTGCTGGTAGAAATTCAATTTAAAATGTGCTAAAATATTTTTATGAGAAGTCATTTCTGTTTACCAGAATTAAGAAAAAATAGCTCTGTCAATTTATTAAAATACTGCAGATCCCCCTTCCCCCATTTTAATATTGTATATATTTTCAAACAGCAAAATGGAATTACTTTATTATAAAAGAAACATGAAACTTTTATGCTAAAACATTTAAAACAAAGTGTTTACATGAAATAAATATATATGCCTTACCTATAAGAATATAAGTATTAGTAACAATTTACAATGAAATTTCAATAGAAGAACCCTAAGAAATAATATATTATTCTTTGAAAATCTCATTAACTTAGCATCTGCTTTTATATTTCCAGATATGTTTCAATGTTTCTCATTATCTGCTTGCAGTTTAGTATAATGATAGAATAGAAGATTCAAGAGCTAAAAATTTCTGAAACATGATTCAATTATTTCTGGTCTTCAAACTTCACATGACCTCCCATGAAATAATTCATTTTGTTTATATGAAAGTAACTCTCATTTAGACATTTTGATCTTCAACATGAAAAACTATTTATAACAATAAAATAATCAAATAGTTTGTTGTTCAGGAATTCATAAAAGTTTGAATAATTGAAGTGACAGAGCTATGACCCAAGGAATAAGAGATCCAGAGTCCATTACACTAAACAATATAGAGCTATTTACAATTATTAAAAAAAGAAAGCAATCATTAATTATGTTCATATAATAATAATTGGTCTAGATATCAACTGGCTACCTGAAAAAATGCTCAATTTATTTGGGAAATCATAGTTCCATCCCAGATTTGAATTTTGGGTCATAAAAATTAATGACTACTTAATGAGTCTTTAATATAGCATAGCTTATAATTCTTAAAGTAAAATAATAAAATGATTGGTTGTGTGTGGGTATATAAATATTACATTAAAAAATACCACAAACATAAAAACTTTTAACAACTTATCAAGCTTTAGGATTTGAAATAACTTAAACAAATAATGATAACAAAAAGAAAATATAATAAACACTGATAAGATAAATTTTATTTTGAACAAGAACTTTTAATGTCACCATGACAAATTTAAAGGTCATTTTTTTACTAATAATATACATACACAATCTATGATTTGCTAAAAATTAGATATTGAATTTCCAAAGAGCCTTCTATCAAAGTAAAATGACTTAAATAACTAATTATTATATATCAACAATTATATTTAACAAGGTATATTACTTTCTGAGACTCCCTTCCAGAAGCACACATCTTTTTAGAACTAAGATTCAAAATATAATAGAAGAAACATGAAAAAAATTAGAGAGAGTGAAATAAAAGTAAGTACTTAATGAAGCTAAACAAAATGATTAAAAAAAGCAAATAAAAGAAATTACTCATTATCTACTTTGATGCATAATAAGATGTGAAGTTCAGTACAGTAGTCCAAAATAATGATTTATATATGCAAGATTATGATTCCAAACTTAATATAGAGGTCAATAAAAGATTTTACAATTAAATAAATAAAAGGTCACTGATTAACCATTTATATGTTTTATTTTTTACTTTCAACTTACTAATTGCAATGATAAATGTAATTTGGTAATTGTTTTTTCTCTCAGATTTTGTTTTAAAAAATAATTTTTAAAAAAAGAAGATAAATATAAACTATAGGCCCAAGTATTGCACCTCCCTGAATCAATAGTGCAGGCTTCATGCATTGATTTAACTAAGATAAACTAACCAAAATAACACTTTTCTTTATTTTTGCCATAATATCCTATAAATACAATTTATCCACACTGCTTCAAACACTTTTTAGCAAAACTGTTTATTTGTACATACACATACACCTACGTTTCGACTGATCTGCAGTCTTCTTCAGAGCAGGTCAGTCAAAACGTAGGTGTATATATATGTACAAATAAAAAGTTTTACTAAAAAGTGTTTGAAGCGTTTTGGATAAATTGCATTTATAAGATAAACTAACTTGGGATCTTAACCCTCCAATTAATAATAGATAACACCCATTCACAGTTGCCTCCCGATCCTCCCCTGGCTTATCTGTGGAATTACTGGCCACAGTTTGAAAAAACATTTTTTTTTTTTAAAAAAAATTAGAACTATGAAATGCATGCCCAACTATATGAGCACTGCTATGAAATTATCTCTTAGCCTTATCTTAGCACATTCATAATAGTTCCTCTCTATATATTTATTACTATACTGTCTTTTCTATAATTGCATTGTTCCATGTTTTTTTATTAATAACTTTTGTTAATGCCTTATAGGTATATTTTAAAAACTAAATTGTATTACAAATATATATATGTTAAACTTATACGAGTTTTGCTATTTGCTATTATTGACTGAAGTATGCTTATTGTGTTATTCTACACAATTTCAGTTCTCTATAAAAAATTAAAAAAAACAATAGAAATAAGAGATTACTCTACTGAAAAATATTGGATAGTTAGATGTTTAATGACAATCTACTTTTTAAAAAAAAATTAATCTGTTTGTGATTTGAAAAAAAAAAAGTCCAATGTTCATGTGACTATGGACAAGAGCCTCAAGTATAATATGTAATTTAGAATCTAATCTAATAATAGTATTTTGATGAGAAATTGTGGTAAATTACTTTATCCAAAAGTGAATTAGAAAATCTTTAAATCAGGGATCACAACTGGCGGCCAAGGCTCATATCCACTCATATCCACGAAGGCTTCATATAAGATCTGTATTGATGATTTCTAAAAATCCAATATTTCTAATATCTTACAGAGATTAAAAAAAAAAAAATCAAACCTCTAAATATTTTATATTACTTTTAAACAAAACCAAAACTTATGACTTTAATTTTTTTCTATCATTTTTCTATCAATCAAATTTTGTTAACATTAAATGAAAGTTATTTGTCATGAAGCCATTTTAAGCTATGTGATACAATGTCAAAAAATAAAAAGTTGCTATTTTAACATGATAGCATTTGTTTTTGCTCATAATATTGTTTGATTTAAAGTTAAAAAAGAAAAATAGATCAAGAAAGCAGAAATGTCAATAAAAATGGAAGAAGGCATACTTCTTTGTGGATGTAATAAGTGTTCCAAAATATTTGATATGTAGACTATCAGTATAATGAAAGAATATAACATAAAACACCATTATGAACAAAGCAAAATAAATAAAGAAGCATGATGATAATCTTAAAGATTTAGAAAATGAACTGAAGTTTTAATAAGGATATATTTGAATAAAAATAAAACAAGTGATGCTGTTGTTAAATATAATTATATCTTAAGTGAAAAAATTGTTTAAGTTTTGAAATCTTTTGTTGATGAAGACTTTATTAAACATTGTACTTTTAAGTGCAATCAAAATTATTTGTCTAGGTTAAAAAAACCAATCATCTCAAAGTATAAGCCTATTAGGAAATATAGATGCAACATGGGTTGAAGATATTTTCTAAACTTATCATATTTTTAAAACTTAAACATAAAAATGGTTATAAATTTATACAATTATTTACATAAAAGATAAGATCCAGCAACAAAAACCTCCTTGTCATGTTTTTTTTTTTTTTTCATATGTCATAGCATCGGCCGGGACGCGAACCCACACCCGTCTGCAAACAACTACTTGCTTCCAAGGCGGGGTGCGATGACCTCTCGGCTAAGAACGCTTGACAACTCCTTGTCATGTTTTGTTTCCCAAAATGATACTAAATACAGCCCACATCCGATATATATCTAAGTGACTGCCCCTTTACTGTGTTTGAGACCTTTGGTTTAAACGATACTACATATCATGTGATATTATTTATCAGAAAAACATTTTGTTTTGCAAATTTTAATAAATTTAACATTTCAAAAGTAGATCTAAATTTATTTTTTACTTTTTAGCTAAAGAATAAAATAATTTGCATTTTATCAAAATAAAATTTTTTTAACATTTTTTATAAAAAAAACTTTGAATATATCTGGCAAATATTAGCAGACAAAAAATTTAACAAATGAGATAAAATATATATTTTACTGACAGTTTATGCACATAAAATCCTAATGTAGTCATACAGTTATACCATATTAGATTGAAAATATTAAATTCATTCACTTAATTAGAAGAGCCATTACTCAGGAATCAAAAGATCTTTAGGTAAGCTGTAAAATATAGGTTGATTTGATCATATTTCTTTTTCAAAATATAAACAGTTTCACAAGGATGAAGAAACGAATGATGAATTTGAATCCTATTCAAAAATATAACGACTGTGACTAGAAATGAAAGATGCAACAGCTATGAGAAAACAAACCATTCCATTTGAGAATATTCTGCCCAAATACTGACTCAGAAAAAAAAAGTCTTCATTTTGGCATATCTATTTAAAACCAAGTATTAGTATTATCATATCTACTGCATGTTTTCTTCATCTATCTATACATTAGTTTGTGTTCAATTTTTTTTTACATTTGTATTGAAATGTTCAAGTTATTTATTACTTTATATATAGATAAGATAAAAACAGCTTTTAAACAACCCACCCCAAGAAGGAGCAGTAACAATATCATTCACCAGGTTTACCAACTATCTAAGAATAAAGCATTCATACTCCCATTCCTCTTATTTTACACTGTAGCAAAAATAAATATCTGATTATCAATTAATTTTGGATGCCATGTTAGATTGGCTATGGATCACCGATCTGTAAAAAAAAAAAAAAAATTAATGTCTGTCTGGAATCTGAAAAAATTTCCAAATTTTACCTGCTCCCAGATTAAAACATGAAGTTGTGAGTCTAACAAATAATATATTCCCACCACATCATGAGATTATTGTGATATGCTTAGACTGGACATGGGTTTCTGTGCATATGTAAATACATACACATGTAATAATATTAAATTTCAGTATAGTATAATATTAAAAGAAGGAAAGAGCAATTTTTGAATCTATAAACATAATTATATTCATAATTATCATTACCATGTCAAACTACATTATAACCCAAACATAATCAATTCATAAATAGTTATATGTATTTTACAAATAGTTTAATAATTTTGACAGATTGTGAAACAGATCTTAAAACATTTGTGTGCCAACTCTCAAATATGCTTGAGGAGAGGGGGAATCACAAGCTCATCCAATATTCTAAATTTAACCTGGAAAAACATACCTTTTTGCTCTTGGGAATACATCAAGAAGTGATTTTAGGTTTTAGTTGTAAATCATAAAGAACTAAATGTATTAAGAGTAAAACAATTACAAAAATCAAAATGGATGTCAGAAGAAATAGTAATGATTGTAGAAATTAAAAAAAGGGAGAAACCAAAATTAAAAAGAATAAAGAAAAATCTTCTGAAAAAAGTAATCAGAAAATGCATAAAATAATATTACAACAGAATTTCAAAAGTAATGAAATGCAAACATGTTTGAAAAAACAATAGTCATGCATGAGATTTGCAATATATTTTCAGACAGATGGCAGTGGAACCATTGTATTCAAAGTAGTAAATGTTAATGAGAATGAAAAAAATATATATTACCACAAAATGCCAATCATGAGTTTTAATAAAATCAAATATATAAAGAATTTCAAAAATAAAATGAGATTTTATTAAGACTTGAGATTACTGCCAAAAGATTAAGCCAAAAATTTATGACATTGCACCAGGAAATTATGGAAAACTTAACAATCAGTAGAATGCTGACTAATGGATGTCAATAAATCTGGAAAAACCACTCAGTAATTTCAGATTAGAAGGAATCAATTTATATTCCTGCACCAAAGAAAGGTTTTATAGCAGAGTTTACAAAATGTTGTACAATCTCATCAATGCCAGATACAACTAAGATTATTCAAAAAAATCATTCATCATAAATTATATCCAGCTTTACATTGAAAGAAAATTTCCAGAATATGCAATGAAAATCATTATGGCTTTTTTTTTTTTTTTTTGGATTATATCAGAGCCTTTGATTCAGTTGACCATACTAAATTTTGAAATGGTTTAGCAAAGCATTTACTACTCTTAAGATAGATCTCTTCATGAATTAGAAGAAACAATTAAAACTAGGAAACACGTTGCTAATAATTGATTACTCCATTTTATTTTTAAAGTGTATGATAAAAAATCCAGACTAAAATACAGCAAATTTGAATTAATGCAAATAATATTAATCATTTTTGACCACTGATAATCTTGCAAATATTTGAAATTGGAAAATGTCTTTAAGATATCTATTTTTTTAAAAATGCATTGCTTAATTTAGTGCATGGCAGATTGATAGCTACAGATCTAAAGTCAAGGCCTGGTCTATCACTTCTCTTTCTTAAACTGTTCCTGGGCAATAAATATTTGATTATTTTATTTATTTTTTAAAAAATTAGAAATTTTTAAAAAAATGTGATTATTGCTATAAGATGAAAAGCTTGTGACAACAGGGATGACATTAGAATGGATCATGGTAACAAAATTTAATAGCTTTTGCTTTCTTAAATCATTCATCAACAACAAATAATCCAGCAATCAATAAGTCCATTGCAGACTGATAGTAAAATGGTAAAAGCACATAAATTTTTCAAATATATGGACATATCTTCAAAAATTTACCAAATTATTCAGACTATAACCAGGTCTCTGGAATTGGATGTAAACGCAAACATTAATAATAAAAAAATACATAAATGATGATGCCTTTGCATTGTATTATGGAGTAAAGCCTTTGAGAATCTGAGAATCCCCTGGATAACTAGGAAAATAAACAAATAAAATCATATTTGAACTAAATTAAAATTTCTCCGTTTTGGTCACATTACAAAATAATTTAATTCCTTCTCAGAAATACTCAGATAAAGTTGAAGGTAAAAGAAGAGACAATAAGACAACAATAAAAATACTTTTGAGCAGTCTGAAAAGTCAAACAGAAGACCAGACTACTATGGAAGAACATCATATATGATCATTAGAAATTGAAGTCAACTTACTGGCTCTTAATACTATCTGAAATTGATAAATATCACGGTTTTTTTCTTTCTAGAAATAAAAACAACAATCTTCATTAAAACAATTTTATCAGTGCTAGTATATTAACTGATTATTAGTACACGCACACACATACACACACGTACACGATGATAACACTAATTTTTTAATGCCTTTTAATTGTAATTAATTATTGACATAAAATGTGTATATTTGTTTCTTAAACTGAAACAAAATTCTATTTTTTTTTTTTTTAAATTGTTTTTAAATTAGTTTTAAAATACTTAAAAGACTGGAAATGGTAAAAAAAGAAAAAAGAAAAATAAGAAATAAAGATTAAAAAAGGAAACGATTAGAAATAAAATCAAGGAAAAGAACTGAAATTAGATATATAAAGTACAAAGTAAAACATTAAACAACAGCAAAAAAAAAAAATAAAGAATAAAAAAAAATAAACTAAAACTCAAAAATAATAATTTAAAATGTCTTCTCAAATCAGCACTTCAGATAAACCACTAAATTAAATAATTAGCTGTTTGTTTTTAAATTAAAATGTATTATTTTTGTTTTCTTTGCTTGCATTAGTATTACTCTAAACAACAATAAAACATTAATTTTAAAAAAGTATAGCCTTAAGTAATATTAAAACATGCAGCAGGTAATATTAAATGAAAGTTGAGATTTTATTTTTGATTTATTTAAATGCTTGAATTAGTACAACTAAAACCATTCTAAAACTCACTTTAAGATATTATTAATTAGTCATCTTCCAAGAGACAACCCCAGGTAGTCGAATGGCTGGATAAATAAAGATGGGTAAATGGATTAATGGATCAATAAATAGCTGTCAAATTTATACAACTCAACAAAAATCTTATTCATCTAAAGCTGATATGCCACTAAATCTAGACCAGTGGTCTTCAACCTTTTCACACCTGCGGCCCGGCAAAAATAAGGATAAGATTTCGCAGACCGGTAGAAGTTTACAGATAAATTTTCGTAAAGATGTAACCTGCTTAGCCTTAGATAAGCATAATTGTTATAACTGACCAAAACAGCACACTAGTTATTGTGTATTGTAATGGTGTTTCTTACCTTCACATGCTGAACACAGAAAACAGTACAATAACAATCGTTCTCATTAATGTGCTTGCATTTCTATGTTTATTATTTCATTGTTAAAACATTCAAGAATAAAATGTTATTCACCTGAATGTTGGGAAATATCATAGCTAGTGTAATTACATGGCAATGATTATGATAAATGTAATATCTGTATTTAATGTTAAATATAAAAGATGGTTATATATATATGGAGGTTGTCTTTTGATAGTAGTAAGGGCAAAATAGTAATCGTGTAATTAATCACCGTATAGTCAAAAAAAAAATATGCCGTATTTTAAATCTGAAAAAATAAAACGAAACATGTAAAAGTCTGAAGTTTTGATGTTATTGTAATTTTTTTTTTTGTGTGCTGGTGTGTTGAAAGGATCAAAAAATGTAATTAATAGGAAAAGTTTTTTTTAAAAAATGGTAAAATAGATATTGCGTAATAGAAATAAAGCCAAAAAAAAAATCGCAAAGATATTTTTTGTTTGTTTTTATTTTTAAAAAAAGGTTAACAGAAATTGGTTTTAAAAATAAAAGTTTTAGTATATTAGCAGTATAGAAATAAAACCAAAAAAATATCGCCTTATAGGCCAAAAAAAAGTGGGCGTATTTTAAAACAAAAAAAAAAAGAAAACGAAACTTGAAAAAGTCAAAAGTTTTGATCTTGTTTTAACACATAAACAATGCCGACAAACGACCGTGGTTGGCTATCAAGAGACAACTGGAGTTTGTTTAATAAAAAACCTTTTTTTTTTTTTTAATTTTGAATTTTTTTAAAAAAATAATAAATTTAATTCTATCTCTCCATAAACATCTGTGATAAATAGAAAAACAAATTAATTTATGTATGATTGATTAGATTTCGTTTTTGTTCAGTTTCTTATTTTTTAACAGGGTAAAAATGCGATAAAAAATAAATAAAAACTGTTTATATTAATTAAAAGTTTAAAATCTTATTATTTTGTTATTAGTAACTTTCTTGCCAGTCTAGCACGGCCTGGCAGAAAACTTCTGCGGCCCGGTGGTTGAAGACCACTGATCTAGACTATATTAATCAAACTTGTCTATCATTAAGTCTATTCTTTAATAAATTATAACAACTTCTTATTTAATATCACCTATCAATTATTCCATTTTCCACTAAGAACATGCTATATTTGTATGTCTTTTTCGAAAGGCAACTTCAGCAAATCAAGATAATAGAGGATTATGAACAGGCAACTAATAGCCATCCTGGTAGTTTCGGTCATTCTATATCATATTTAAAAAATCAAATTATTAAATAAACACACCTTTACATATTCTGTTAAGTGATTTATTTATAAAAGTAAACTTAAAATTCCCAAACAATCTCTCAGTAAAAAAAGTGAATACAATCAAATAATAAATCTAATCGTTATTCGTTTGAATTTGCATTATATGTAAATAGTCTACACCTGATGATGTTTCTACTGGTTATTGTCCAGGGGTTTTTTTTTCTTCTTTTATGTTAAACTAAGTATAAAAATTTTATATTTTCATTTCCCAATATACCGATAAAATTTGATTTTTAAATAAGCAAATTCCATTTGCATTCAATCCTAATCTTACATTTGTGTGTGTATAATTTATACAATATATATTGTAATGGCATAAATGAGTGAGTGAATAGTTTTATCTAGACCCATCTTGAGGTGCCAAATGTAACAGAATAACATGGCTGATAATCACAATGATCAACACATACCAATCAATAACCACAGTTTGGTGCAGCTATTTTCTATGTATCTAAATATATTTGCTGATGAGGAACTAACTGGAAGAACTGTCATTTATAATGATGGTGAGCAATCACGCAAAGTATTAACAAGAACATTGATTTCAATAATCTAAATAAAATAAAAGAGAATGCATTAATTAACAAACCAGATTCCCAGGATTAAATGACAAATATAGGTTGTGCTTATTTCATATTATATGTATATGGCATTGTGACACATATTACAAGGCCAGCATGTGATCAAACAGTAATATAAGATAAAATCCAATAATTTTTGAATACTAAAATCAATTAATAAAATAATAACCAGTTGATCAGGAGATGGAGATATTATCAACACCATTTACTGTTCTATTAAGTAAATAATTATGAAAGTTTAGACAAAATCACTAAATCATTACTGAATTTTTAATTTTCCCCTTTCTTATGAATAAAAAATAAATTGTTTTAAAATCTCTTAAAACAGTTCTTTTGAAAATATACACATAAACTACTTTAACTACATATATACATGGAGTGAAAATCAAAAAAAATATTTAAATCTTAACAATTAATAAATTAGCTTTCTTTTTAATTGAATTACATTAGTTTATACATGTACATTAATTAATTTCATGAATATATTTAATGTACTTCCATTTAAAGATTTACATTAAAAAAATATTAAAATTATTGCATAATAAAGAAAAATTTGACTGTATTCATATAAATATGTAAATTGATTTTTGACAGATATAAATTAACATTAAGTTACAATTGAGACAAATTTACTTAAGTAAATTCAAAAATCCTATTCAATATTGTAGATTTTCTTTTTAAGTATTCAATCTCTGTAGATATTCTGGAGTTACTAGTCAATATGATTTTAATAATTTTTCAGGCAAGTAAAAGCTTTAGTGAAATTTTCAATTATCATTCTTAATGTATATTTTTAGCAGAAGTATGATGATGGGAGTGGCTATTTTTCAGAAATTCGTGGAGAATTAATAGACTTTTCCAATCCTTTACCAGCCCCTAACAGCAATTCTGCAATTTTATAACTTTTATGAATTTTCAATTAACATTTATTTACAATGACTGTAACTCAAATCTAAACTACTTCTTTCAATAACTCAACATCTTAAAGTGACTAATTTGTTTTTCCCTTTCTTAATTAACATAAAGGCATGTTTTTGAAAATACATTTACTTCTCTATAAATATTTTCTTTTATAATTGTTTTTCTATCATTAAATTCCTTAACTGGTTCATTTATCAATTATCTGTCATATCATTATCTTAACCTTTATACAAAACTATTTACATAGCTTTGCTTTTTGAAAACAATTAAGGTAAGAGAGTTTACCAAAAGGTATATTTTAAAAATAATTAAACAAAAATAACAACTTACTTTTTTTTAAGTTAAAATTATTTAAAGAAATATAAAAATCTATAACTTTATTTCTAAGCTAATATAATTTCACAATTTTTCTCTTCTTGTCTTAAAATATATATATTTAACTATTTCCATACGCAGGCATGATAGATTGTCACAATATATAAATACAATGAAGAAAAAATTTTCACATGCAAAAAATTCATAATAATTTTTAGGTTCAACCATGTAAAATGTTAATATATATAACCACCAATATTTTGGCAAGGGAAGATTTGCTTTTATTTGGTATAGATATTATTATATGGTTGTTGCAAAGAAAAAGTTATTTTAAAAGATTAATTTTATCTTGCAACAATCACATAATAATTGATGGTTATTTGTTATTCTTTATCATCTCTTAATATTTAGACCCAACAATAAAATGAAGATAGACAGACAGGCAGACAAACACAGACAGACAGATAGATATAAACAGATGGACAGTCAGACAAATAAATGCTAATTGTCTGTATGCTCTATTCTTACCAAAGTTAATTGATATGTTATATATTTTTTGTAAATATATATATATGAAAACGATATGTTTGAAAACATGAAAACAATTTATTTTAAAATCAAATCTAAAAATAATATTTTCATTTAACAATGATTGAAAAACAAATATTTTTTAATAAGTGAGATTAATGCAAACATTCTACAAGAAATTTTATTAGTGATAACAGCAAAAACCTATATTAAGTTAAAGCAAATAAGCATGAAAATAATACATTTGGAAACATCAAAATAAGACATGTTTATAATTTATTTAGAAAACAAATCTGGAAAAATATATTTAAGGAACAAACAATGATTGAACCAATAAGTGTGATGAAGAATACAATCATTAAGTAAGAAATTAAGTTATTGATGGTAGCAAAACAATTTAATTTCTATCAGAATGTTTGCATTGATGACAATATTGAAAATAATATTTTTGAATCATTATTTGTTCACTAAATATATTATTTTCAGGCTTGCTTTCTAAGTAATGTTTTCAATTTTTTATGAAAAATATAAAACTTATTGATTAATATATTATTGTCCCCTTTGGAATGTGAAAGGTGGTTCCGTCAACAGATAGAACATGCATGTAATTAGTATAAATAAAAAAATAATGGATGGATTGATTGAATGATTGATAGACAAATAGATAGATTAGACAATAATTTTATTACCAAATAAAAATATACATAACTCAGTGACTGATATAGTCCACATATAGCTAATCTTTTAATGTGTTGAAGATCAGTACTTAGTTCCAAAATATGAAAAATACCATTTATCTTTAGAAATGTTGAACAAGTTTTGTTTTGAAAAAAAAATGTCATCAATGATGTTTGTACTCATTTTAATTTGTTTCTCCATATGTCTTTTCTATTAGTGATAAGTTTTTACAATGTTAGAATCAATTATTCATAAATAAATAAAAATTCAGCAATATTTAATAAGAATTGAGTAAAATTATTTTATAACTCCTCCAAAATTTTTATCCTCTTTCCTCTTTTTATGCTCAATGAGCCTCAAATTGACGAAATTCAATACACATCCATAGCATTCAAATTCTTACATCTGAAATAATTTCACAACTGTAATGTTTTTTTCAAATGTTATTAATTTATACTTCAAATGCTGTGAAATCATTTGCAGTATTACAAATCATGTGTTATATATTGTCAAATCATGAATTACCAATGTTTTTGATATTTTTTTTATTTTGAATATTTAAAACTATTTTAAAAACAACATTATTAATAATTTATAAAAAAAAAAAATATTTGTAATTAAATACACATACTAAAATTGCTAATGTATTAATAATTATAGTATTATAGGTATATAATTTTTAAAGTTTATCTAGTAGTAAAAATAGAAAGTCATTACAATTGTCTTCTAACATGTGTGCTTGAAAATGACCCTGAGTATCTAGCAGTAAAAAATAAGTCAATTATAAATTGGCATCTAATGTGAGTGTTCCATACCCTGGCTATTTGATAAATAGATAATAATAATTTGGTGAGAAATGTTAGAACAGAGAGGAGGCTAACAGACAAATTATTAACTGAATTGAATTTTATATTTGTTGAACTTTTGATGTTAATAAAATATAAGCAAATAATATAAATTAAATGTGCATAAGTAGGGCAAACTAGTGAAATGGCAAGTAATAAAGTAATCAGGCAGATAATAATAAATAGGGCTACAGAGTGAAAGAGTAAATGGTCACACCAATCCGATGAATAAAAAATTTAAGTAGAAATAATTTAAAAATAATTTACTAAAAAAGGGTATGTTAAATAGTGTGATTAATTAAATGCATATTAGATCAAAAGCAAAAATTCAGGCTCCAGAGAGAAGCAGAAAACATTTTCAGTGAGGAACAAATTAAAGATCAATTAGAAATCTTAAATAATGTTAGGTTTATGGCAATGATGAAGGAAATGTTCGAAATCAAATGAAAGAGATGGCCATAAAATTTAAAGAAAAAAGTAAAAAACTTGAAAATCAAATGAAGGAAATGGCCGTAAAATCTGAAATCAGGGTAAAATATTAGAAAAAATAGGAAGTCAAAACTAAGAGCAGCTATAAAATTTGAAAAACAAAATGAAATGTTTAAAAAACTAGTCTCAAATTAGAAAGGGATATGAACAGATGAGGAAAAAAATTATGAAAGAGTTAAAGGGAGATTTAACCCAGATTGAGAATAAAGTTGAAGAGGCATGCCAGGAAATGCTGCAACATAAAATGAGGCAAGAAAGCAAAATAGAATTGCTACATGAGGTAATGGAGTAAAAAGAGAAAACCATAGAGCATTAGAACAGGTTCATTTAGCAATGACCACTATTGATGAAAATTTGAAAAGAGATAGAATGTAATAGAGAATACGGAAAACTGGTAGAGATAGTAGAATCTTTCATAAGAGATGGGAATAATAAGATAAATAAAAAAATTAAATCATTTGAATAATACTAGACGGGAAAAGGTTAATTTAGATACCCACATACTTGTTAATATATCTGCGATTGTTAAGCAATTTTTAAAAATTAGAATTTTTTCAGGATATGCAGGTGAAGATCCTATAGAGTATCTAAATAGTTTGAAGAGATATTTCTGTATGAATCAATTGAGTGAAGTGGCTAAAATTGTGATTACATGTAGCCATTTACAAAAGGCCTCTCAAGCTTGATGGGATTCTCTATTTGAAAAGCTTCAAAATTTCAATGATTATAAGACAGCCTAGTTATCAAGTTACTGCAGTGAGGATTACCAAGAAAATATTAAGAACCAAGTATCACAAGAAAGATGGCAATCTGGTGAACCCTTCACTCCATTTTTCAGACAAATAGTTAAACTTAGAGCTTTAATAGCTAGTCTACTATAAGAAAATCAAATTATAAGGATAGTAAGGCACAGCTTTCCTAATAATATAGAGCAGATATTGATTGGTATAGAAAGAAAAACTCTTGATCAGGTTGCTGAGTTATTGAATGCATTTGATAGCAGTAGACCTACATATGATGCAAAGGAACAGGGATTTAAAACCCAACTGAAAGAGATGTATAGGCAAGAATGCGAACCATATGTAAATTCAATGAAGTACAGGAGTAGAAAAAAATTCATGAAATGGAAAAAGAAAGAGAACAAAAAATATTAGCAGCCCAGATAGGAATAAAGTCTTTCGGTATACTGAAAGTGTTTCTATTATTACTCATAAAGAAAAATGCAGTAAACTTAGGTGTGATTCACAGTTACCTAGTACAAGTAATACTATACCTAAGAAATACCTGAAGAGAAAGTTTAATACTGTTATAAATTTGGATGGCTTTACCTCATCAAAGATCCATTATGGTTAATGAATTAATAAGCTTATGTATGAATGGAAAATAAAATATAATTTTACAGAAACATATTTTTTAAAAAGAAAAAAATATGTCCAACCCCTACTATAATTGTTAAAAAACTATAATGATATAAATAATAATTTGGGATGTAACGATTATAATTGTTAAAAATATATGAGACAAATAATAATTTTGGAATATAAGGAAGAATTACCATTAAAAAGAAATGTGTGTAGTTAAGATAATTTAAAACTTTAGTTATATATTATGCATATAATATTTGCTGTTATACTTTATGAAATTAAGAATCATGGCTATTATAGAGGTGAAGTTATTGACTTATATTCACAGAGAAAAATTATCATTTACAGAAGATGATCTCTATTTATTGTTTTATTATTATTCTATATGAAGAGATAATGAGGATTGAAAACACCGATTCTATAAATTTCTCTTTCAGACAGGTGTTCTATGCTGGTCATATGATACTTACAGTTTTGTATGTCACGACCGAAGCAAGACAGATTAATGAAAACAGGAGATCTAAGAATAAATAAACAGAAGACCTAGGTGATAGTTATGATTCAGATTAATCCCATAAGTCACTCTGTAAAATATGTCTATAAAAAATTTCCAAGAATTTTATGATGACCCATTCACTATCATTCACCAATATAACAATAATACTTTTGTACTGGCTAATGAAGGAATAAAAAAGGGAACATACAATACCTGCTCTTTGAAACTTTTCAAAAGACTTTATTTTGTGTTTGGAAAGGAGAGTATTCATTAAAAGTTTAAATCTATCCATCTTATGTGTAGTGAAGTGATCCCTAATTATTATTATTAACTATTATAGGAAAACAAGCTGATCAAAACAGAAATATAAAGTAGTACTGTATATTTATATGAAGCACACTGGTATAAACTGCATTTGATGCTGAACATAAGTATGTACATATTTATTTAAATAAGCACAATTATCATTCACATGCAGACTATTCACTATTCACATAAACAGTCTTAAAATATATAGTATAATATAATTTTTAATTTTAATTAGTCATTTTGATAAATTCTATCCAGTTATTTTTTTTAAAAAAAGTGATTAAAAAGTTTGCTCTCTCCCTAACAATAAATAAATATTATGTATTCAAGATTCATTTTAAAGCATTTGATACAGATATTATATATAAAATGGCAAATATTAATAAAAATATCAGTCATGTGATGTTTTTCATTAAAAAAAAAAGGAAATCATTGAATAGTAACTTAAATACAATCAAAATCAAAAATTCATTTACTTTCAGTTATTATGCTTATTACAAGTAATAAATTTAATCTTTTTTTTTTTTTTTTTCAATGAGGAAAATTTCATGTTTTTCAGTATTATTTAAATTTAATAATAATAATAAAAATTCTAAAATGAATCCCAATTTTTAACAATAAATATATTAATGCAACAATAAAATTTTGTCCTAAAAAAAAAATCCATTATGAAGTAAGTTTTTCTAGTTTATTTTAAATCATTTAAATAATAATCCCTCATCTCTCTCCCTCTTTTATATAGTTTGATAAGTCTAATTTAAATGTTCTTTCCTTTGCTTTTAAATGAAAAACCAACCCTAAGCAGGTGACTCAACATAAGAGTTGCTGATTGGAGAAAATAGATTCTTGGATTAATTCCTGATTGAGAAAAAGAGTGAAATGATAATTTATCAACTGAATGAAACTGATAGTTGTTTTTTTTTTTGTTTTAAAGTGTCATAGCATCGGCCGGACGCGAACCCGCAACCCAGGTAACTGCCCGCAAGTGCAAGGCAGTCACGCTGACCTCTCGACCACCAATGCAAGACAAAATAGTTTGGTGCTTAATAAATAAAAAACTGAATATAAATAAATAAATAAATAAAAATTATTACAGCCATATATGCAATTTATTGTAGATTTATGATAACAGGTCTAAATATTAAGATGCTAAAATAAGTAGAGTTAAGAGATGGCAAGGAATAATAAATAACCATCAACAATAGTCAATAACTATTACTTGAACAAATTAACCTATTGCTCAAGTTACATCATCCTCATTCAGGTAGAAAACCTAACTTATATACATATATGCAAAGCCTAAAATTCAGAATTGTTCCAATCAAGATTTCTTTTTGCATATACATATATAATCGTATAAAAAATATTTAATGACTTTAGGTAAAATATATTTTAAGAAAAAAAATAAATAAATGTTAAACTTAACTTTAAAAGTATATATTTAATTCATGATTTTATCTGCCGAGAAAAAAATCATTTTCATAAGATACTAAAACTTTATATCCAATCAAAAGTAGACTATTAATATTTAAAAAATACGCTTGTTAATAATTTATATAATGCAGTAATATAAAAAAAATGGTCTAAAAAAAATGATGGTCTAAAAAAATGATTTTTTTTAAAAAGTACTCAATTATCATTCTTGTTTTAATTATCCAAAATATATGAACGTAGTGATAAAAATTATATAGCAAGCCCCATCGCCAACTAATCAATTGAAAATAAAGCATAATCTTGCTTTATATCCCAATGACAAACTGAACCCAATATATTGTTCCATGAATCAACAAAACAGATTTTTTTCCCTTAGCTAAAATTGATTCATAAATCTAAATAAAGTCCACCTCTCGACCACAATTCAAAATACAAAAAAGCATTCTCAATATTATACTATATATGAAATAATTTCTTAAAATAGATTTCTGAATTCTTAACATCCCATGTTTTAAGCCAATAAACATCACATGATCACCATTTCTTATGCTTGCTTATAACTGTTATTAAAACAGGCAAAACTCGCTATTCGTATTGCCACACACAGCAAGCTAGAAGTCACAAGCCAGAAATTAGTCTGGATATTGGATGAGTAGGCATTAGATGGGGATTTTATATACAAGCCTTCTGGCATCCATTGATTACTCTAGGTTGATGTGTGTGGCAATACATATAGTGAGTTTTGCCTGTTTTAATAACATCCCATGTTAACACGAGCTGTAATAAAACAATAATAAATCCATTATCAGCTGCAGTTTTCTGTGCTTTCTATCTAAAACATTCCAGTGTGTCCAAATGTTCAAGATTCATTATAAAACTTTTTACTTAACACAGAAAAAGATTCAGTCTAACATTAAAGAGACCACATGTGAGATGGATGGATGAAATAAGAAAGTGTGCAGGGGTGATGTGGAGAAGAGAAGCTAAAGATCAGAGAAGATGGATTGAACTTGGAGAGACCATCCTGCAGTGGATTGATAATGGTTGATAATGATGATGATGATGATAACAATATTTAAATAGTTCACTGTAAGGCTAAAGTTTCTCCTGAATCCTTCTACAGAGAATACGATACATATTAGGTTAGTCAAACGTAACCTTTAACTCAAAATAGTTAGATGCCAAAAACAGGAAGACTATCCGGAATGTCTATAACCTGACTCATGAGAAAAAATCTTAAGCTTGCTTTGAATTTATAAAATTTCCTAGTTTTATTCAAATTTCAAACTCAGATCATACACATGGAAGACGGGTGCATAAATGGTTATTTTTATTTTACAAAATCCTTCAAAAATATTGTTTAGGCAGCAAATACAATAAATTATTTAAAACTGTAACGGATTTTATGGATATTGTACTTTCATTTTAACTCTTCTATAGTTCAGACTAGGCACACTTGAGGGAGTGCTGCAAGTACTAATTAACATCAAGCAAGGCTATTGCATGTGAAATGCTTTTTTTTTTTGCTCTCACTCATGGTTTCCATAAAACAATAGAATCTAATGCACAACATTACACATTTTATGTTTCTAGCTAACAATCTGACATATTCAAGGGTAAAAATAAAGATCTTTGAAATTTGCACATTAAAAAGCAGTATCTAATTGTTTTTGACATTATGTTAGTAATGGAGATGAAGTAATTTTTTTTTTGGTAGTTGTAAGATTTCAAGTAAACCAAGATGGTAGCCCATATTTTTAATAAATGTACAGTTTCAAGGGCCTATAATCTATTCAAGACATGCTAATTGTTAAATTAAAACAAAATTAATAAATCAACTGTTAAATTTAAAAAAAAGAAATAAATTCCAATAAATTTCATTTTTTTTTTTTTTACTTATAATGTAGGAAGTGACAAGATTCTCTTAACATCATCATATTTGGTTCAATCAGCAAGTTTCTTTTTGTCAGCAGTTCTTTTGGTAAATTGTGATAATAATAAAAATTTGTGACCTTCCTGACACAGAATGTGATGCAGTGTCCAAAGGTGTGGATTCCTGTTATCCCGAAAAGCATGCATTAATGGTCACGATATGATTGCATGCTGCCGACATGAATAAAGTGTAAATATTATATTTATATACTTTTTTCATTTTTCTATTAATAAGTTAATCAAAATAAATAAATAAACTGTAAAGATTGTAATTAATTTTTTCACAATGATTTCTTTTATTAAAATAACAGTAATAAAAAATAAAATGTAAATATGAAATATAACATTTCCTAGCAGGCATTTTTTTATAAACATTTGGGGGGGGGGGGGGCTAAAATTGTAGATTTATCAAAAATACGGACTGCCATCTTGGTTTACTTGAAAACACATAAGTACTTTTTTTTTCTCAAGGTTGTTTTTTTTTTTCACTATAAATTATTAAATATTTATAATATAATGTTTGTGATTTAATATAAAGCTAGTAATTAGGTAGAATTGGATAATGGAAATGCTGAATTGTTGCAGTAATCGGACAAAAATGAAAATGGGAACTGAATCAAGGGTTAAGAAGATATGTACTTGCACGATGACCATTGAAGATTTCCTGCTTTTCCTAATGTACTCAACCATTATTTTAAAAGGTGTGATAGCTAAATAAATGTAAGAATCCTAAGTTGAAATTGTAAAAATTAGAGCAGAACAATAGTTGAATGTTGTTTTCATTAAATATTCTATCATTTTATTAATACTGGAGTTATAGATATTGATTCCGCATTTTTGAATAATGATGGAAAGATTTGCTTTTTGAATAAAGGGACTACTGATATTGGATATAATTGATTAATGACTCTAAGTTCTATTGAGAGGGTAATGATGAAATTGAATAATACTAGAATTATAAAGTGTCTAAAATTCTTTAAAATAAAGGCGAGAAAAGAGTTAAGTTTTAAAGTGATTTCTTGTGGTGATGATTCTATGTTGTTCAGTGCTGGAATTAAAAACAAATGAAATAATTAAGACAGTATAAAACTTAGCTTTACGCAGTTAATATATTTCTGGTATCATATTCTCTAGATTGATTAATAAAGAATTATGATGGCAGTCTCAATTTTTTAGGTCTAATGGTGTATATCTTTTTGACTAGTTATGGAGATGAGTAGTTTTTAGTTGAGAAGTATTCTATTATTATCTTTGATTAAGTTTATATACTTGTATTAAAGTAATTACTGTCTGTGTTGCTAAAAGATACATAGATGTATTGCATAGCTTATTGTGAATATCATTGGAACACTTCAATATAACAATTGCTAGTTTATTTTTAGTATAGTAATGAAGGAATAATAATGGTAAATGAAAACCAGCCCTGCATTGGATCTAGTGACAAAATCTCAATCTTGAAATATGTATAAATTTAAAAAAAAAAAACATCTCAGAAATAATGTTTTTAGGAGAATTGTATTTATATGTATATAAAAAAAAAGACTATATTTGGAAAGTATTAAATGAAATGCATAATGGCCCGATAAAAAATTAATCTAAAATAGGTCAATTAATATGGAGTGAATTTTGGATAGAGATGAGTTAGGGGATTAAAAAAACTTCCATGTTAATGAGTTTTTTATTAAAAAGATAAAACTATTTACCTACAACTGAATATGATTCTTTTAAATCTATTTAAAGTAAGAAAGGATTAATAGATAATATGAAGTTAAATATCGTTAATCAGTTAATCTACTAATAAGGATTTATTATACAGATTAAAAAGCAATTATGTTAAATGTGAAAAAAGAATGAATTAAAAACAGTATCAGATTTAATTGTAATATCTCAAAATTATGAAGGGAAGAAAATTTATGTATTAAAAATATGATACTACAAAAAGTTTAATTTCTTTGGGAAAAAAAAAATTACATTTACATATTCAAAAAAATTTATAAAATCAGTCAGTATAATGCAAAAGCTAATTCAAGTTTACAATGCGTTAAGAAAATAGCAAGTAAAAGCAAATTACCATTGATGATGATGAAATGTTATTATGTGGTTATGGCAACCAGTTCACCAATTACTTTAACTGAATTTAGAAAAAGAAAGCATATACGCATCCTTTTATAATTGAATTAGCCATTCCTTCAAATGTGACATATCCTATTAGACATATGTTTGAAATTGTTGGATTAATTATGAAGTTAGCTATTCCTAAGTAAATCTTTAAATTGTTAATTATTACTTTTTAATTGCATCGCTATGATTACGCCACATAATTAGTGATTTACAAGTTGAAAGAATAATGAAACCAGAAAATTCTTGATAAGCAGTGTTTGTTATTAAATAGTATGTTAACCTATAAAACTAATTTTTGTATGATCTTTCTCTATATCCATTGAATATGATGTTTTAAAAATAACATTTTATACTTGACTATTTCCAATGTTTTATTTTATTACTGGTTTCCTACACTTAAACTGACTGAGCAATTTTCAGAGTTATAATAACTTTTTTTTTTCATAGCATAATTTTTAAAAAATTTCATATTACCAAAAATTTAAAAATAAAAATTTGTATTTTTAAAAAACATAATATTAACTTACAAAAACAAAAACGAATTCCTTTAATAAGATTGGTATTGTTGCTTCACAAATTGGGGGAAAAAAATTCACATTTTTATACATATACTTGACGGGTATGCCACTTTTTTCTTAAAATCCCAGTAGTCATATTCAATTTATATTTAATAATATCAAAAAATTCTCAAACTAAATCAAATAAATACAATTTCTTAAAACAAATTTTTACTAAAGCCGTGTCAATTTTGATGGAAATGAAAGATGTAAATTCTCCACTTTAACACTGCATAACCAATGAAATAATATTGTATTAATAACACTAAGTATTACTTTCAATGAGTTATTAAGTGTCTTGAATAGTTAAACATAAGGGTGGACTTGCAAACTAATATTTACCCAGTCAATTCACAAATTACGGAATGTAAGGGAAAAAATCTATTAGATAATACTAAAAGTTCCTGGTTCATGGCTTCATCTGTTACTTTAATGGTCAAACATTACAATTGGTAAACAGTAACCATTTGATTGGTGCTCTTTAGAGTAGTTACATTGGTGCTAGTATGTCATATCAATAATTATTTATTTTAATTATTAAGCCTAGTAGTTGAATTTTTGATTACTATCTTCTTTCTTCTTAGTTTATATATCCATTTGTTGTTCTTGCAATCATACTGGAAATGAAATGCTTTTTCAGAAGCTAATAAAATGTTCAAAAATTTTAAAAAAGTATCATTTATTAAAGAATTTGAAAATAATATTTTCATAATTGTCACATTTTTATAAATCAAACTATTACAATATATTATGAAGGGGGCAAACTTATTGCAAACACAATTACTATAACATCCTTTTAATATTAATATCATTTATGTTCTTTATTACTTTTTACAATGCTTTTTTACAACCCACTATTGATAGTTTCAATTGTCCCAGCAATCTTCTTCAGAACTACTTATTTATTAGATTTGGAAATATAAGTAGAAGTTCTGAAGAAGATTGCTGGCGCAATCGAAACTGCCAATAGTGGGTTATAAAAAAGCATTGTAAAAAATAATAAAGAACATAAATGATATTACTATTATATGCATTTGCAATGCAATAAGAAAGATAAAGTTATAACATCCTTTTCAGATAAATATCTTAATGATTATCACTAAATATTTTTAGGCTAGAAATTATCATACGAGTACTATCTCATTGTCTTTTATATTTTCATCTGAGGGACATAAATTGTTGAATAAAATACTGTTCAGATTTCATCAATTCTTCAAAAATAGTATTTTAAGAATCTACCCAGTGGAATACACAAAACTTTTCTAAGTTCATCGTAATTCTAATAACTTTCTAAAAAGTAGACAATATTAATTTTTCACCTTCAATGTAAGGATTTCTACACATTTGTATCAATTCTGGTAATTTTATAATAAAAAAAATTCTGGAATTATAAATGCAACATCATTAATCTAACACTCTGAATTCCAGGATCTTCCTGAATTAGATATTTTCTATATATATTTGACTAATATTACAATTCTTATTTTCTCCCATTACAAACTTATTTTTTTTAAAGCACCATGTTTCTGAAAACTTCAAACTAACATTAATCTAAAAAATACTATTGATCTTAATATACCCTTTATATATATATAAATTATAAATGATTGTGATATTAAATGTTTATTAATTAGTCCATCTCACCTACTCTGGCCATTGATATTTATATTTAAAAACTTAATTATTGATATTTGTAAATTTAGGCTCCTCCAAAAAAAAAAACTTTCAAAAAATTTGCTCTATATTTAAATTTCTTTAAAAAATAAATAAATAAAACTGATAGAAAGATATTTTAAAACAGACTTGATACACTTGTATTAATTATGCTCATTATTTTTGAAGTAATTATTTAAATGTATTTTTCTTTATTTTTATTTTTAAATGTTTGTATATATTAATTTATTTACTATACTTAATTATTTCTTAATATGTGTATACTCAAAAGAAAAATCCAAACTTATACTAAAAAGAAAGTTTGGCAATCATGAAAATTTAGAGACCTATATACATTTGTCAGGATGATAGCAGTTGTTATATTGTAAAGAACTGGATTAATGGTATTCTGCCTATATATCAATCCCATTTACTTATTTCATAGAATGTTCTTTTAATCATTAGGCTTTCAATGCTTTATTTGAGAACATTTGACAAATTAGACATATTAATATCATCTATGTTCTTTATTATTTTTGCAATACCTTTTTTATAACCTAATATGACAGTTTCAATTACCCTAGCAATCTTCTTCAGAACTTCCACTTATATCTACAAATCTTAACTGCTAAATTCAAACTTTTTTCAGGTTGTAAAAAAGGCATTGTAAAAATAATAAAGACCATATATGATATTAATATTATATGGATTTGGCAATGCAATATGAAAGATAAAATTATAATACTTCATAAAAAAGACAAATTAAACATATAGGAAATTAGTAATGGCAGTTTGAAGTCATAAGAAACATAATTTAGATATTCAATTAAATAATGGCAATAAAGTCTTTTTAAGGAAGCTAATTTTGGATGGATTATTCATTGGTAGAATTCTCACTTAGTAGAAGAAAATCCATTTTAAACATTGACTTGAGAAGCTTAGTTAGTATTCTAACACTAATATTCACTTTCATAGAATACTATTGATACTTAGAAAATTTTAGCAACATTTGCTAACAAAAACAGCAAAGATCATACCAAGCGGACTGATAAAATAAGCATATAACAATGCTTATTGGCTATAACATTAACATTTATAACTGAAATTATAGAGAAAAATTATACAAAATTTTGAATGAAAAGTTTGTTGAATATGACACAACTGCAATGTGATGATATAATCTTTTTTGCTTATATTTTCTTTTTATGGTACCACCAATTTTCTTTTTATACCTTAAAGATTTCTGAAATTTTCAAAATATATTTTAGAGGGTGGTATCATCCTCATTGAGAATAACTACAAATTAGTAGAAGAAAAGATATATAAATTAAATGAATATGCAAGAAATATAGGAAATTCTATTTATATAAACCTAGCCTATATAAACAATTCCTGGCATATATAAAGTATAAAAACCTTGAAAAATGTGATTCAAATCACACAATCTAAATTTCTTGTTGTCTCAAACCATGTAAATATCTTTTGTCATACAAGTTTATTTTTATTTGTTAAAAAAATATTTTCATATTCTGCACTATGGCCAATGGTAAACAAACTCCTGAAGAAAAAGTCCAAATTAAAAAGACATGAAAAAGAGTAGTAATGTGGTATGTCTACAGTTGTTTTTTTTTTAATGTTATCTTTAAAATTAAAGTTTAAATGAACAAAAATAATGCTACAGAAATAGAATTGAAAATAAATTTGAAATTAATAATTACTATAAGGATATTTAAAAAAAAAACAGAATAAGACATGACATAATAATTAACAAGAAATTAACAAGTTTATAAGCAGATTCAGTATACAAGTGAAAATATAATTATGATTATAGTTTATTAATAATTCTTTTAAATAATCACAATTTCTTTCGTATAAGTTAGTTATTGTCAATCAAGAAATTCCACAATGCATTTTTATGTATTTCCTTTCTGTGTTATATGACCTTGTTCTCAAAGTGTGAGCCATGGTTTCCCAGATGGCCATAGAATTTTTTTATGGGGAGCCTCAAAAAAAGTCCGGTGGTGATAAAAATTGTCGGCAAAAACAAATTAAACACATTTACAATCCTCTAAAAAGGAAGTTCATTTATTTTTTAAGTGAATATTCTGATCAGGAGAAAGTTGTTCATCAAAATATTGTTATCATTTATCAAAAGTGATGAATTAAGTTTGTCAAAAGATCCAATGCAGATGTTATTTTATGAGATCATCTGATTAGTAAGTAATCACCAGACTAATACATAAGTATCTGTGATTTTTTTATGAGAATGTGCATGAATGTTTGGTTCACTAATGCCTAGTCACTAATGTCAAGACATACTACAATAAGTGTGCTGTCTATCATGGGCCCACTGTATATCTTGTATGTCAGTGGTAAGTATGGGCACATAGCTAGAAAACTGCAGTGAAATCCAGCAATGCAACCAGTAAGAGTTTTGAACTATTTGAGGTTTGACATATTAGCTGTTATAATAGGTAATCAGAAAAAGTTCAAAAGATATTGCAGAAAATGGTAAGGCTGGTCTATCAAAAACATCTGGACTAGTCACATTGTAACAACCATAATCTAAGTTGATTTCTGAAAATGGAGGTAAGCAACAAAAATATAAAACAAAAAAAAATGAAAATATGCCGCCGCATATATACAGTACAGATTTATTCAGTCAAATAATGATCTTAACAAACCACTGTATAATTTGCTAAAAATAATTATCAAATGATTGTATGCAGCCAGGCGAACTTATTCACCACTTGGGAAACATTCATCCTACATATAAAAGTAAAACAGAGTTTTCCAAAGAATTTAAACAATAATCAGCATTCTTTTCAAAATAAACTAAATTAAATAACAAATTACTGAAAGCTTCCTTTGAAACTGTTTATTTGGTAACTAAAACGAAAAACCTCATACAATTTGTGAAAACCTCATGTTACTGTCAGCGATAAAAATTTATGAAACTATTCATGGTTCCAAAGTTTCAGAACTATTAAAGAAAATTCTCCATGTCCAACAATACAATTAAAATGACAGATTCTATTGCTGATAATATTATGTCTGTCTTAATGTTACAGATAAGACAAAGCTGTTCTTTTGCCATTCAAAACAATGAATCAACTGGCAATACAAGCAATGCTAATTTAGTGATTTTTGTAAGATATCTGCATAATTTTCAAATTTATGAAGATCTTCTATTTTGCATAAATCTTGGTACAATAGCAAGAAAAAGGATATATTTAAAAAAGTAAATGTCTTTTTTTATTAAAAATGCACTTGGATTAGAAAAAGTGTGTTGGAATTTGCATTGACAGTGTTGCAGCCATGACTAGCAAAATATCAGGATTTGTAGCAGAAGTCAAAAAACTTTGCCAAATTTTGCATTATTCACAGGGAAAATTGTTTTTTGACAAATGAAAAAATCTCTTAATAAAGTAATATCAGATGTTCCGAATGTAGTAAATTACATAAAAACAATGCTACCAATACAAGACTTTCATATTTTATGCCAAGGGATGGATTCTAATTAAGAAATACTTTTGTATCATACAAAAGTGAGATGGCTATCCTGCAGAAAAATTCTCAAAAGGATTTTTATTGTTAAAACATGAATTGATAATTTTTCTAATTGACAAAAACCATAAATTACCAAACGAGTTTAGTTTTGTGATCAAAAGTAGGTTGTTAATTTATTTGAGATTTTTTCTAAAAAGTGAATGAATTGAATTTCTCTCTGCAAGGACAAAGTACAAATTTATTATGCCTAAATACACGATTGCAAGCTTTCCAAAATAAACTATCCACACGGTCACACAGTTTTAAAAATTGTAATATAGAAATATTCCCATCTCTTTATGAATTTATTGAAGAAAATAATATTTTGATATCTGAAGATAATAGAAATATCATAATTAATCACCTTGAAAATTATATGATTTTTTCCAAAAAGTATTTTCCCAATTTAGATGAAAACAAAGAACACCACTGAATAAGATTGCCATTGGCTCCTTTACTAGAATTTCAAAATTTACCATGGTCATCTTAGGAAGAATTAATAAAAATAAGAGCAGATACAACACTTAAAATAGAATTTCGTAATTCTGATGTATCAGAATTTTGAATTCATAGACAAGAGAAGAGTATCCTTCCATTTCTAAGACTGTGATAAATATTCAATTTCTTTTGCTTCAACTTATTTATGTAAAACGGCTTTTTCATTATTTTTGCTAATTAAGAATAAACATAGATCGTCTGCATCAGAAGAAACATTAATAAAAAATTTAAGAGTTGTAATTTCAAATATTTTTCCAGATATTGAAAGTCACTGTAATAATATCCAGTCACATCTATCTCATTAAACATTATTTTTATTACAAATAAATAAAAGTTATTGTTGAATATTGTTAGTAAATTTTGCTTTATGGTTTTTTTTTTCATATTTATATATGTAATGTAAAACATAAAACTATTAATATATACCTAATAATAATATGTAGCTATTTATTATAAATGTAATAAACATATACTATGATTTTGTTCAAATGTAAAAATTTTTATTACCCCCATTTTCATAATACACACTATATATATATATTTGTAAATACATTGTTAGTCAATGGGGGCGAGGAAAGATTATTGTTTTTCAGGAGGCTCTCATATAAAAAAAAGTTTGTTAAGGATTGTTATATGTTATCAGAAACAGTGCTAATATGACAAATATTGCTGTTATTTCAGTAAACAATGATATAAGCAGATACAAATTTTCTATACTTATTAATTTCTAAAAATCAAAATAAAATGGATCAAATAATGATAAAAACAATAACAATATTATAAATCAAGATTCTCATTATTAATTATCCAAAAATGTATGACCATTCTAATGGCAGAATAAACGAAAAACAAAGTTAGAAAGACAAAGAATAAAAATTGAAACAAAGAAAGAGAAAAAAGGCTGAAATCAAAATTAAACAATGGAAATGTGGTTGTGGAAACATATAATCCATTTTCAATAATTAGTGCAGAGAAATGAGCTATGAAATGGGCCCAGAATTTATAGTATTAAATCTACTATATTAACTTAAGTGGCAGAAAATAGTAAGGTAAAAAAAAAAAAAGAATGATACAAAAAGCAAAGAGAATTACTATCTCAAAATATTTATATACTGAACTTAATGTAATGAGAAGGGATTTGAACTCAGACTCTCAAGCTCCCTACAGTTATCGGCTCCATCTTATACAACCGATACACATGACCACATACATGAAAAGATAAATGATCTCCAATACATGTATTTCATGCTGAACCAACACTCATCAGTTGGTCCATATCATTTCCCATATATATATAATCAGTTCTCAGTCTTGGTCTTAGTAATAGATAGAATAACAATACAAATAAAGATATACATATGAAAATATAATTTGGAATGTAAATCAAATATCAGAAATCAATATTATTGATAATTCTATGAAAATAAGGAACTGGACACTCAGAATTGGGTAACATGTCTTTTAACTACAAGTGATAATTGCATAAAATATTTCAATTCATAATTTTTCTTCCCTGGCTAACACATGACATTCATCTGAATTCCTTAAGAGTTCTTTTATTTCAATAAAACTAGAGGCTTAACAAACAGCCTTTCACCTTCTCTATTAAAAAATGGATTAGAGAAAGTATGCATCAGAATATTTCAATACTCCATCAATAGAAATGCCTTTATTGATGAATATTATAAAATAATAAAATCTCTTTCATCATTAAAAATACTAATAAAGTCATCGGAAAAGCATGACATAAAAGGAATAACAAAAGATTATTTGCACAAAGGAAACAATCATAATTGATGTAAAGTTAAATATATAAACAAAGCATTTAATTTTAATAGTAAAAATTGCAACTACTATATATATATTCAAAATAAAATATATAATGTTATAGTTAATATGCTACTATCTCATACAATTATTTTTCTATGAGTATGTTGTTAATTGATAAAAAGAACAAATGAACCACTTTCTCTGAATTGCACCTGTTGCAATAATTATTAATACTTAACACACAATCTACAAACCATGTTACCTACAAAGACACATAAATATGATTTCATTAATATTCTACTTACTTCAAAAAATAAATAAAGCATTAAAATGAATAATTAATTTCTTTGTTAACATGTAAAATTTTTCGGTGATTTATAGGAGTAAGAAGCAGTGATTTGAAAGGCTAACTGCTCCTTCAACGTTATTCACAAGGCATGCAACATTGACCTTGTATGAAGTTTTACTATAGTCAATTTAAAATGTAATTATGTGCTAAGTTTTTTTTCTCTCTCCAGGTAACATGAAACTACTTTTTAAAAAAAAGATTACAATAAAGGTAACCGTCCATTAAAGCGTGTATTTTCTAAATTTAAAAATAAGGAAAATATGGGGAAGAGTCTTGCAAGCGGCAGGACATCGTGGAAAAATATAAACAGAGCTTCAGATTGACCAGAATAGTAGCAATATTCGTAAAGTTTACTCAGCAAGTTTTTGAATTAAATGAATTATTACGAACAGTGTTAAATAAAAATAAACGCAATTTTAAAAAATAGTATTTTAGATAACTTCTAATCGAGAATAAATTCATTTAAAAACTTTTATTGTTCTTTTTTGTTTAAACTTAAATATAAACCAGTGTTTACAATTGAAAAGAGAAAAAAATATCAACAAACTAGATTCAACAGGAAATTAAACGTGGGACACATACCTGACAAGAAAATAACAAAAACTTTTAAATTTTTATATAATCCAGCTTCGGTTCATTTTAGATATCCACTTTTTAAAGGTATTGTCCACATTTAGGAGCAGATGTCCTGACCTAGATGGCAGTTTAGCTTGGAAAGTTGGCGGGTTGCCAGAGGCGGCTACTGTGACGTCACGTGATAGAAATTCAATAGGGAGGGAAAGGCGTGTCTTGAGAAGTAGACTCTCATTATACTACCATTATTTTTAGGAAAAGTGTACGTTAAATAAAAAATTCTATAACATTTTTCATATTTTTAAAACTTAATTCATTCACACAAAATATATCGAATAGATGACAAAAAAGAAAATTACAATATTAAGATAGAACAGCCAAAATTAATTAAACAGGTACAGTACGGCTATTCCAATTTGTGCTTAAATACCCTCTAAAGATGAAACAAAAGTCCGTTTTTAATAAATGCAAATCCTACTATTCATAACCTTAAGCTACAATAGTAAGTAATACAGTTAAGATAATGATTAGTTTTAGTATAAAAACTTACGATATATTTTTTTTCGATCACAATTCTTTATTTATTTGACTCACAAAATAATGTTTAGTAAAAAGAACAAATTATTTCACCTGACAAATAATACCAGATTTATTTAGAATCTTGAAAATGACAGCTAGTCAAGCTGCAGTTTGCTCAGCTGATCTTAATTTACAAAAGATCTTTGTTTAAGAATAAATACTTAACTTAGGGTGTTGGGAATAGAAATAAAACAATTGCAACACTATATTTACAAAAAAACAAGTATAGTAAAGTATGTATGTACTATAGTTTAATTAATCATTGTATTATTTAACAAGAATTGTATTAAAAAATAGATAATACAATTACATAAATTATTACTCTCATAATTTGACCAGAAAAGTACGTAATTTCACGTCTCGTTTTCGGGTTGCGAGTCTTGAAACAATTTTTTGGATTGCACTAATTTAAAAGCAATAACTAAAGTAAATAACAAAATTCGGTACTAAGCTCGCTATATATAAAAAGATTATAACTGAAGAAGAATATTAATAATTTTTGTCTACGAATAATAAAAACAATCACAAAAAATGATACATTGAAGTATCAAAAACAAACGGTTTTTTTTTTAAAAAAAAAAACCATTTATTTAAACAATTGATACAACTTTATACAATGATGATTACATGAATACAAGCAATGTCCATAGCTAAATGAAAAGTAAATACATACATGATTGCTGCATCAACGCTTTTTGTTCACTTATAAAATATATTCAGCAAATTATTGTAATTAGTATATTGTTAATAATTAATAGTTATTTATTAAGAATAAAATTAATGTTTCTATTTAAAAAATTGTCCAAAGCTTGTCCGGACCTTTTTTTTTTTTTAATTACTTAACACTAGTAGATACTAATAATTTTTTTTATATTTAAAATGGTGATAAGGATTTTTAAATTGATGATGAAGATATAGAAGTCATTGTGTTTGCCTCTTTTATTTTTTCTCGCATTACCAATAAAGGATTTAGGGAGTTATTACAGTCTAAGGTGCATCAGATTTATGGATCTATATAAAGCCAAAGAAAAACTAATAGATGAAAAATAAAACGACAGCATTTATTCTTCAATTATATTAAATAAAATCAAGATATTTTGCAAAAATTATACTAATAATTTATTTACTAAAACAGTGATAATCATTTAACACAAAAATATCAAATAACAATCAGAAATGGAACTCCATAATAAATACAGTATTGTTTTAAAATATAAATATTAAACATAGTATTTATTGTTGAATTTACAACAACTATGTATTAAATAATGATTATCATATATTGGGTATGGATTAACTTTTTATTTAATAGATACTTTTTTATTGCAAAATATATTACGTTCTTCATTTATTGAATATATACTTCCAACAGTAAAAAAATAAATGCAAACATTTATCTTCTAATATTAATATCATCTATGTTCTTTATTATTTTTTACTACTGCTTTTTTACAACCCACTATTGAAAGTTTCAATTGCACCAGCAATCTTCTTCAGAACTCTAACAAACACAATACAAACACATGAATCTAAATATACATGAACATTGCTGTGTCCAGTGGCACTCTATTGCCTGCTGGATTCCAAACACAAATAAATAAATAAAATACTAAGAATAATGTGAAATGGCTGGGCAAGTAATTTAAAGGTAACAATTTTATTTACAGAGGGTTAGGCATGAAGATAATAAATCATTAGCAATTATATACATTATATATTATTATTCACTATATTGTAACAGTAAGAATTGTCCCTCCACATAACAAAATCTAGAACACATGCAAAATACACTAAAACTGATCGAATCTGGATGCTGGGATCCAGAATCTGGCCAACATTCAATCCTTTCACCTCTGCTCAATGATCTAATACCCTATGGATGACATTTCCCAAGTTAACATTTAATTTAACCATGGTCCGGCAGTCACCCAGGGTGGAACAAGAGACTCATAAATTAACTAACTTACCACTGATTTGGTCAGATATACACACATATGACTAAGTGATTAATTATGGAACCTAATAAAATGATCTACATATATATAATGAGGTATGTACACATAAATATAGAGTTGGATGAAAATGAAAGCACAGCCAATAAGGATATGAAAACGAGTTATATTTTAAATAATATTAATTTAATAAATAAAATAAAAGGTAGTAAAATTAAAATATACAGAATTATGCAATGAGAACATGAAAGATTATGCACGCAGGCATCACATAACTAATGCGATTATATGTTACACGTTATTATAAAGTGTTCAATAAAGTGTAGTGCGGTATTTAAGTTTATGCCTAGGTTAATATGCCAAATTTCTAGCTCTTGTGTAGTCTGTTAAATCATATGGAACTTAATAGCCAAAGTTATATAACTAAATTAATAGTGCTTCTATGGTGTCTATCTATATCAAGTTAAGTTGAGCACATAAGCAGCTTCAGAGATACACAGGTTAGCATGTTAATCTAGATTAGGATATGCATTGATGCTGGATACACGTTTAATATAAAGGAGAAAAAACTGGTTTGTTATAGGTTTACCTATATAGTCTATGGCACATATTAAAATATTAATAAAGCTAAAAGGTGTGAATGGGTCATTATTCATGGGCTTCAGCCTCAAAGGCTCGGTCACCCTACAACCGATCAACTTGCTACAAATAAGAACATTAGTAGTTCAGGGAGTCAGATAAGCATTAATTATGAATAATCTGGATCCTTGTGCCCCAGTTCTGAAAGAGTGTGCTTTACCCAAACCAAGTGGATAAGTGTGACCTCCGCCAACAACTCATTAAGAATCATGCAGCAAGCAGATAATTGTACATAGCGTACTTAGTAAGGACGCATCCACAACTTATACACATATATAATACAAATACGTAAATTTATCTTAGCATGCCTTAAAAATAGACAGCGTCAATTTGCATATCTATATAACTCAGTTCTCAAATTTAGTATTTTAAATATACTATTTAGGGACTAAATTAATTAGTAACCTAGTTTAAGATTATCACTTGCATCTCAACATCTATAAATCTAAGGAGGACAAAGCATATTTGCGAGGTAATTATGAATAAAACATTAAAATATGCTTCGAGAATATCTCTGTGGCTAGTTCCTATGATGTACGAGTTACAAATATGTGCCAGGCACGTTTGATGTGGCCAAGCACAAGATAATGTTAGACAAATTAATGGCCGAAAATATGTAAAAAAGCCATTAATGGGGGGGGGTATACTATTTATATAATCAAACTTGTTATAAATTGAGAGAGAGAACTGTGGCTATAATATAAACTCACACACATATATGATTAAAGCCAATATTTAAAGGCTTAGAAATATGTGTTTGTAATTTTGATTTTTGTTTTTTATTTTTTTAAAAATAAAAAGAAATGCTAAAATGTATTTATAATTTTAAATATTTTTGTTTGTTAAAGAAACAGCGTTTATTTGGCAAATTGTTATTCTGTATTTATATTTTTTGAGTGTTTACAACCGATGTAAAAAGGAAAATTTGAAATATTACTATTTAAAAATAAGTCTAAAATAATTCAAAATCGAAGTTTTAATGGTTGTTTTTCTCTTCAGTTGCATTTGAGCAAGAGGTCATTGTCTTAAATTTAAGAAAAGCCTAAAGGCATTCTAAAATAATTTCAACTGGACAAAAAGAACTTGATTAAATTTGTGATAATGCTGGGAGAGAAGAATGCCCAATCTAAGAGAAATATTTTTATTAAAACTTCGATTGTAATAATGTAATTACTAAAGAAAAAATGAAAAAGATGTTATCATTTATTAAAATTTTTACTAGTGATATAGTGATCTGAATGGAGATATAAAAAAGATTCAATTAATTGATTTTTCTTTTTTGGAGGGGATACATGAATTGACAGTGGTATTGAGGAGAGATAGTTCTGTTCTGAAGTTGCAAGAAGGCAGTTCATTTTTGTTCTTCAAAGGCAAATCTCATTAGGAGCTGAAGTCTAAGTTTATTGTTAAGCTAATGCTGCTCATGGAACCACGTGAGGTCTTGCAACCTTTTTTAGCAAGCATGCTGACTCTGATTCAACCTAATTCTAGAGAGTTACCTAATTAAAAATTCATTCGGTCATTCTGAATCAACGGACACTAATTCATGCAGTCTTTCAAATAACCATTCGAGCAGTTAACCAGTTAGTAGCCAACAATTTAAACATCGGACTACTAAGTGATGTTGAGTAACATCAGTTATCTAGCCAACTATTGAAAAGCTAAATGAGCAGATGATTATTCCACCATATACTCAGTTGATGCCAATGGAAGTTTAATTGCAACACGCCATTGAAGCCTGTAATTAACCCAGAATTCATAAAATAAGAAAAGACTGTTTATAGTGTGTAATGTCCGTTGTCAAGCCTAAAGATGCAAATCAAGCGCTTTCCTGTATATAAAATGATTATGGGGTAGAAGCCCTCTTCAGCGTATCCATCCAGCTCCGCTCCTGCCATACAACAGAATGTAAACGCCGAGAGTCAAACACCAACGTGATGATGATCAATTCTATGAACTTGTACCGCAGTCAAGTCCAGCCCTTGCTGCAGTAGATGTATAGCCCACTCAAAACTCAGAGAAGGGTGAAGCTTAGAGACTAACTGGTATATGATTTTTTGTGTGTCTATTTTATTTAAATTTAATACACATTTTGTAAATATATGTCTTATGTACATACGTACGCAAACACATCTTTTAAAGTAACTTGTTAATTTTTCCTTACTTGCTTAATGCACGCATGTGAGTTTATAATCCACAGATCACTATCTCTCATGTATAATTATTTAATTCATTTTTCTTATTAAGAAAGAAATTTTGCTTTATTTAGTTTAATGATTGCATTGACGTGTATTTCTTTACGATTATAGTTTTGTTTGTTAAAATGATTTATATAATGTGTAATATTTGTTTCATATATTTAATCAATCTGGGGATATTAATTTTGTATTCATATTATAAATGGTATGGGGTAATGGTTAATAAAATATTTATATTATAATTTTAAAGTGACCACCGCCATATATATTTTTCATTCTCTTTGTCATTTACTCTCTCTAACTATAGTATTAATTAATTATGCGAGAATGAAAAATATATATGGCGGTGGTCACTTTAGAATTATAATATAAATATTTTATTAACCCATTACCCCATACCATTTATAATATGAATACAAAATTAATATTCCCGGATTGATTAAATATACGAAACAAATATTACACACTAGATAAATCATTTTACAAACAAACTATAATTAGAAAACACATCAGCATCATTAAACTAAATAGCAATTTCTTTCATAGAAAATAATTAAATATTACAAGAAGGACTGTGGATATCCCCCGTCATACAAGAGGAAATACAAGTTCTTAAAGTGTTTGCCAAGTACAAATATCATGAGGATACTTGTTTATTAATTTTGTTTGAATAATTATTTATATTCATATATGCCCACTAATAATTGAAATTGCATATCCTTTCAAGAGGAGAATTAATTTTCCTTCTGGGAGTAGTGTGAGGGGTTGGTTTAGAGTCATCCCCAAAGATATATGATTCAATCTTTTATAAGTATCTTCTGTGTCCATAATAATATTACAATAAAGTATTTAAATTTCTCCTTATTCCGGCATGCCACCATATTTCCCTTCATGTTTGATTTGTGCACATGCTTATATTAATGGAGTAAGTGGTTGACTGGTACAGATGTAAATTTTGGCACCCAACATGAGGCCTTACTTAACGTGGACAGTATAGGAAAAACACAGCCGCTAAATGTAAATAAAGAAAAGAGAAAATCTCGCAAAATCTCAAAAGTATTGGGAATGATTTTTTTTTATAGAGACAAGATTTGAAAAAAGAAAAGAGTTTACGAGTACAAATCTTAATATATAAGAACTTTAAACTTTATTTTATTTTTGAAGCGACCTTTGTCACTACAATATTATTGGTTTAGATTGTATTGCCATAGATAACTGTTTATAGTAAAAATAAATTAAAGAGTTAGATAAATAAAACGTTGTAGAAAGAAATAGACTGCTGTATACAAGCGTAAACTATGTATTGTATAAAAACAGGCGGCGAATCTTAATAAATAAGAACTTTAAACTTTATTTTGTTTTTGAAGTGACCCTTCGTCGCTACAATATTATTGATTAGATTGTTTTAGCTATATATAAATGTTTATAGTAAAAATAAATTAAAGAGTTAGATAAATAAAATGTGGAAATAAATAAATGATAGTATACAAGCATAAACTACGTATTGTATAAAACAAGCAGCGGATTTAGACAATAAAGATTTTTTTTTGTAAAAAGTTGTATAAAAACAGGCGGCGGACTTCGGGAATAAAGATTTTTTTTTGTAAAAAGAGAAAGTGGGAAAGTAAATCTTTATTGAATAATGTAGAATTGTGAAATTGCATGATAGGAAATTTTGTTTTTGACAGCACGTAACAGAATCGTAATGCTATTCACGATCAATTTTTTTTTTGTTTTGTTTTGAAAATAATTCCAATACATGTACAATTTAATGTTAGCTTGGTTTTTATATTTTTATTATTGTTGTTTGAAGAGCGATCTCGGAATATGTTTATTATTTATAGTCAATAAATGAGTATGGGAAATATAACACAGAAGGGTGCAATAAATGACTGTAGGGATAAGGGAAGCTTGATGCGGCATGTGCTGAATAATTTTATGAAAAGAAATAAATAGAAATATAGTTAAAGAGGTTGTAATAAAGCAAATATATATAAACAATTGAAAATTATAAAATGGAATAGAGGCAGCAATGGAGTCGCAAATTGAAGGAAAACCCATGGGGGAAAAAGAAAATCTGATGACAATGATGGAAAGGTTTCTCAATACTGTGAGACTCGACCTTAGCCAGATGTCAAGGGAGATAAAACATATGAAGGAGAAAATAATACGAGACATAACTAAAAAGTTCAATGATATCCGGAAAGAAATGACATGGGGGGGGGGTCGAACCAAGACTACAAAGCATGGAAAAACATTGTAAAGATTTCCATCAAATTAATAGCAATAGGATAGAGATAGATTTGACTAAAGAAAGTCATGGAATAGAAAAGTTAGAGAGTACGCACACTGATGTAATCAAAAATAAAGATGTAAATATTCATAAGAAAGTAGAAAACATAAAAATTAGCATATACATAAAAAAGAACATTTCTAAGATCAAGAAAAATATAAGAGTAAAAATAAGTGCAGAAAGGAAAGTAGTAGAGAGGATGGTTGAAATTATGGAAGTACTAGATAGCACTGGGTTTCAATATGGAACCAAAAACGAAGGATTTAATCTCCTTGACAGTGAAGGAAGTAGAAACATTTATGATATAAAGTACAACAAGGATCAAAAGAACTGGGATAGAAACAATGGGCAGAGATCATCAGATAGCTCTAAAAGAAAGGGAAGTATTAAATGCGATATTCATGAACTGGAAAATAATTGCCCAGAACACCAACCCAGATATAAAAATGGGTTAAGATTCTCTGGTCTGCGTGAGGATGGTAGAAGTACAGAACCACCCGACCGAAGTTAAAGTAATTAAAATATATATATACATACTTGGACAGATTGTTAAATAAAATAAGTAAACACAAGGGATTTGTAAATGAAATACAAGTTTGAATAGAATTGTTTGACGTGAGTGATAAACCTGAATACAAGCAACATAATAAATAATTTTTATTTAAAAATGAAATGTTTTTTTTTTAAATAGAGTAAGTGAAGTTGGTTGGTCATGTCGTTTGAGGGTCGGATGAGTGGACTTCAGTTTTGCGAGTGTTGTGTATGTAGGTCAGTCTGTGCTTTCTGTGTCCTGGGGTGAGAGATGGTGAAAGTGCAGAGGAGTGGTTGGAGATCTTTGTGTGGTTTGGAAGTTCTGTGACGCAGTAGCAGAGTACGCAGAGATGAAAATTCCTCTGTGATCTATTCCATTGCAAAAGACTCTGTAAGTCTCAATAAGGAATGAGCATAGATGCAGTGGAGGGGCAGAGATGAAAATTCCTCTGGGACCAATTCTTCAATAATGCAAAATACCCTGCAAGTCTCCATAGAGAATGAGAAGGGTGCATTTACTAATTTATGTCAGTAGGGCTCTTGGTTAAAATACCTGTCTTTTTGTTTTAAAATGTAGTCATTTGAATCTCACATTTACTTTGGCTGGCTGTCACAGAGCTCTAGATATGACAGAGATCTTTATGCCATGATTCTGTGTTTCTTAGTGTTTCTGGCCTGGGAATGCAGTCTTAGCCTGTGTGCGTCAGTGTTTGGGAGAGATGGAGTTTCATACCTCTGGATTCTGGATTTCATGCCTACTGTTCACCAAAGATATGTTATAAAATTTTGAGTTTTTGTAAAATATGATTAATGAGAAAGACATTAAATGATAAACTCCATTTAAATGTCTCTGTAGGAGGGGGTATTGTGCCAGGCATGTTTGATGTGGCCAAGCACAAGATAATGTTACACAAATTAATGGCCAAAAGTATTTAAAAAAGCCATTAAATGGGGGGTATACTATTTACATAATCAAACTTGTTACAAATTAAGAGAGAGAACTGTGGCTATAACATAAACTCACACACATATATGATTAAAGCCAATATTTAAAGGCTTAGAAATATGTATTTGTAATTTTGATTTTTGTTTTTTATTTTTTTAAAAAGAAAAAGAAATGCCAAAATGTATTTATAATTTTAAATATTTTTGTTTGTTAAAGAAACAGCATTTATTTGGCAAATTGTTATTCTGTATTTATATTTTTTGAGTGTTTACAACCGATGTAAAAAGGAAAATTTGAAATATTACTATTTAAAAATAAGTCTAAAATAATTCAAAATCGAAGTTTTAATGGTTGTTTTTCTCTTCAGTTGCATTTGAGCAAGAGGGTCATTGTCTTAAATTTAAGAAAAGTCTAAAGGCATTCTAAAATAATTTCAACTCGACAAAAAGAACTTGATTAAACTTGCAATAATGCTGGGAGAGAAGAATGCCCAATCTAAGTGAAATATTTTTGTTAAAACTTCGATTGTAATAATGTAATTACTAATGAAAAAATGAAAAAGATGTTATCATTCATTAAAATTTTCATTAGTGATATAGTGATCTGAATGGAAATATAAAAAAAGATTTAATTAATTGATTTTTCTTTCTTGGAGGGGATACATGAATTGAGAGGGGTATTGAGGAGAGATAGTTCTGTGCTGAAGTTGCAAGAAGGCAGTTCATTTTTGTTCTTCAAAGACAAATCTTGTTAGGAGCTGAAGTCTAAGTTCATTGTTAAGCTAATGCTGTTCATGGAACCATGCGAGGTCTTGCAACCTTTTTTAGCAAGCATGCTGACTCTGATTCAACCTAATTCTGGGGAGTTACTCTAATTAAAAATTCATTCAGTCATTCTGAATCAATGGACACTAATTCATGCAGTCATTCAAATAACTATTCGAGCAGTTAACCAGTTAGTAACCAACGGTTTAAACATCGGACTACTAAGTGGTGTTGAGTAATGTCAGTTATCTAGCCAACTATTGGAAAGCTAAATGAGCAGATAATTATTCCACCATACACTCAGTTGATGCCGATGGAAGTTTGATTGCAACATGCCATTGAAGCCTGTAATTAACCCAGAATTCGTAAAACAAGAAAAGACTGTTTATAGTGTGTAATTCCGTTATCCAGCCTAAAGATGCAAATCAAGCACTTTCCTATATATAGAATGATTATGAGGTAGAAGCCCACTTCAGCGCGTCTGTCCAGCTCCGCTCCTGCCATCCCAACAGAATGCAAACACCGAGAGTCAAAAACCAATGTGATGATGATCAATTCTATAAACATGTACTGCAGGCAAGTACAGCCCTTGCCGCAGTAGATATATAGCCCACTCAAAACCCATAGAAGAGTGAAGCTTAGAGACTTTAACTGGTATACCATTTTTTGTGTGTCTATTTTATTTAAATTTAATACACATTTTGTAAATATATGTGCATACATACGCAAACACATCTTTTAAAGTAACATGTTAATTTTTCCTTACTTGCTTAATGCACGTGTGTGAGTTTATAATCCACAGATCAATATCTCTCATGTATAATTATTTAATTCATTTTTCTTATTAAGAAAGAAATTTTGCTTTATTTAGTTTAATGATTGCTTTGATGTGTATTTCTTTACGATTATAGTTTTGTTTGTTAAAATAATTTATATAGTGTATAATATTTGTTTCATATATTTAATCAGTCTGGGAATATTAATTAGTATTCATATTATAAATGTTATGGGATAATGGGTTAATAAAATATTTATATTATAATTTTAAAGTGACCACAGCCATATATATTTTTCATTCTCTTTGTCATTTACTTTCTCTAACTATAGTCTTAATTAATTATGCGAGTTTTCCGATCCCCATTCTTTTAACTGAGAATAGAGTACGCTGAGCTAGCAAATGGGAAATCATCTTACCGGGTCTTAAATCTTTATTTATCATGAGGATACTTGTTTATTAATTTTGTTTGAATAATTATTTATATTCATATATGCCCAATAATAATTGAAATTGCATATCCTTTCAGGAGGAGAATTAATTTTCCTTCTGGGAGTGGTATGAGGGGTTGGTTTAGAGTCATCCCCCAAAGATATGTAAGATTCAATCTTTTTATAAGTATCTTCTGTGTCCGTAATAATATTACAGGAAAGTATTTAAATTTCTCCTTATTCCAGCCTGCCGCCATATTTCCCTTCATGTTCGATTTGTAGCAAAAAAAAAGCACACACAAATTGAATGTGATTTCATACAATTGAAGAAATACTATCAAAAAAACTTTCTTTTTTCACGTGACTATATAATATTTTTTTCTAGTAACAGCTACAATTTATAAATAGAAATAAAATACTGAAGCATTGAACATGGAATAAAAACAGCTATCCAATCCAAATAAACAATGTTGGCTAAAAGTAAAAAGAGACTAAAGAAAGAAAGGTATTGATACATTTGACCATCAATCACACTTGATGGCATTGTTCTTACACCAAAACACATCAATATAACGTTACCAGGCTGTTACATTTTCTTTCATATTTTAACAATCAAACAATACACAGACGGTGGTTTAAAATTACCTTATTTTATTGGAAAATAATGACAATATTATTTTTTTCCCCCTTGTAAAATGTTCAACATTTTTTTTTTTTTTTTGGAAATGTTTCTTTTTTTTTTTTTTTTTTGCCCAAATTTATTTATGGTTTTTTTTCTGCACTTTCAAAATGAATTTCCCACAATAACAAATACAATAAAGCAACAAATAAAATGACCAAAAAACCCCCCAAACTCCTACTTTTCTCACTGATGCAGACTCTTCTCTTCTAGGATGGCATAGAACAAGTCTTGGTTCTTTTTCAGCTGCTGCCACATAAACTCTTCCAGGTAGGTGTCAATCCCAGTTCTTGGTATGCTGCATATTCTCTTGTTCCACCATTTCAGACTGTTCCAAAGATGTTCAATATGCTATGTGTGCATGCCACTGACAGGATGCACAAAGTTGTATCTGTGGTTCACTCTGAGATAGTTAAATCCTACAGTCTCCAAATCTGAATTTTGGTAACCCTTCCAACAGTCAGAATAGATGCTGAAGCCAGGCTGACTGTTGTTAGTATACACTGCAGCAGGATGAGGGGATGGTCATCACAAACATTTGTCCATGCCACCAAAAACACACTGTTGCAGGAGAACCCTACCCTGGTGGTTCTTGCATCAGCTGAAAAGTGTTTCATCGACTTCGACAATCAGGCCAGGACCATGACTTTGGTCAAGTCCAATTCTGTAGCCACATGTGCCACTGTGAGCTCATCCCTACTCCAGTAGTAGATCAACCATAACACTTTCCCTAGGTCTATTTTGCATTCGTTGAACCAGATGCTGCTGTGAACCGAACACCTTAGTTGGCATGAAGTTGATTTGCATTTCATTTTGTATGTCCTGCATTTTCTTACAACCATCTTACCCCCACAGACACAGGTCTTCTCTGTTGGAAGAACTCATTTCTCTTGCAGGAAGGCCACAGCATATGCTTTGGTTTTCAGCAATAGTGACAGTTTGAAAGCAGACCATTCTTCAGCATCAGCCATTTTTCGGTCTCGCAAGGTACACGGCTTTTACATGATGTCTGCCAAATTACATTTTCGTGTTCACATCTCTTAAATTTGTGGGGTTGGGTAGAGTGTTAGAATTTGTAGGATGTCCTAGTATTTCCTGTAGGTTTAGCAGGAATTATTTCAGTCTGCATATTAGTAGAGTTTTCATCATTACAAATACTCACACTGTAACAAGATATGGTAGCAATCTGTTAATTGTCAGCATTCATAAAGAGCATCAACAACATGTACATGCTTGAACTGATATGGTATGCTAAATGTGAATTGCAAGAGCAATTGATCGCAAAATATGCTGCAAGCCATACTGACACTAACCATAATGGATCACAAAACATGCTGCAAAAGAATCAATTGCTGATAGCAATTGAGAAGTTGGGCCTACTAAACAGTATTTTTACCTGCTTTTGGCTAGCAACAATGCTATCAAGCAGAAATCTACAAGGAATTACTAGGACATCCTACAAATTCAGACACTCTACCCAACTTCCCAACCACCCAAATCCTTAGATGTGGACACAAAAGTGCAATTCAGCAGACATCATGTGAAAGTCATTTAGCTTGCAAGACTCAAAAAGTGGCTGATGCTAAAGAATGGTCTGCTTTTAAACTATCACTATTGCCGAATACCAAAGTGTCTGCTGTGGCCTTCCTGCAAGAGAAACAAGTTCTACCAACAGAGCAGACCTGTGTCTGTGGGGGAAGATGGTTATAAGGAAATGGAGGAGATACAAAATGGAATACTTCGTTTTATCTAAGGTGTTCTGTTCGTAATGGCATCTGGTTTGACAGATGCAAAATAGATTTAGTGAAAGCATTATGGGTAATCTACTACTGGAGCAGGGATGAGTTCATAGTGGCACATGTGGCCACAGAATTGGTCTTGTCAAAGGTGCGGTCATCAAGTGGACACAAGCCATTCGAGAGCTGTGTCGTGAAAGCCTCATTTCTGGGCCATGCTGCTTGATCAGTGGTCCTGGCCTGATCGTCGAAATTGACGAAATGTTTTTCAGCCAATGCAAGAACCACCAGAGTGGGGTTCTCCTGCAACAGTGGGTTTTTGGTGGCATGTGCTGGGAGATGGGCAAATGTTTTTCCATGGCTGTCCCCTCACCCTGCTACCATGCATAGTGACAACATCCAACTTGGCTTCAGCATCTATTCTGACTGCTAGAAGGGGTACCAAAGTTCTGATTTGGAGGCTGTGGGATTTAACCATTTCAGAGTGAATCACAGATACAACTTTGTGAATCCTGGCAGTGACGTGCATATGCAGAATATTGAACATTTTTGAGGCTGTCTGAAATGGCAGAACAAGAGAATATGTGGCATACCAAGAACTGGGGTCGACACTTACCTGGCAGAGTTTATGTGGTGGTGGCTGAAAAAGAACCAAGACCTGTTCTGTGCCATCCTAGAAGAGATGAGTTTGCACCAATGAGAAAAATAGGAGATTTTTTTTGGTCATTTTATTTGTTGCTTTATTGTATTTGTTGTTGTGTGAAATTCATTTTGAAAGTGCAGAAAAGAAGCCAAAAATAAAATTTGGGCAAAAAAAGAAACATTTCCAAAAAAAAAAAAATGTTGAACATTTTACAAGGAAAAAAAAAAATTGTTATTATTTTCTAATAAAACAATGTAATTTTAAACCATCGTCCATGTACTATTTGATTATTAAAATATGAAAGAAAATGTAATGGCCCGGTAACATTATATTGATATGTTTTGGTTTAGGAACAATGCCATCAAGCAGGATGGATAGTCAAATGTATCAGTATCAATAAATCAAAACACTAGAAATAAATAATAAATTGAGATGAATATTAATAATACTACAGAAAATAAAACAATAATAATTAATATCATAAAATAAAAATACATCTGTGGTTTGTAGCAAATAAAGAGATAAAATATTGTTGAAAGTAATAAGTTGTGCTTGTAAAACTTGTTTAGTAAATTCTTATTTAGAGCCAAATTCAAAATCATAAGTACATCAAATATCATTTAATATCATTCTCTTTAATCTAAATGAAGATGGAAAAAAACTGTTTAGTGTTATAGTCTAGGAAAAAAATAATCAAAATGAAATAAAAGCCAACAGGACTTGAAATCATTAAAAATATTTTATTTGGCATAACATTTTTCAAGTAATAGTAAACTTTTTTGGAAATAAGTAACTTTTAAATAAGAAATTACTAAAACAAATTTGCGTGATTAGAAAGATAATAATAGCTAGAGATAAGCAATGTGGAATCAAGGCTATTTATATTGTATGCTGCTTAGGAATTAAAATGAATAAAGATTAAATTAACTTTACCACTTTTAATTCTAAAGACAAACAAAAAAGCAGAATAAAATACATGCTTCAAGAGAATTAAAATAAAAAAATTTGCAAGTTAAGATCATCTTCTTAATGCTTTATAGAATAAAGGCTAATGAGTTTTGGAATGCCCAAAGATTGAGATCCCCAACTTTTATCTCATGTGCATAAGCATCTTATGGTCACTAATTCATCAATAACATCATCATTATTCTGGTTGAAAATAAAGATTTTTCCAAATTTAGTTCAGTGTCTCTGATTTCTAGTCTCTCTTTTGTACATTGCTTCCTTATTTCATCCATTCTCATATATGACTTTTATTTCACAATCTCTTGGGATCCAGTTTAAAATTATCTTTTCATGTAAAAATATTTTTAACCCAGCTCCACTTCAATCTCTTAATTCTTTCCATGATATTAGTAATACTTTTGTTCTCTTACAATATATTTCATTTTTGATTCCTTCTTATTACTCCTAAAATACTTCATTGAGTAATCTAAAGCTTTTTCTGTTAAGTGTCCAAGTCTCAGATCCATATGTAATAACTGTTAAAACTCATTTATTAAAAACCTTCCTTTTTAAACACATAAGTGTATTTCCTCTTAATATTAAGTTATTTCTACCAAAAGTACTCCAATCAGGTTTAATTCTAAGATTAATTCCATCCATTATGTTTCCATCTGCATTAATAATTTGACCAAAGTATTAGTAGTTATTAACTTTTTCTAATTCATCATTATCAATCTTTATTTTCTTCTTTTGAAAAAATGCAATGCACATCACTTTACTCTTTTTAACATCTACCTTTAATACCACTTTTTTACTTTCCTCTGATAACTCTTGCATCATTTTGCAAAAACAATAACATTATTTAATATGTCTAAATATGCTAAAATGCAGGCAATGATGAAGCTAAGTACAAATTGTAATATTAATTGACTGAACACATTTGAGGGAAGTTTTATCTTTTTATAATCATAGCAAGTGGGTTGTGTAAGCACGATAAAAAATGTATGCAACAAATATTCAAATATATATAAATTGTTTTTCTTTTCACTAGTTCTGCCGAAATAGTTTGTACAGAGAAGAGTGATTCCAAAAGAAAAGTTAAGGAGGCTTTTTGCATTGCAAATGATCCCAGTGCCATTAATAGAAGAGAGGCATGGTCTCTCTAAACAATGGACTAATTAAATATTCAAACTCATTTGCATATGTGTACAATAAATAACAACAGTATTCATTCACAAAGCTATGAGTATGAGATTCCAACATTAAGTCTCGAAAGCGCTAAGCAGACCGCTTACACATTATTTTAAGTATAATTATAGCTTCACTAACGAATGCGAAAAAAGTTGCATATTTATAATTAAAATGTATGTAAAGTGGATTTTCAAAATCTAGATGATTTAAATAATCTTTTAATCCCTTAGTTCACCATTTTAATACACAAAATACTTCTTATAAAACTACTGTAAAAAGTCTTGAAGATAAGGAGTCACTCTATTGGACACCATTATCAATGCTAATCTTCTTAATATAACTGTAATTTAATCATGGCTGTGGCATTTTGATAAATATTCTCCAGAATATGACAATATCTTTGATCTATATCTTGATGATCCAATGCATTAATCACTATGCCTTTTCATAATCCATAAATCTAAAGCATATTGCAAGTCATATTCATTAGTCCTTTCTATTACTTCCTAAGTACTTGGATATAATCCCATTGTACTAAAACTATTTTTAAATCCTGTTTGTTTTTTGTTTTTTTTGGTTAGTTCTAAAATTTGCTGTAGAATAGTAGATGACTGTAATTATTTTGATAAAGATAGAACTGATAAAAGAGAGATATGTCTTTAATTTCTGATATTTTCTTTATTACTTTTTAAAATTATATATGCATATGCACATAAAATTATTTATTATATAAAGATCAATGATATATCTATGCTAATGTTCTCATGGCATAAATACCATGACCACCAACCATGTCCACCTTCTATTGTTGGAATCTGTTCAGGTGAATCAAACTTTTTTACCAAATTACAAATTGGCTTAGTATTTACTTTCTCACTGTCAACTTATAGGCAACTCGTCATTCAATTATTGGTCAGTAAATGAGTACCTAACGAATCTTATCCAGAATGTAAATAATGAAAAAAAATTTTTTTATCCTGACAGTTTCTACCTTCTTTAATGCAATTTTCTTTATAGCTTATTTTTGAAGGCCTAACGGATAGACTTTTGTTATGCGATGAATTAGTTAAATACTTGTATCCGTCATGGATTCATAATTTTTAAATAAAGCTTGACTTATTTGGCCACCTTTCATTTTAGCCGGCCTGTGCATTTGTTTATAAATATATACGTTATTTATTATTTTTAAAAAAATAAAAGAGGGAGAAGGGTATAATAAATGAAACTAAAAAGAACAATACTGTATTTAATAACATATTTACCGGTTAATTAGTAGAAAGAAATAATTTTATCCCACTCACCCCTTCATTAAATGGACTCAATCCTAAAAAGCTAACAAATAGTAGACAGGAGCCCTGTATTTCTTCCGTTTAGTAGTTTATCTTAATCTTTTGTTCTAGTATTATCAGTTAAAAGAGAGTAAACTAATTGATGTTAGTTTCTTCTTTAAAAATGTCATATTAATCATATATTAATTAACATAAGCAATGCTGTTAGTGATAGAAGCTTTACACCCGGGCTGCCTTTCATTGAACTCCGAAAGGTTCTGTCTTCATCTTCAAATCCAGGGGTGAGATTTAAGAATTAAATCCTATTGTATATTCTTCAACTATTCATTCAGCAGCTGGCTCCAAACATCTGTAATGCATAGCAGACTATTCAAATTTAAGTATAAAAAATGGTTTTAGAACAAAACAGAAGATAGCCAATTTGAAATAGTGCAAATTTAATCATAAAGTGAAATTGAAAAAGAAATCACTTGTCGCTCAACTAAATTATCATATACAAATAAATTTATATATTCAATCAATATTTCGTAATAAGAAGCGAATGTTATATATATTAAGTGATTTTGTGGGTACTAAATTTTATGTCTCCAAAAAGTTGTTCAGCTTTCATTATCGTCAATGGTAACTTACAATTTATTAATTTCTATAAATTTTTAATATAGCGCTTATTCAAAATATGAACAATGCCATATCAAAGAGGTTTTGCTGCATGAAAAAACAAAAGAAACAATTTGCTATATATTCGAAGAAAACGATTTGTTTGAAAAAAGTGTAAATGCAAAAGTTGCATTATATACAACAGTTATCATTTTATGTTAGCTGCTGTTGAGCGGCAAATGGAAGTTAAAAACGTAATTATTTGTTTACCAGAACTTGATGAATGATTATTACTATTTCTATCATGAAATTAGATATGCTATATTTATAACTTAACAAACGTTTAGAAGCTGTGTAACTCATGAAATATGATTTAATATAAACTCATTATTTAAACATATATATGTTAAAAATACAGAACTTTTGCCCTTAGGCTTACAAAAATGTAATATGTGACTGACTCTCAACCCTAGATCTAATTTGGACCAGATTGCTTGGGGAATTAATCTACATGAATGCACTAACATGAGGTAATGTCCAGCAACTATTAATGTTATACATGGGTTCCTTTTCCATTAAAGCAAATAGTTTTCTTCCATTTAGACTCTATTCCAGATTAATCCAGATTTTTTATCCATCGTGATCTCTGGCATTTTATTGGTCATTAATTACATTGATAGGTTTAATGATAATTCAATTTCCGAAGACTTTCTATTGCATTATCTACTTATACATTTATTTTGAATTCATTGCTCTCACATTCTTGTTAAGTTATTTTGCTTACAGTTTAATTAAATTACTTTCGAGTTAAGCTTTCCTGTAATTAGTTTCCGGCTTTATTTAACTTCTTAATTTAATTATTTATTAGCTCAAACTTTATTTATTCTTCATACTTTAGAATATATATCTATTTCTAATGTACATGTCAATTATTTAGTTTTATTACATTGATATAAGCGTGTGTATATTTTTCAAACACATATCTTTAGTTCATATATATATAGCTTTCTTCATCCACTTCAGAGATTTAGTTTTTCTCTGAAGTAAGAATAAAATCTTGAAGTTAATTTTTTTTCTTTTTAATATGGGCTGGCATTTGGATTAATGCTATTTCATCCTTTGGAAATTCTTGCATGCTGTTTAATTCATCTTCCAATTTTTAGTTTATTCAGTGAAAAGATATTATTGTTCTTTGTTTTGTTATTTTTTAAATTTCACCACAGAAATTTTGGGTGTTCAATATTCTTTTTCTCAATCATCTCTAGAACTATAAAATCTTTGCTTTCGTTTTCTCCAAGATGATTTAAATGTTTACGTAATTCTTTTCCATCCATTTATCAGAATTAACCGCTTTCTATCTAAAAAAATATTTATTTAGTTTCAGCTTGAATCTAATATTTATTCAATGTGCTCTTGACCTTAAAGTTTTCTTCAATGGTAAACTTTAAGTTTTGCTTCCTAGTTGTCTTTCATTATTGTTAATAGAGTGTATATTAAACAATTTTTCTCTGAACCTTTTGGGTTAAATATACTTTGCTGAAGTTTTCTCAATTTTTGTTGTTGGTATCATGATGCTAAAAAGCAACAAATATCATCTTAGAATTTTCCAATTTACTCAATGATTGTTTTAGTTGTTGGACCAACTTTTCTGCAAGTCCATTTAATTGTGGATTAATGGAGGCATTTAAATGTGCTTAAACCATTATTTATTAGTAAATTCTTTAGATTTGACCAATATAAAACCAACTCCACAAATTAAAACTAAAATTTTTGGGAGACTGTGATACAAAAATATTTTACAAAATTTTACAAGTTTCCTTGGAGTTATATTACTAATTAATTGATATTCAGTTCATCCAGAAAAATAATCTACAAGGACTAAATACACTTCCAGCTGCTTGACACTTTTGGCTTGCATTTAACTTGTAGTCTCACAGATGATTGTTAATTTATATATTTTCAATGAAATTTTCAAGATTAATGCTTATTCAGCATATATAGCTATGAGGTAGTGTCTTGACTCTCATTAAACCTGATTAGTCTTCATGTAAATTTTTATATTTTGTTTCTTTCTCTAGATAAATCACATTACAATTTTCCATTTAGTATAATTGTATATTAAAACTTTTTCTTGGATTTTCAAAAATCTTTATAGAAGAAAATAGGTAATTTACATAGCTATTCTTTTCATATCCAATCCATTAACAACTGATATCCTTCTTTATCCTGCTTCCAATTAGCTATTGTTGTACTTTTTATGGTAATATTTTAAACTAACTTCAATTCTAAGAGGACTGACCCATTTTCTTATAATTCATGGATTTTTAAATTTAATATTTTCATGGTTATATGATATAAATAAAGTAGCTTAGGGGTTAAATCCTGTATTATTTTTGCTTACTTCCCAATATTTTGACAAAATAGCATCCATCATTGTCAAGGTTAACTTTAAAGAAAAACTATCAGATCTCAAATAATAACCAAGAATGAGTATGAGGTAAAAAATGATATTAAGTGTGAAGTAGTTGAGCATTCAGAATATGTGAATTAACAAAATGTTTATTTTCTTCTGTTTCTCCATTATTAATTTTCAAGTTTTATTAGAAGAAAGAGATAAAAATAAGTAGTCTCCATAAGCATCACATGATCACATTTCCTATACTAGCACATTAATTGTTGATAAACAGAGCAAAACTCTCCATACAGTATTGCCACCTGTGCTAAACAGAGTAATCAATGGATGCCAGAAGGCTTGTGCATAAAATCCCTATCTAATGCCTACTCATCCAATATCCCCAGACTAGTTTCTGGCTTGTGGCCGTCGTCAGTGAGGAGCTTTGGCAATACTGTATGGAGAGTTTTGCTCTGTTTATCAACAATTAATGTGCTAGTATAGGAAATGTGATCATGTGATGCTTATTGGTTTAACACCAATCCTGTCTAATGGGATAGTGGTGGCTATGGTTGTAAAAGAGCCAAAGACACCAAAATGTATGGGTGCTGAACTGAGTTCAGACCCATATGACTATATAAGCTATTGAGCTTAGATTGAAAATATTTTTTGTGTTTTCAATTTCATTCTCATAGTTTTGTAGTTAAGTAGAGATAAAAGGTGGTTGCTAGAGGGTTGCATTAGATCCTAAGATCTAGATGCAGTGCTCTCAGATCCAAAGCTCCTCACTGACAATGGCCACAAGCCAGAAACTAGTCTGGGGATATTGGATGAGTAGGCATTAGATAGGGATTTTATGCACAAGCCTTCTGGCATCCATTGATTACTCTGTTTAGCACAGGTGGCAATACTGTATGGAGAGTTTTGCTCTGTTTAGTCTCCATAAGGTTGGAATACATTGTGCTTCATCTGCTCTATTTAAACCAGTTGGTCTTTTTAATATTTCAATGAACACCCTCATTGTTTTCAATTCATACTTTTCTAAATTAGCAATTATTTTAGCATTATCAAATCAGGTTTGTGACCAATTTCTAAAAAATGTGAAGTAATAGCTGATATATTTAACTTAAATAAAAATAAACTCTTTCACCTTATTTTCTTTATTAATTATTTTATATTTAACTTCTGATTAAAGGCATTTTTATCACTTTCTTTTCTAGCTGTTTTGATTGCAAGAAAATGTAATGACTTCTTATCAATATCGGTTTACAGAAAATCTACCCATCAAACAAATATCTTACTTTTAATTCTCATCATCATCCTGCACAAATATTTTCTGTAGCAAAATATCTTTTGATGAAAGCTTGTAGTTTGTCGGATTAAGATCATCTTACTCAAGAAATAGAACTAACAAAAACTATTCTAACTTTGTAGTGGTTACAGTAGAAACATCACATACAAGGCATTACTTAGCATTAATACTAAAAAAAGAGATAACTAATTATAGAGTGATTTTATCTAATGTTAAAGGAGTATCTGTTAAAATCAATAGAAGATTATTTAATTTTAACATAAAGACTATGCAGGGGTTTATGAAATTTCATGTTTATAGTGCTTGAAAAGCTGTATAGATCAGTCTAGTAGACAAATTAATGAACATAAAAATGCCTTTAATCAGAAGTAAAATACTGTAATGGTCAGATTTGTATATTCAGGTAACAAAACCTAGAGTCCAGGCAAAATACACCAAACCGATCAAAAAGGAAATGGTGAGATCCAAGTCTGACCAAACTCTAACTCATTCACCAGTGATCCAGGATTTAACACCTTATAAATAACATTTCTGAGGTTACACATGGATCTCAGTTTAATCTGCAAACTGGCTCCGAACAGGGAGAAACTTGAGACTCCAGAACTGACTACCCAAAATGGCTAATTAAAGAGTTTATTGAACTAAATAACATGCTAATTAACTAAATATAAAGTTAAAACTTAAAACTATAATGCATATCATATATACGTATGATGATAAATGAATTGGAATTGGATTGGGTTTAGACTACGAGCAAAAATGATATGAAATGAATTAAATTTGAAATGATTTATTAATAATTCAAATTAATCAATAAAATAAACAATAATTATACTGGTTTAAGAAGTGGGATCAAATGCATGCAGGCGTTACATAGCAGATGGGATTTAATAGAATTACAGCATTTCTCATCATATATCTAAATATAACTATGGGTATGCAATTAATAAATTATGCCTATAAGTTTAATATGCCAACATCCTACATTAATATCATGGTTTGCTATTTTATAAGCTGACATGCTAGCCTATGATAGAACATTGATTACAGAACTAAAGTGACTGCTGTTATATATATAAAAGATTTGAGCATATAATCAAACTCAAAAATGATGCAGAATTAGTTTAATAATCGAGATTTGGTTTCAGACTAACACTGAATAATCATTAAGTATTGGGGGAAAGAACTAGTTGCCTAGGTCAACATATATATACTATGGCACAGACCCAAAATATTGCTAAATAGGATTATAGTGCAGAAGGGTAATTATTTATTGGCTTTCACATCAAAGTACCCTAGGACCTGACAGCTTGCTACTAATAATGAACATTTGTACTTTGGGATCTCGGATAGGCTTCTTGAGAGTCCTGGGCCCTTATCCCAGTAACATGCTTGGCACTCTTATCTGAAATAAGATATGGAGTTAATCTCCACCATGATCCCATAAAAGGTGCAGCAAGAAGTTGTGTACAATGCGTACTCAGTAAAATCTGCAATGCCTCTATCTGCATAACTAATAGAACCCAGTTCTTAAATTAAGCAACATAATCATACTATATTAATGGACTAAAACTAAATTATTAATCTAGCTCAATATCCTCAATCAGTCTCGAATTACTTTTCACTAGGGAGGAGAAAGTACATTTAACTGGCAATTAATGATACATTAATAAATATATTCTTATCTATCCATCAGCTAGTCTATCTCTTTTAATAAAACTGATATTTAAAGCCATAGGTTATGACTATGATCATGAAAACCATAATAGATATTTAATACTATATAAAATTGAACAAAATTAGCAATTGGTTATTATTCAACATATAGGATTTCAATCTTCATTAAATCTATTAACATTTAAAGCACTTGCTGCTTCGAAAGATTTGGCATGTTATAATATATATATAAATTATAGAGGAATAACAAAATACAAATATAGGCATAACCACAGTAAATAAGAAATTTAAATAAATTTGATTACAATTGCTTAAATTCAGAATAGTTTAATGGAAAGTTACAGATTTAGTTTCATGTAGGATTTATACAAACTTTATATTTTACTTTAGATAATAGTTTAAAGAGTTAGATCTGAATGTTCAGTTTTATATTAAGCTGGATTTTAAGATGAAGGTTTAAAGATTAAGAAATTTATGTTAGAGCTCTGCAGTGCTTAAATGGTTAGCTATCTTCTAGCAGCTTATGTCTTGGGCACATCAGATGATGGATGTAGTGGCTCTCTCAATTTCTGTATAGGTGGCATAGTTCAGATGTTTTCTTGTGGCTGACCATTGGTTAGAATGTTTTCCATCCCCATGATAGTGATGACACCATTGAGCATATAGGCTGAGACTAGAGATCACCATCTTCCCACAGGAAAATGGCAAATCTATGCCCCCCCCCCCTACTCCGACATATCAAAATAACCTGTGTGGAAACTTGTAGTAATGCTTCTCTCAAATTATAAAGTATAACTCTTTGATGTATAAAATATAATATATTTATATGGTTTTGAGAGCTGGCTATATTACTGTTATCAAGATTATTTGCTGCTAATAAATCCATTAGCACTTATTTAAAATTTTAATTTATGAACATTATTTAAACTTTTGTTTTAACCTTTTACTGGGATGTTTGTGGCCTAGTTTGACCACTACAGTTCCCTAAGGACCTGGTAATAGTTTCTGTTCAGTAAATCATGTTTACCAGAAATGATATTTTAGGAAAATATTATTGCTAAAAATTAAGATTTTAGATTTTATCTTATGTTATACTAACACAGGTGCACATAGTATAATTCTTGTTTACAACACTTTAAGGTTAAATTTAAGAATCACAAGAAACTTCCAGGTAATATTGCACTATATATGTATCATGGTAGTATGTGGAATATACATATATACATGCTATATCAATCTTGAATTGAGAACCATAAGAAAGTCAATTGAAATATTAAAAAGATCAACTGGTTTAAATAGAGCTGGTGAAGCACAATATATTCTAGTCTTATGGAGACCACTTATTTTATCTCTTTATACACAGAGGAAAAACTCTCCATATTGTAGTGCCACTCAGGACAAGCCAGAGAAATCAGTGTTTTCATGGAAGTTTGTTCATAAAATCACTGTTTAGTGCCTACTCATCCAATATCCCAGCCTTGCACTGAGTGATGCTACTGTATGGAGAGTTTTGCCTCTGTGTAAACAGCTTGTGTAAGCATAAAGAATAATGATCATGTGATGTTTGGTGATTTAATACCAATTCTTCCCAATAGGATTGTGGTGACTGTACTTATTAAAGAACCAAAGATACCAAAAAATATGGATTCTGAACTGAGTTCAGATTTATATGATTATACAAGTTAATGAGCTTGGCTTGAAAGCATTATTGTGTTTTCATTTTTGACTCAAAATCTTTGTAGTTAGCTAAAGTGGTAAAAGATGGCTACTAGAGAGTTGCAATGATTCTAAGATCTAGGTGCAGTACTCTCAGATTCAAAGCTCCTCACTGATGAAAGCCACAAGCTAGAAATTAGTCTGGGGATTTTGGATGAGTAGACATTAAATAGGGGATTCTATGCATAAACCTTTCTGCATCCATTGATTATTCAGTCTTGCACTGAGTGTCACTACTGCATTGAGAGTTTTGCCTTTGTAAACAGCTTGTGTAGTAAAGAAGGTTTGCTGGTATATCTCTTCTAATATAAACTTGAAAACAATTAATGGCAAAACTGAAGAAAATAAACATTTTTGCTCAACTACTTAATGCTCAATCTCATTCTTTACCTCACACTATATCTTGTTATTATTTGAGATCTAATGATTTTTCTTTAAAAAGTTAACCTTTATAATGGTGGATGCTATTTCATCGGAACATTCAGAAGCAAAAATAACACATGGTTTAACACCAAAACTAATTTTTATGTATAACATAAACAATATAATATATACCATAAATAATATGTAAGAATATATTCTACAAGAGTATGTAGACAATTATCAAAAATTATAGTAATAAATCTTAACACTTTTTTGCTATTTTCTGAGCCAAGCTTTTGATACAGAGTATCTTTATTTAAGCAAGACTACAATGAACATTAATGTATATGTTATCATGTAAAAATAAATCCAACTAGTCACTGATTACAATAGATATTAGCATATTTGCATGTCTATAACAGTAAATTGATGTAGCAGTTGGTAGTGCTATACATTAAATGGCCAATTCTTGTTAAGAGGAATGCTATTGGCCCATATTTGTGGAATTTTTAGAATTGATTATGTGACAGGCTTCTTTTATTTAATGTTTTTTTATGATTATTTTCTAAACAAATAATTTTAGTGATGCCAAGTTAGAATGAATGACCATATTTTTCTCGTGCTTTACAAACACCCTTTACACACTATTGCTACTAGCTCCAATATACAGATGAGCATATTGAGTGGTTCTAGATTTTAAATTTGCTCATGTTTTTTCACAATATTTGTCATTAGAAAATTGATAACCAAGGACATATATCAATTGAGCTTTATCATCATTTTTAATCTTGTCTGTAAAATTTTTGCAAAATAACTGTGAAATATATTATTTTTTGATAAGAATATAATGATTAAACTCAGATTTTATTCAAAAATATATATTTTTTTTAGAAATACAAACATTAATACTTATTAAAAGATGTAAACAGTAAATTAAAAATTGAGACCCATACAAGGTATTTGAAATTTTTTAGTTAATTAATTAATTAAGATAATCATAAAAAGTTCAAGTTAAATTCTGTTAGGAATGCAAAAAATATTAATGCATATTTAATAAAGAAATATATTTTAGAGAGGAAAATAGACAGCAATTAACACAAATGCAACAACTTCAGCTATATGTGTCTTTTCCTACAATTTGGTTAGTCAGATGACTAAAAGTAATGCATTCAGATTAGATATCTATACAGATCAAATATATTACCAAGCTTTAAAACTATGGGAATTTGTATATATTTTATTATAAATGTATAATTATATTTATAAATATGTTCAACGATAGCATTTCTGTTTATTTGTACTTAGTTTTGTAGATGGTTATAAAAATTTCAATCATATTTATTTTTAGTTCAATCCATCATTATATTATGTATTAAGCTATATAAATTCTAAACCATTTTTTTATTGGTGTATATGTTAGCAGATAATGTTCCCTTCTTAAAATTTTATTTTAGAATCAAAAATCAGAAAATAAAGAGAAATTTTAAAATGTCTTGATTATAATATTCAATTTAGATCATTTCCATTTTGGCTATTGTAAATGAAAATAGTATTTCTACTTTTTAATTTTCTCATCTTTCCAATTTAATAACGTGTTGTCTTAAATTAATATTCCAATTACAGATTATACAGTTATAAAATGTCATCAATATTGTCTATTTTCCCAGAGTGATATCTATACAATTTCTGAATTTAAAATCTATTATCAAAATTTTTAATTTAATCAGAATTCTAAAATTTGATCTTGTCTTTTCCCTAGTAATCAATTAATTAATGGATTAATAATTTGAACTATAAAATACATGAAAAAATATTTTAGCTTGAGAATCTTGTGGAAATGTTATATAGAGAAATACAATAATAGAATAAGAGTGAAAGAAAAGTATAGTTCTAAAATTAAAATGACAAAAAAATTGGCAAGTAAAAATAAATTCCCATTGACAACGAAAATGTTATTGTATTTGTCTTCGGGCAGAATTTTTAACATATTATATATATTTAAATATAAGAAGAAAAGTTAAAATAGGAAATTATATAACATTAAACTTCATTAAACAGGTAAATGCAAACAGTTCTGAAAACAGGCTAACAAATAGTTAATTATAACTTTCAAACAGCAATTATAGAGTTCTACACACATTTGTTAAAGAGAAAAGTTTTGAAACTCTAAAGTCACTTTTATATTTAAAAAACAGATAATAGAAGGAAAAAAAAAGTATTCTTCATAAAAAAGTGAAATATTTTGTACTGAGTTAAAGTGATTAATTAATCAATGACCAGATGATTCAGATGTTGAGTCAATGTTGAGTACGAAAGAGACAGGCAGAATATGATAATTTTATTTAATAAGATAATTGAGATATTTTCTTTTAAATCATCTATTGGAATCAATATATTTATTTAAATTTTTAGACTTTGAAGCAACAATTTTACCGCTAGGTTAAAAGCTCAGAAAGCTAGATGTATTGCTCAATCTGCTTTCACATATACATAATAAAAATGAATAAATAAATATTAGATCCCCTCTTAACATATTATAGTGAAGATGCCATCATGGGATATCATGGAATTATGGTCCAAGAAGATATATGATAAAGAAAACTATAAAATAAATAAATATTTTATTACATATTTATGTTTGTTAATCTCTGTTTAAAAAAAAAAGGTAACTAGGTAACAGAGTTCTCCAGCAAATGCTAACACTTGATCATCATCATCAGTAATGGTTTGCCATTCTTTAAATGCAATTTATTATCACATCGTAATTTAGAGATAAATTACACATTTTAATTCACATCATTAAAAAAATTATAAAAGAAATAATTGCTCAGGAGGTCACATGCCATTGAAGCACCAAAGTAACCCAGCTTTGATCCAAAAATACTTTGCTCTCAAGCTTAATATTCCACTAATGCACTAATTGTCATTTATTTCCAGAATAAATGATAGCCTATTTCAAGTAGACTTGTTTTATTATTAATATTTCAAACAATGAAACTTTATACAAAATAATTTCAAAAGGCAACAATTTTTATCTATAAAAGTTAGAAGATAATTTTATTAGAAACATGATTAAAACTTAATCTATTTAGAAAAAATATATAAACCTACAAAATTTAAATGATCAAACCATTAGGAACATTTCTTGAGACCAAGATTATAAATTTGTTGTCATTCTCATATCCCATAAACGCATAATATTCAAATAAATTTTTATTTTCTTTACATCTAAAGTCTAAATAATTCAAAAAGAGCAATTTAAATGTTCTTTGAAGAATTCCTAAATAAAGCTCTTTTCAAAAGAGATTTAATATTAGATCACGCTAAAATTTCTCGAGCTAATGGGTATAAAAATAACTCTTTAATAACTACTTTTTCTTCTCTCTGTGAATTTGTTATTCACGAACTGAAAATATCAGTTTTATAAAGCGTATCATCATCTTATCTCTTTTCTCATTCACATAAAAAAATTGAGGACAGTTTTTTTTTTTTTTACTTTCATATATAAATATTTCTAGATTTATTTATTTTTAAATAAATTTGCTGAAGTCTTCAAATCTTATAAAAATAATGTCTGTTTATTTTTTGTTTTCTTCACATTTTGCTTCTCAAAACAGTGCAATAAATATGTAAGGCCGCTTTTCTTCTATTGACTACATTAATAATATTTTTTCAGAATATTTATCTGTTTACGTTTTCAAGACATTCAAAGGCGCATTAATTATTGTGATTATGAAGAACAACCTATCTCACTACTGATCTTTTTTTCTTATTATAGGCATGATATTTTTTGCTAGGAATTTCAAGAGAATTATTGAGGGCAACAGAATATTTATATATTAAGTTAACCAAGGCAAGTAGCTTAATTAATCAAGCATGTTTGTGGAAATGTTTGGAATTATTTGGTTGCCTCTGAAGTACAGATTCTATATGATGGAATGAGAGAAAGTGTTATTACTACTCATGTAAAGTCTGAGGCTTTTGGATAAAAACTGGTGTTGAATGAGAATATGTTCTCACTCTAACTTTGCTTCCCAATGATTTTTGCAACAATTTATACAAAACTTCAGCTTCAAGATGAAATATAAATTTGATGACGAAACAAGAACTTCATCTTTTTGATTTATAGATTTACATTATATTAATGTTTACTATTCTAGCCAATTCAAAAGACAATCTAAAGACTGCATTCAATGTTTTGAATGTTTTTTTTTACAAAGACAAGTTTAGTAATAGACTCAAGCTCCTTATCAGTCAATGATAGAAAAAAAAAGGATTTAAAACACTGAGGTACAGCAAAGATTCCAATGACTTGCTATTATATCTAAAAAATAATAAAAAAATAGAATATTTCACCATGATGATAAGACTGTGGTAAAATTAATTTATATAAAACTGTTATTTTTGCCAGATATATTTTGTTAAAAATGAGACCTAATTTTCTATTAACATTAAGTTATTAAAAACATATTTAAGAATTATTGGAAATGTTTTAAAAATAAAATGGAAAGACCATACGATCAATCAGCATATACTTCAGTTTGTTGGAAGTGATAATGCTGAGTGTGTTACTGTAAAAATCACATCATTGGTGTGAGGATATGAAGACAATGAAAACTAAGACACTTCATAATAAAGTATTTTATTCTGAACTTCAGGATAGATTTCATAAATAAATCAGAACTCATTTGCATTATATAGATTATCTCAAAGATATACTGATTATTTTCATTGAAAAATTATAGCCGAGTAAGACTATAATAAAGAACTATAATTGTTTTAAAAAAAGTTCATTACAGAAGCAATTAATATAGCACCAGAAAACATCAAATAAGCAAATAAATAGTGTGTATGATATAAGTGGACAGTTTTGTGATATATATATAATATTTGGTTTTTGTACAGATCACAAAACTCATTTCTAATGTTTTATTTTTTGTTTTTTTCTTTAATGTTAGAATAACTTCTAATTATATAGAGTTTTATGAATAATTTTCAACCATATATATAATAAATTACCTAGCTTATATTCAGATATAGATAAAAAAGTATATAATTCTAAATGCTCTTTTTTCAAAAATGTATATATTTTGTCACTCTTGAATACAATCATACATTTTGAATTTGATTATCACCGTGTTCTATACAAGGTGGAATTGATGTTATATCTCCTGGATCTCCTAGAAAGTTTACAGTTGTAAAACAAAATAATGTATGAATTAATGTGGATGTTTAGATATTAAATCATTTTTAAGCTTGTGTGTAGTTTGATTAATCAAGTTTTTTATTTATTATGTCAATAGCGAATTGGCTCACAAACTAAATAAAGAGGGTAGGTTAACTTAAATAATGAAATAGACAGCAGTAGGATTTTAAAATGGCACTTAATAATATTAATATTCTTTCACACAATCATTCAAATTAATAAATAATAAAATAGTAAAAGAAATAAATAGTTATTCAATTAAGTAATTGAAAGTGTTTATATATATATATTAGTGAAATTAAAATAGCCATTTATTTCAATAAAATGAACAAGGTAAAAAAATATTGAAACAAAACATTGTAATAACTTTTGATTTTAATATTAAACTGTTATTCTATATCACAATTCAGTAAATTTAACTTGACTTGATACATTTGCAAAAAAAAAAAATTCTAAAAATCCAAACTTGAACTTTGCAATATTGAAAAAAAAAAGATTGTAATAACAATTAATGGTTTCGTTGCTGAACCGATGAAACAGCACAATTACTCTTACAAAATGGTTGAACTCCTTTTTAATTGCAACTTTTTTTGAAAATGTAAAATAAAAATAAATCTATTCTGTTTTAAAATATTAAACTTGTGTCCTAATTTTTAAAATATCTGAAATGATTTTAAGATAGTTATGTTAATGATGAATTATCCATTCTTTTCATAATGTGGGGCTAATCAGAATGCCATGATTTTTTTTGTTAACAATTCTAATTTCTTCCCCAAAATTCTTAGTATGAATGTCAATTCTTACCTAATAAGAGAAATTTTTAATTTTTTTTTTAAGTATAGATCATTTTATATATATATTTTATTTATAATATTTTAATTCCAAAAAAGTTCTATAGATGTCAGGGTATCTGAAAATTCAGCAAAGAGGGAATGAAAGTACGGAAAATTAAGGTGTTTGATAATGAAGAGAGAGTATGTAATAGTGATCATAATTTTGTTGTAATTGAAATGGTTAGTAATGTGATGGAAAATAGAAATAAAAGTAGAAACAATAGTGAAAGATGTGGATGGACAGTAAATGATAAGAATAAGTTAGAATAGTATAAAATACAAATTGAAGAAACCATGGAAGAGTTGATTGAAAATGAGTATGAGGACTGGTGTGATGAAATAGAAAAAGTTGCAAATAGGGTTTTAGGTGAGAATATTCAAAAAAATAAAAGTAATAGAAAAATGAGAGTTAGTAAAAGTGTAAAAGAGAGGAAAAAAGCATGCAGAGAATATAAGTGTGCTATTAAGAACAAAGAAAGTGAAAAAGATATTAATATTAAATGGGAAAAGTACTTAGAAAAGAAGACGTTAGCTAAAATAGATAATTATAGAGAGAGAATGAAACTAAATAGTAAATTATTGGATGATATTAATAAAAGTGGAAGAGATGGGAGTAAAAAAATTTGGAATTACATTAAAAAGAGAAATTTAGGGGAGAGAGAGATAGTATTACTGGATGAGAGTGTAGCTCTAGAAAAGAATTAGAGAGAATATTGAATAGTTATGTAATGGATATAGAAAAGATGTTAGATGTGAAGGACAGAGGGATAGAAAATATAAAAGCATATAGTAATGGGAATATTGCATTCACAGAAAATGAACTGAATGAGGCAGGCAAGAAATTGAGAAGTGGTAAGGCAAGAGGATTAGATGGATGGGCAGCAGAAATGGTAATGAATTTAGGGCATAGGGCAAAAGTAAAGTTACTATCATGTTTTAATAAGATGGCACAGAAGAGAGTTTTTCCAGGTAGTTGGAGTAATACAAGAGTAAGATTATTATTTAAAGGAAAAGGTAAGGATCATAGAAAGTTAAATAATTATAGACCAATAGTGATAACATCAGTTTTATATAAAGTTTTTTCATATATGGTGGCTGGGAAGAATTGCAAAATGGATGGAAGAAAATAATGTAGTGGGGGAAATGCAAGGAGGTTTTAGGTCAGATAGGCATATAGGAGATAGTTTATTTGTAGTTACACAACTTATAGATATGAGTAGAAATTCAGGTAGACAGTTATATATGAGTTTTATAGGTATAGAGAAGGCATATGATAGAGTGAATAGAAATAGATTATGGATAAGTTTAGCAAATCTGGGAATGGATGAAGCTTTAGTGGGTGTTATTAAGAAATTATATGAAAATAATTACTATACATATCAATTAGGGGATATAGAATCAGTTAAAGTTAAAAATGGGGTGGGACTGAGGCAAGGATGCCCTATGCCACCTATTTTGTTTGTGTTGTATTTGAGTGAAATGGAGAGAGCAATAGAAAGACTAGGAAGAGGGATAGAGATACCGTTAACAGGTAGCAAGAGAGTATATACATTGTCCGGTCTTTTTTTGCGAATGATGTCTTTTTGTGTGCAGAAAGAAGAGAAGATATGGAAGTTATGCTGAGGACATGCGCAAGGGTGGGTAAAGATACGGGGATTAAATTTAGTGAAGAAAAATCAAATATAATGATGGTGAATACTGGGGAAAGAGAAGACAAAGATTTCTTATTGGGGGATATAAAGTTAAGTGTGGTGAATAGATATGGTTATTTGGGTACATCAGAATGCATACAAGGTACAGGTGCTGGCATGAGATGTGGGTGTCTTAGGCTTCTGGTAGGAGTGTATCAAGTCCTGCAAGGAGATGTTTGGCAATCTGTATTTTCTAAGAATAATGTTCTGGGTTCTATTTAAAGCTTGGCAGGAATAGTTGTGCTACTGTCTCCTCTGCAGCGTATCAGATGTTACTGAATGGATCTATATTTTGGTAAAACCAGTGGTATCATAGAAAAAAGGAGGCAGGCAATGCATGAAGGTTGACTTAGAGCAAAAAAACAAAAAACTTTATTATTTAAAACTGATGGTTTACAATTTTATTTATTTTACATAAATTCAGATGTAATTAAGTAAAAATTAAACCAAAAAGTATAATGTAACAAATAATTGTTGTAGTTTTAAAACTTTAAATGTTTTAATCTTTTTGTTTTTAATGAATATTGTTTTATTGTAGAATAATGAATTTTTACCTGAAGCAAATTTAAATTTCTATAGATATGAAAATACTAATTAGAAATTAGTTAAATAAAAAAATATTTTTGAGGTAATACATATATTTTAAAATTTATTAATAATACATTTTGTATGACCAAAATTTATACTGAATAAAATTTGTATTTTTTTGTTGATATTTTTTTGCACTAATGGTAAAAACTGCCATTATTTTGCATAGATCAGAAATATTTTATGAAGCTACTAAGCAAAAATTCAAGTGATATTTTCAATTTATGTTTAGTACCATTTGACCATATAAAATTATTATTAATTACATGGTGCATGAAATAATTTTTTTCATTTTTATAGCTAAAATAATTTAGATTTATGGTGACAACATTTTTGCTTAGGTAAAATTATCAAAAAAATTTTAAGCAAAAATTGATTGAGTGAATATATTTTAGCTAATGCACACATTTAAAATTTACTACTGTATTTTATTACTGTATATGTTCATATTTATGTTTCTCATTATTTATTGTAATGAATGAAACATTTTTTGCTTCTATTACCATTTACAATTTAAGTTATATTTACTTTGGATGTGCCATAAATTATAGCATAGTCTGTCAAGAATGCTGGATAAAAAATGAGATAAGTATAGTGATTGTATAGTCAAAACATAAAACAATAAATAAACTTTAAAAGTAATCAGTAAAGCAATCAAACTTACTCTATTCATAATTAACCCAAACTAGCCAAAAAAAAACAACAACTCTAAAATACAACCAATGGTTTCACTGCTACAAAAAGACTTTTCAAGTATAAAGGACTAAAATATAACAAATTTATACTAACCATTGCCCACAATTCCACTTATATCCCACAGACTTTTAATATTAAAATAACTTTTAAATAAGTTAATTGCAAAAATTTATGAATCTCAAGCAATTAACTTACTTAAGTTTTTTTTTTAATATTAAGGATGTGTGGAATATAAGTGAAATTGAGGATAGTGTTTTGTACAAACTTGTTATAAGCAGTGAAATCATTGGTTGTGCTTTTAGAGTTTATTTTTTTTGGTTAGTCTGGGTTAGTTTTTTTTTATATGTCAAATGCATTGACTGGGAAGCAAATCCAGGCCTGCTGCTTGGAAGACAGCTATTCTAACTGCTAGGCTACCAACATTTGACTAGTCTGAGTTAGTTGTGAATGAGTAATATATTGCACTATATTCTTTTGGCATGAATGTCACCAAGTTAGATTTTAATTTATTCTCTTCATTAATTCATCTAATGATATTATCACTCTTACAAAATAGTTATATAATTGTTAATCAAAGTATTAAATACAAATGATGATTGCTATAAAAGATCCTCATACAAAGATCCATCATGTATGTTGAAAAAGTGTACTTGTTTGATTATTATCAAAAATATAAACTATTGTTTAGAAACTACTATTACAAATGATGCATTAACATAGTGACAGCTGCTTTACAAGCAGTTGTCCCAGGTTAGCAGGTTTGCTTCTGGCTGATGCTATGACACATGAGAAAAAAAAATTGAATTATTTTTACCTATGCACTCTATTGTGTTAAAATATATAATAACACATATTCTTTTAGATAACAACTTTTATTGCTAGATTTTCTGCATCTTGGATTTGTGAATTTTTTTTTTGGATTTCAAGAATAGATTGTCTATCTTTGTAAATCCAAATTCTGCTAAGAATAAAAAAAAAAAAAACTCATTATAATTAAATTTATTAATTAATTTATAGGTATATACAGATTTTTTTTCTTTAATTTATTTTATAATTGCATGAACAAGCTAATTTATTTATTGCAAACAATTAAAGACTACCTTTGAAATCATTTTTTGGATAATAGTTTTTGAATAATATGTATTAGGATTTATGGTAATTCTTACATATTGCAGTTGAGATTAAAAATTCTTTCAGTTAATTGCTATTTATTATTAACGCTGATAGTACACATTCCATTATATCTTCATTACAATGATAAAGACTGTTTAAGTTTGTTAAAAAGTTTAACACTTGAAAGAAATGAAAAAGATTATCCAATGACTCATTTAATGAAAAAGTTCTTATCACTTCCTATTATATTCAATAAGAAGAGAAGCAAAAGTTTCAAAACAAATGAGTCTCTTAGTAAAATAGTTTTTCAAACAAAAGAAATGAAATATTTTATCAAGCAATAAAAAGTACTTTTTTTTTTGTCTATGGAGTTAAGCAATACATTTTAAAACTTAAACAGTGTTTCATTTAACATTTCTTTAATTAATACAATAACTGAAACACACAGGCATATTATATACCTGTGTTTATATATGAAATATATAGGGTATATGACCATCCTTGTATTAAATGGATTATGACCTGTGTATGAGGGGTCAGATTGATCTTAGGTCAACATGGGTGTGACAAGAATCTCAGCCTCAGGGTGGCCTTTGAACATTCCATCATCAGATTTTCAATTGGATGGACGGTTGAAGAGTTGGAGTGTGGAGTAGATTGAAGCCTGTCCATTAAAGTGTGAGGCTTGGCTATCTTAATATATATCTGAGCACTTATGGCATATATGTGTAGAAATGGTAATCTGGACCAATTGCTGATTGCTGGTTTAGCATGAAATATAGATATTGGTGATTATTTATTTTTTTAACATATATGTGTTCAAGTGTATCGGTGTTATGAGATAGTGTGGAGAGTGGTGGGTCGTGTGAAAGTCTGTGCTCATATACCCTATATATTTAATTAATATAGAAATGTTTCAGCACAAATGAACATTTTTTTTAATATTTTATGCATCCCAATTAAGGACCTGTGTGGTTTGGTGAAGTGATACAGGGTTTGGATCTGGAACTTAAGATCTATGGTCATACCCATGCTCAAACTTATTATGAATTCCCAAACAATAATCTCTTTAAATATTTTATAATTACACACCAATTTTGTCACTACTGTGCTTGAACTACTTATAAACTCCCAAGCAATTACATATTATTTTTTTATAACTCTGCATGATTTAGTAAAGTAGTAAGAGTGTTAGATTCTAGAGCATGAGGTTTTTGATTGATTTCAGTTCTGGCATTTCTAGTGCTTAAACTTTTTATGGACCCATTTGATTATTATTACTCTTCTTGGTGCTGAGTTGATTATTTTAGTTTGACATAATTAACAGCAATAATCAGAGATTATATGTATATAATTAATGGCTCTTGCTTTTATTTTATTCTTATAGTTGCAAATATTAGGGGAGGGGGAGATATGCTAACGACTAACATGTTTTTCTTAATTATCTGCAGCCATATATTTAAAACGTAAGAGTGAACCATTAATTATTTAATAAATAAGATCTTGGTGCACTAGAACCAAGAAATGAAATATTAAAAGATGCAGGCTATCAAAAGAATATCATAGATATAATTTGAACTTTGCTAAATTTTAAAGTATATATCCAAAACATTTAATGTGTTAATCTAATAAAGAATGATTAATAAACATTTATAAAATAAATTGTGTAATATATATTTATATGTAAGTAGGTAGAATTATATTATTTGTTATTATTAAATAATTAGTATATTGTTATTAAAATTAAAAACAACAACAGATTATCCACTAACTGTTTCTCAAATGTCTCCACCTTCTTATCTCTCCGTAGTAATACCCCACCCCACCCACACACACACACTAGTTGTCTGCTTTGACTTTTTAATGACGCTTCGAACTCAATATATTACATTTTATTTGAGTATTTTTTATGATCTTGAATATTATTTTTTATAATTATCTAGTTTTCCAAAAATCTCTCCGTGATTCCATATCAGTGATCTTGATTTGAATCATAACTTGAGCATTGAAAACTACTGAACTCTAATATTCAAATGTATATTAGTTCAAATTATTTTTTTAAATAAATATTTTGATATCTCAGACAATGTTTCATGCTTCTCTCTTCACCAAGATGGGGGGTGGGAGGTGGGAGTTATAGATTCACTTTTTAGACATCTTAGAATGCGATGGTTATTGATTTAATCTGGGTTAAAAATAAACTTAGGTTCTAATCAAGAACTGACTTTAAAAATTGTTCCATAGTAAACACCCTTACACCTAACATTGATAGTAAATGAGTGCCTGTCTATTCTTAACTGGAGATCATTTAGCTAATCAAATAAGATGTACTGATAATAAAAAAAAAAGTACTTTGTAACGTTCAACTACAGTGAAAAAGATTTTATACAGACATTACTATTGTGCCTAGGGTCAATCTCTATTTTTAAACTTATTAAAACATTTTCCAAGTCTTGTCCTGAAATTTTTTATAGGTTTTATCTAAATTTGAGTATTAAATTATAGACATGGAAGATGAATAAACTTGCTCTTCAATATATATATATATATGCACCTGTATATGCATTGCACACTTAGTCACACATTCACAATCAGAAATTTATCGTTTTATAATATTAAACAATTTGTTCAAAATAAAGTTAGTTGTTTGAGAAATCGGTATTATGTATTATATTATCCTGCCTCTCAAGCTTGCAGCCATTTTTTTAAAATTATACAGTTTCAGTAGGATTGTAAGTATTTGTTTGTTTTCTGTGTTAATGTGAACCACATTATATATTTTTTATTTTCATATTAATAAGTTAAAAGTCTGTGTTAATGGCACAATATGGCACTTTGTGTTTATTATATATTTTTATTTTTATATAAATAAGTTGACTTAATACAAAATAATAATAAATAAATAGGAAATATTATAACTAATTTTTACAGAAATGTGTCTTTTTTTAAAATAACAACAATAATAAAAAAAAAAAAAAACTGTATATATTAAATATGACCACTTCTTGTTAAACATTTTGTTTTAAATATTTATTATATGCCCCTGAAGCTGTATAATTAAAAAAATGGCTGCCAATCTTGAGAGACAAGATAATATGTAAGTACCAAAAAAACACCTGACATTTAAGCAACCAAGTTAGGCTGAGCATAACAATTTATTCAGCTGATCAAACTAAAATTTATATTATATCATCTTTGGTTAGACCCAAACTTGGAATTATTGTATTTTTTTTTCTCATTGATTTATCTGTTGTCGTTATTTTAAAATGATCAAGTGGTGTATATTACTGGTATAGGATTATTGAGAAAACAGCAATTGTCGTAATTTTTGTTAATAGTTTTAATTTTTTTTATAAGTGATATAATAGATCATTTGTTGCAATTAAGATTTTGTTATAGGAGGATTATGTAAATTAAAATACATACCAATAGATTTATTTTATTAATATTTATTCATATTTTATGATACTGCATGCATTCATCAATCTACATATAAGCAAATAAACATCACGTGTGTATGTGGTTGTACATGCATTTTATATATAATTATTGTAATTGTTAATGAAAATATATAATATTTTATGTTAAATAAATACACAAAAAATATTTTTTTAAAATTAAGTTATGATTTTAAAAAATTGTAAATTCAGTATGCTAGTATTTTATTTTAAAATATTTATTTTGAAGATTTGAAATAAAACAACTTGTTTAGAAATGCTGATGTATTCAAAGAATTCTTTATTATGTAAAATGGTAATGCTTTATAAAAAAAAAAGTTGTAAAATTGAGCAGGTTGATAGTCACAGTATCTAAGTTGGTGACATCAGTAAATTGTCATTGAAAAATCATATAAAATGACCATATTTTAAAACTGAGCTCTCTCTCATTTTGTGTCTTTAATAAGCAAGTTTTCAACTATTGTACATAAAATTTGGTAATGAATTTGAAGTCTAGCAGTGAAGGGCTAGATAAAAATAAATGTTGGCTTCAAAAGACATGGTCTTTTGAAATGTCTGTAACAACATGGCTTGAGCATTATGTAATAAAACTGGAGGAAAGTATGCAATACTCTACATCAGTGGTCTTCAACCTTTTCACACCTGCGGACTGGTAAAAATAAGGATAAGGTTCTGTGGACCAGCAAAAATAAGGATAAGATTTCACAGACTGGCAGAAGTCTATAGATAAATTTTCTTAAAGATAAGCTTAATTGTTATAACTGATCAAAACAACAATGTTAAATATATAAGATAAAGTTATATATATATATATGGAGGTTATATAATAAAAAACTTTTTTTTAATTTTTTTTAGAAAAGTAATAACAAATTTAATTCTACCCCCCTCCCCCATAAACATCTGTGATAACTAGAAAAACAAATTAATTTATGAATGATTAGATTTTGTTTTCGTTCTATTTTCTTTTTTTTTTTAATTGGGTAAAAATGAGATGAAAAAATAAATAAAAATTGGCTATATTAATTAAAAGGTTAAACTCTTATTATTTATTATTACAAACTTTTTACTGCCCGTCTAGCATGCGGACCTGCAGAAAAGTTTCGTGAAGGTTGAAGAACACTGCTCTACATGATAGAATTTTAAAGTATATATTGTGTGCTATAAACAACTAAAGTGAATATTGAACAAAATGGATAATAATTTGAATTACAAAAAAGATTTAATCTATTTAAGAGGATAAGTAATGCTTATTCATATGTTAACAAAATCTCAATACAGCCAGAATTTATTATGGGTACATTATTAAAGTATGCTTGAATTTTATAATTTTATGAGATTATAATTGTAAAATACACTTTTGAAACTTGGATAAACAAATATATTTTGCATTATGGATTTTCTTTGCATCGAGTTTAATAAGAAGCACCAGGACTTTTGAATTATAAACATTACATAATATTTCATTATTATTGTGTATATTATAAAATGTGTTTATATAATAATTCATTAACGGGATATGCAATAATCTTTGGAAATATTCAGGTCATATATTTTATTTTTTAGTATACTTGTTTAGTTTAAAGAATGTTTGCTTATATGTAAATAAAATTAACTGTGGAAAAAATTAAATAAATTTATAATAAAATCTTAATTTTTTTTTATTTTTAGCAAAATTTAACCTCAATTTTATATAACATTCTCTAAATATATTTTTGTTTGTTTCATTATTTAATCTAAGTTTGAAGAATAGTATAATTCAAGTATAAATAAAACATTCATATTTAATACAAATAATAAATTGGTTGTATTTAAATTAATACTTTTCATTTATGGTAGTAAAAGGATTCGAAAACAAACCGAAACAGATATACTTATTTAATTTCTAAAAAAAATTATTTACTAATATTAATATAGATAAAGCTTTTCTTTTCAGTTAATAATATATCATCATTTGCATTATTTAGAGTTATACAAGTTAGGAATTTTAATAATATAGATACTATTAAATTATTTTATATATTCATTAATTGATATATTATTTTATTATTTTTCTCTAAATAAATTATTGTATTGATTAAAATTTTAATTTTGTGATTATTTGAATTCATTTAGTAAAATATTAACTTATAGAGTCTCTACATAATTATATTATACAATAAATACATTAAATATTCAGTTAGCTAAGCGTAAACAGATATCTATATACCTTGATAATTTATAATCTTATTTAGCAACTTCCTTATTTACATTTCATTAATTATACAAGTTAAGCTAAAATGTCTCAATAAATATTAATTGGTTATTTGAAATTAAATAAATGGGCACTCAACATATATGTTTTATAATTTATATTCTTCAACTATTATTATTTTATATATTTTATGCTATTATATTCTGAAAAGAAATTATACTTGATGTTTAAACAGAATAAGTTATTTAGTTAGTTTATAATAATTAAGTTGATTTACAATAATATAGATTTCGGTGCCCTAACATAATGACTTATTTACTAAATCATATTTATACAGTTGCAAATTTTAGCTTGCTCAATTTTTAGGGATATAATAATCTCTAATCCCATTTATACTATTACAGATTTGGTTTCTAGAATGATGGGCTACTAAGTAAATTAAGTACGGTCTTCATAGTTTGTACTGGTATACATTTTGGCTAACCTAAATTCACAGGATTTAATGATGAATAAAACTCTATTCATTTTATACCATTACCATTTATTTTACTTAATTAGTAAGTGATTATGAAGTTTTAGTCATTGCATCCCTTACTCAATTATTGTGTTAAATAGCAATATTAAGCATTCATGGATATATATATATATTTTACAAATAAAAAAAGAACTATTATTTTAATAAGGCCACATAGAAAATAAAAGCCTCATTATATGGGGATTTACATCTTCTTGCCAAGACCAGATGGGGTCTATGATAGAACAGATCACAAGAAGTCAACTATTTATCTAGTAAAATATTAAACAACTTTAAATTTTTCAATGCAGGGCAAAATACCTTTTTAATAATAGATCCCCAAGAAGAAATAATAAAGAACAAGGCATTATTTATCAGGTCTTTCAGTTTGGTCTGGTGAAGATTTGAGCTTACCCCATAAGTAAGAAAAATGAAACACCCATTTTTCAACCATTATTGTATATTTATTTGGATTGGTTATAGTCAAACTATCTGAAATCTAAACAGGATTGGAACCTGACAATTTCTTCCAAATTTTAGAAATCTTAGATTCCAATCCAGTTGGTTTATATTCCTACTTAAAGTTAAAACAATGACAGAATTGCAATCAAAAGCTAAAGTTTTTTTGTTAATTCTTTGATGAATAAAATAATTTAATATTTGAATTATGTAAAAGATAAAAATTCCAGAATAATCTGGGCTGCTCTGAAAAAAAATTTTTTTAAAAATGTTTTCATTATTAGAAGTTACTTGGTGAGAATTACTTTTATAAATCTGAGCTTCTAATTTTATCTTTCTATGTGAAATGACTGAAGACTAGGAAGACTACAATAGAGAGATGTCAATGGGAAAATGACAAAATGAAGTAAACAAGAAAGAATGTATACAAAAAAAAAAAAGTTATGAACTAAAAAATCTGCAGGAAAATGAAGGAAATGCCAGAAAAGGATAGATTTTGTAGATCAGTCAATATCCAAAGACTATCTTAACTGAATAATAAAAGTAAACTCATGGAATTATAAATAAAATATTACTTGAGATTTCAGATTTTATAAGATTAAACTGGTATTTAAATGTTTATGGGACTGGTTTAAACTTAAAAAAAAAAAAAAATCTTAATGAACAACAGTAGCTAAACATTTAAAAAATATGTCTAAAAATAAGCATTTTGCTTTAAAAAAAAAAAAAAAATTATTTATATATTCTATCTAGGAATTAATGAGGTTATATGGTTGTATGGTTAGAGGTTATGTGATGATCAAGCAAATAAGTTTCATTTAAATATAAAGCTGAGTACTGATTGTATATGTGTGTGGAGATAGTAATCTGGACTAACTGATGAGTGCTGGTTTAGCACGAAATACGGATATTGGTGATTATTTATCTTTTCAATATGTGTGTGATCAGGTGAGTCAGAATATGAGATGGCATGGAGAGTTGAGGGTCGTGTGAAAGTCTGAGTTCGAATCCTACATACATTATATATATATGCAGGTTTAAGCCTGTATAGTGTATTAATTTAAATGATTAAAATAATTTTTCTTTTTACTAAAAATCGATCTAGGACCTTTAGCTTTTGATTTTATATTCTATCATTGTTTATAGAAACAGACCAAGCAATCTGGATTACTTTTCTAGAAATTATAATAATCTGAATTTAATTAATAGCACATTTAACCCCAGAAATATTTATTTATTTATTTTTGTAATTATATCCTTATAATTTTTTACATTTAAAAATTTCTTATAACTGTTTATTATTTGTTAAAAGTTATCAGATACAAGAAAAATATTTTATCTTCAGCGATTTCTGGTATTATTTTTCAATTTACTTTAAAAATAAAAGCATAGTATAAAATTATCATAGAGCTACTATTTACGTATTTTACTGTTTGATGTATGCATCAAGATATAATGCATTCATTATGTTAAAAAAAAAAGTGTACATTGATCATCATCAGTCGTAGTTTTGCTGTTGATCATATGATTGATTTTTTTAGTACAATTTGCCTTCTGGCAGAGAACATATCTGTTTTAATAAATAAAATTCTTTATATGTGCTGCCATCTAGAAGGAGCATAGGAAATTATTTTGAAAATTTTTACTATTGGTGGAGAATTTTATTTTCGGTATTAATATAAACATATATAATTTTTTCATTAAGATTTACTTTTTACATTTTTAAACATATTAAGTAGAAGAATTAAAATAGATTAAAAAAAATGAAATGCATATAATATGCTACTAGCATTTATTATTAGTTTTAATTAAAGATGAAAACATTTTATATATATAGAAAAGTGTTTACACATGTATTGATTTTCTTGATAATAAAATAATACTTATTTATGTCTCTTCATGGAACAATTTACAAATAATGATAGTCTTTTATACTTTCCTCATAGAAAATGCAATTATTCCTGTCGCGGAAGCTTGAGATGAAAGTTTTGGTTTGGTTTCAAAAAAAAAAAAAAAACTTTATTAACTATAAAAAATAATTATTTATACGAGACGTTTGTTTGGATTAACATTTATTTTTAAAACTATCTGTAGCAGACGAAAGTTTAAATCAGAAACATTATATATAATTCGATACGCCATCATTATTATCAACAACCATTAGTAAACGAGTATGGTCATTCCAATTCCAAGGGGGAGAGGCTATTTTAAAGATGAATTTTGCAATGATAATATAAATCAATCTGTGAATTACAAATATGTCCTCATGTATGATATACATTATTATGTTTATTTGATATTTTGTTTTGCTGCCCGCCTTTTAATTTCCGCAAAAAAAATAAATAAATAAAAATTTCATTCTTCAGAACCATGTCTAATTGTAGCTCCCCAATGTATTCAATTCTCTGCCTTATCTTTCTAACGAAGTCAATATTTCATTTCTTTACAATGTTTTTAAAATAATGCTCATAATGTAAACAAGGTTCTACAAAAATCAAGCTCAAGTTCACCATGAAATATCGTTTAAAGAAGATTTGCATTTGTTTTCCATGTCCAGTCCACAAAGATGTTATTTTACAAATGGTCTTTTATAGCTTAACATCCAGAAGATGAAGAATATATTGATTGTTTTTATGATTTTGGCATGGTATTTTAAAAATTTTAAGTAACATGCTTAAAGAAGCTTCTCTAATACCTTTATATTGCATCGATTAGGTATCCAAATCTCATTTCCATACAATAAATTAGATAAAATAACACTCTATATATGCCAAGTTCACTATGATGAAATATCCTAGCCTTTAACTTGTTAAAAGTAGCAGCAGCATGTTGGAACCTGAGCTCCACTTCATAATCTACATTTATTTTTGTTACTTTTAATATTACCAAGATTGATAAGCATCCAAGCTAAAAGTGGCTGAATCACTGGCTGGTTAAAAAAAACTATTTTTTTAAACATTAATTAATAAATCAAAGTCTTTATATCGTAATAGATTTTAGAGCTGCTTTTGGGGCAGCCAACAATATAACTGGTAGACAGAAGAATAAGCTGATCCACAAATGGATTTATAATAATCTAAACTTATATTATAATAGATTCATGAATTTGTAAGGCCCCAATGAATCTATATGTGCTGATAAATATTTCGTTTGGCAAAGAAAATAAAATTCAATAAATAAAAGGTTTATTTTCTAATAAATGTATAGTATGGAATATATGACTAAATATTTTAGTAACCAAGTAATTTGTATAATAGATAAATCAAATGATGCTTAGATTAATAATAAAATATAAATTTATTAAGACAAATATTAACGGATTGAGTTTATTAAGATAAATAACACAACTTTAATTTTAACCCTTGCAATCTAATATAACTTATTGTATACTTATAATCTATTCTGCCAGATTGCTAGATACAATCTATATCTAAAGATCATGAATGGCATGTTCTTAAAAGGGTTAAATATACAATATTTCACACAATATAAAAATTCTCTTTATTATTATTTATTTTTTTAATATCTCCTATACCTTAAATCAAGTAAAGCTTTTATCATAATGATCATTTTATATATTTAAATTAAATATTAATCCTGTTTTTAATTTTGATTTGTTTTCTAAAATATTACTTCAATGATCAACTTAAGTCTTATTTACTTGATTTATTAATTAAATGCATATTGAATAATAAGTACTACATAAATAATTTAAATTACTAAAAAGGGGAATTGTATAGATATTTATCAATGTATTAGTATTATTTCTTTGATCATTAAAGATAAGTAAATTTTGTTGGAGTAGATAATTTTAAAAATATTTATTTATTAGCATTTGCTACCCAGTTTGTTTAATGTTTGGATTATAGTTACTTTCTCCTGCAATGTCTTCTTTAATATTCTCACAATGACAAACAAAAGTATTTGATTCAATAAGCATTATTATTATTAGTTGATATCCAACTACTCCTTTTATAAACACTGTGAATCATGGAAAATCTGAAAGAATACATTAATAATTTTAAATTATTAAAAAGAAGGGAAATTAAATAGACATCTGTCAGTGTATTAGTATTATTTATTTGATGATTAAAGATAAGGAAATGTTTTTTTTACCATATGTCAAAGCATCGGCCAGAAAGTGAACCCACAATAACTGTCTCTAAGCAACTGTTTTCTTGCAAGGCATCTGCACTGACCTCTCAGCTACCAATGCTGGTGTTCTTACCCAGTTTAATGTTTAACGCTTGGATTACAGTTCCTTTCTCCTGCAGTGATATCTTTAATATTCTCACAATGACAAACAAAGATTAAGATTCAATGGGTATTATTATTATTAGTTGATGTCCAACTATTCCTTTTATAAAATGCAATTTATGGCAAGTCCAAAGGTTCACAAGCTTTGGACAGTCAGCATAGTATTTGTTGTTATCCATTTTATTTATTCCTGCAGACATTAACTGAGGAGTGTTTATATTCTCCCCCTCTTACATAGCCCCTTTACTCACAGTACTTTATGTTTCTATCATAAATCCAGACTGTTGATAAAAAGTAGGTAAAATAAAACAAATTTTTTTCAAAGAAAAAGTGTAAGTCTTTTTGTTGCTGAGCTTTTTCCATTACCTGGTAACAACAATTATGCATTATTTTAAGGTTATCTCATGAAGTATACAATTTTACCTTCTTTTAATTTGAAAAAGTTCATTATTATTATTTACTATATAAAACATAAAAACATTTTATTTTGAATTTTAATAAATAAATCATTCACTCATTCTACATTCACTCAAAATTGAAATATATTTATTAAACATAAGATTTCCAATTGTTTTCTGTATTGATATTATCTGTAAGCTATGGAAAGATAATAAATGATTATGCACGTCACATATTCCTGCCATTAATAAAAAAAACAAAAACAATTCTAAACAACAACATAAAGTCACCATTACTAACTAAATCTTCTATCAATAATTTATGATTAATTAAAACTACACCACCACAACAATAGAATTAATGACTATGTACAATTATATGTTCTCATTTCCCCCCCAAAACATCTAGGATATTAGTTCATGGCATGGTTTCAAATTATGGGCATTATATATCCCTTAGACACAACTCTCATTCTCCAGCAGAAATGCATTTCCCCCTCATTTCTTAACTATTTTATATGTATCTTCATACAATGGGAATTTTTATATATATTTATTTAATTCAGGCCTGCTGACAGATAGTAATTTAAATCAAAATGTGATGTTTTAATTTACAATGAAACGATAGGTATTGGAACTTTCACATTAGAAAACTCTTTCATGTCAATTACAATTTTAAATATATAACTATTCTTCTCAAACAGGCTAAAAATTAAGAAGACAAAAATCTTATTTATATTCATTTGTATTTTAAAAATTTATTCTAACTGGATATTTATAAAACAAATCTACAACATTACATAGGTTGCATAAATTTTGACTAATCAAATCAACTTTTTTATTTCTGATAAATATAGACTCCTTGTACTAAATGAAATTATGATTATAATCATTACTGTAAATTAGATATTATCTATTATATCCATAACAATTTACACATTTGATTGTAGCCTTGCAATAAGCTATATTTTCCAAATTATTACTCTCATAAAAACCAATGTCACTGATCCTTGTGATCAAAAAAATTTCTTATGGTCCCAGTCAAAGTACTTGTATTCATGACTATGTATCTTGTGATAATAAAACCATTGAGATTTTAAAAGCTTCATTTCTAGGGATAAAATTTCATATTTATCATCACTATCTAAGGCAGTGATGAAACTTCATTTTTAAAAAAACTAGTCATCTATTTTAGACTGTACCACATTTGAATTAATATTATAATTTGAATAATTTTGCTCAATTTGAGTTCCTAAACATTCAATTACATTTTCTTGCCTACTCTATATTTTCTCTATAACTCTCTCATTAGTTTGTTTACATTTGTTTAACTTAGCTTCTAGGATTTTATCCTTATTCTAGCATTCTAATCTATACTTTTCTGTCTTAGTTTCTATCTCCTAAGTTCAATTTTGTTCATTTCCTATGCTATCACAAGCTTATTGATCTTGGTTCACATTTGATCTTGAGTTTCTTCCTTCATACTCTCTAATTCATTAAACGTAACTTTCAAGCTACGTATTTGGTCTTGTCCTGTTCTTATTTTGTGAATTAAATTTGTAGGCACACATTTAATCTCTTGATTTAATATATTTTATAATTTACATTGACTCCCTTCTATCTTTATTACTAAGATTTTCTGGCTTTGTTCTGTGTCTAGTTTAAGCTGTTCTTGGCTTTGTTTCAATTCTTGTTTAAGTATTTCCTGACTCTGCTTACATTTTTCTTGGTTTTCATTGATCTAGAGCGGCACTTAAAGCAACCAGCAATATAATTGATAGGCAGATGAATAAGCTAATCCAAAAATAAATTTATAAACTTTTATTATAATAGATTCATGAATTTATAAGGCACCAATGAATCTATATGTACTAATAAATATTTTGTTTGGCAAGGAAAATCTCTAATAAGTGTATAGTATGGAATATATGACTAAATATTTTAAAAATCAATTAATTTGTGTAATATGTAAATCAAATGATGTCTAAATTAATAATAAAATATAAGTTTATTAAGATAAATATCAACTGATTGAGTTTATTAGATAAATAATATAACTCTAATTTTAACAATTGCAATATAATATAATTTATTGTATACTTATAATCTATCTCTGCCAGATTGTGATTGCTAGATACAATCTTTATCTAAAGATCATTAACATGCATATTCACAAAAGGGTTAAATAAATAATCTTTCACACAATATAAAAATTCTCTCTTTTATTATTATTACTATTTTTAAATATTTTCTATACCTTAAATCAAGTAATGTTTTTATTATAATAGGCATTTTCTATATTTAAATTAAATATTAATTCTGTTTTTAATTTTGATTTGCTTTCTAAAATATGTCAATGATCAATTTAAGTTTTTTTTTTTTTTAATATGTCAAAGCGTCGGCCAGGAAGCGAACCCAGGACAATTGCTCGTAAGGCAGCTGTGCTAACCACTCAGCCACCAATGCTTAACAAGTCTTATTTACTTGATTTATTAATTAAATGTGTATTGAATAATATAAACTACATTAATAATTTAATAAGAAGGGAAATTGGATAGATATCTGTCACTGTATTACTATTATTTCTTTGTTTATTAAAAATAGGTAAAAGTTACTTGAGTAGATAATTTTAGAAAAGATTTATATATTAGCACTTGTTACCCAGTTCAACATTTAACATTCGGATTACAGTTCCATTCTTCCTCAGTATCGTCTTTAATTTTCTCACAGTGACAACAAAAATGTAAGATAATGGACATTATTATTATTAGGTGATATCCAACTACTCTTTTTATAAACACAGTGATTCTTGGCAAGTCCAAAGGTTTGATGGCTTTGGATAGTCAGCATAGCATTTGTTGTTACCCACTTTATTTATTTCTGCAGACATTAAGTGAGAATGGTCGATATCTCCCCCTTCCTACATGATCTCTACTCATAGTACACTATGTTTCTATCACAAATCCATAGACTGTTGATGAAAAATAGATAAAATAAAACAAGTTTTTTCAGAAGAAAAAGGAAGTATATGTATTCCTTTTGCTGAGCTTTTTTTTAAAGTTAGCTAGCGAAGCTTACATTTTTTTTTAAATCTTAATAAAGTCCATTGTTATTATTTGATATGAATTAAAAACATTTTATTTTTAATTTTAATAAATTACTCACTCTACATTCATCAAAATTGAAATATTTATTAAATATGAGATTTCTAATTGTTTTCTTTATTGATATTATCTGTAGACTATAGAAAGATAATAAATGGTGATTGTGCATGTCACATTCTGTAGACCATCTTTGAACTAGCAAAAATCATACAATCATCAGCATATCCAGAATTCAAAAAGATGAAGTTCTTGCTTTTTTTCTTTTAATTGATTCATAATAAAATTTCATCATCAAACCTGTATTATATATTGATATCTGTTTCATTAAGCTACTTATAAATAATTCCAAAGATCCTTATTTAACACTGGTTTTCATTTCAAATGCTTTCGATTTTTCACTTGCAGAGTAATTGCCCTTTTTCTCATTCCATTATATAGAAGTTATATAATATGAATAAATTTTGACAGAAACCAATTGAGTTCAAACAGTGGCACAATTCTGTTGATTAATTGGATCGAACTGTGTGAGATAAATGATTTTTAAATCCTATTTTCATGTCCCATTTCCATAGTGGGCACGGAGATCTCTAAATAGGACTGCATGAACATAAATCTTGTCACCTGAAACTAAATCCAAAACTAATTCAGTGATTATATTGCCTCAAGAAAAAACCACACCTAAAGACTGGCAGTTTTCTAAACCTGTTTTTGTTGCTTTTTTTAATTCCTTAGACTTGACCAAAAAGAACATTGCAGTCAAAATGTACATATAGTTAAAGAATGGAAATGTTGTTCCACAAACACACACATTACTACAGTCACTATGGAGTAATGATTGGTAGCATGAGAGGTTCATGAAATTAGACCATACATTAACTTAGGTGACTGAAAAGGGAAAAGAGGAAGAAAGGAAAGACTGTTTGTATCAGATACATTACCTAGCCTTTGGTGAATTAATGATTCTATCTTACAAGGAAATTGGTGTATGCTTGGTCAACATTTTTTTACTTGTTAAATTCTCCCATTTGAAGGCCATTTCATCTGCCATCTATAGAGCTTCTCAGTAATCTGAGCACCAAAAATCTAATATGCTACTATTCATTAACCATAATAAGATTTTTTTTAAAATCTAGAAAATTAGATGCATTTCATTTTTTTTTATTTGATGATTGCGAGTTTGTCAGAAATCTATCTAGAATTCTCTATACAGTTTTTGAGAATCAATGTTTTTGATTAAGAATTCTTTTCTCCATATTTAAATACATTCCTCTTTATATAATAGTCAATACACAAAATATCTTATTTAATTTTGACCACCATGTGTATGTGCAGGGCCTTTCAGAGAAAATGCAAAGCCCAGGGTAACTAATATTTTAGAGGCTCTTCAAATTTTAAAATAAAAACATGGAGAGAGAGAAAAAATAAGAGTTTTTACTTATAGGGCCAAAAATGGGACTCCAGGAACAATTAGTTATGAGTCACAGAAATGAGCAAGCAGATCAGATCCTGATAGCATTTATATTGAGTAGATTCATTCCAACATTGTTAATATTGTAAAACACTGTTAGCACAGAACTGACTGACAGAGGGCTGAGGTTATGAGTTCTGCTGGTTGCTGAGTGCTGCAGTCACTTTCATCACAGTGTCATCAAATTAGCACCTCATCTTTAAACTGGCATTCATTTTTGACTCATGGCATGCCTGCTTGGAAAAGTTTTTCTCAAATATTTTTTTTGAGAATTTAACTGTAAAATTAAGGCTGTTCTATGAGCCATGACATCTCTTTGCCATCTCCTATATTTTTGTTTAACATATTGAGTTGCCAAGTTGAGTCCCCTAATATTGTGAGGCTAGGGCAGCTGCCTCTCCTGTCCTCCCCCTCTGATTGGTCATGTGTATGTGATCAGTAAGATAAAAAAATGTATAACACATTTATACATAAACATTATAACTTGGTAATAGTAAAATGGACTGTGACATTTCAGAAAAGTAATTCATAACCTGTTGTCCAAAAATAATCAAGGATTACAAGATTGTCACAAGAAGTCGGCAAAGACTTTTAAAAAAATCTCATTTCTTCTTGCTGTGTCAAATTTGGCTTGGCCTTTTTAATCTATTACTTCCAATTAAAAAAACAAACAAAAGCAAATAAAAGTTAATTATGAAAATAGCTGTTTGATAGGGGGAAAAGTGCATTCGATACGTAAAGATTTTACATAATGAGATATGTGTGGACTGCTCCTTAACTTAAGTGGCTACACTCCTTGCAGCTTATAAAGTTAAAATACATTCGATCTCATTTTTAAAAAAGTCTAATTTATATTACTAAGTAATTTTTTTTTTGTAATTGAAGGCAAATTTTAGGAAAATAATAGAGAGAAAAGGCATCATATCATCAAATAAATTGAGGAACACAACCAAATAATTGATACTTATCATTTTTGTGTGTGTGTGTGTGTGAAGTAGCGCAGAAACATGAACCAGCGCATTTATTCCAGATATTTGTTAGTGTGTCATCAATCTATTTTTAAAATCCAATTTAATTCATAGATAAACAGACACGTGGTTAAATAGATGATATATATATAAGCTTTGAGAACATAATGCGGGCAGTGAGTGTTGAATGAACTAAGTATAATATGGTTTTTCACAAAGTTGATAGCAGATAGATGGTGTTAATATCAAATATTCTACAATTAAAAAAATATGTATAGGAAAACTCATTTTATAGGTTAAGTAAATATTTGTTGTTAATTCTGACAGGCACGTAACAATACATTTTAAGAGTAAAATAAAAATTGAATTAACATTCCTAAAATGTCTAACAAATGTAAACAAGGTTCATTATTTTCACTTTTTAATAATAAAAGATATGGAAAAATCAGAACAATTTATAAATGGAAAAAAAAAGTGATAAGATCATAAAAATTAAAAATGAAACTTTATTACCATTTCCTTGTTCAATTCAAACAAAATTAACACATAAACAGACATACAAGAACAGTCAACTAAAGTAATTCCAAGCCTTTCCTTCTATTTAAGATTACTCTGTTAACTTATTAATATAAGCCCTCTTCTGTCTCTTTAAATCTGCCATCCTGGATAATGCTCAGTAATGTCATTTCTTTCAAAACAGTGACTTCCATCTTTTTACATCTTTTTTTAAAAGTTGTAGATTAGCCAAGAACTACTATTTTTTTAATATATATATATGCCAAAGCATTGACCGGGAAGTGAACCCGGGTCGATTAGTTGTCTGCTGTTAGTGCTATAATAACGAGAAATAAATTATTTATATAATTTATTAGTTACATACATAACACAAACACAGCCCCCCTGTCAATGCAATGTGAAACACAAGTGAAAACCACTATCATTTGCTTACCCTTTTAATGAAAAAAGAACAATGAAATTTGATTTTAGAAAGTTTCCTTTAGCAAAGAGGTCAGCGCGACTGCCTTATAAGCAGTTGCCCGGGTTGCGGGTTCGCGTCCCGGCCGATGCTATGACACATGAGAGAGAGAAAAAATATAAATGTCTAAATAATATATTTGATTAGAGAAACCAGAACATAATTTTTTTAAAGAGATTCATTATTTTATAATTCTATATACATATGAACTTATTTTAAATTGATTTAGCAAATAAATTGTATTAAAAAGTGGCAAACATCTAATTTCAAGAATTAAGTAAAACTTTTATACTAATAAGTTTAATTAATTTTAACCTAGAATAATAATAAGTTTAATTTCAAAAAACGAAAGAAAAGAATTATGAGATACTAAAAATAGATTATAGATAATAAAAAAAATTCTATTAGCCAAAGAATATTCATAATAATTGTTTACTAGTTGATCAATGATTGGGTGAACTACAAAGAAAAAAAAATTGAATGGATTTTCAACTGAGTGAAATAAAAAAGAAAGGCTCAATTTGAGGAATGAATGGAATAGTTGTGCTCAACCATCTAATTGCATATAAAAATGTCACACGACTTCTTGGTCAATTAACCTTATGATTATTATCCACAAAAACCCATTAATTATAATATTACTGTGCATGAATCAAAATTATGGTATGTGCATAATATTTTAGTCACATTAATAAACATTTTCTACTCTTTTTAACTCTTTCATGCTCATATTGTTAATAGCTCTAACAGCTATAAATGATTTAGTACAATGATAAGAGGGTGAACTCTGAAGCTAAAGATTCATGGAACATGGCTTAGCTCTTTGTGTTCTTCTTATAAACTACTGAGTAATTAATCATTTGATTTTTCATTTTTATACTGCTATAAAGGCCACGGCCAAATTTATTATGTACTTATAAAATTTTATAATAAAACACTTCTAACACGGTCTTCCATAATTACTATAAATAAGTAGACCTGCAATACAGAGAGGGTACCAATAGCTCAAACAAGCTCTTAATTAATAAGGGTGGTATGAGAAAATATTTAAAATCTCTATCCAGAACACTTTCATCTCCAGACCAACTGGTTTTGAGCTTATGGCTCACATCAGTGGTGAACTAGAAAATCTAGTGTCCGAATATTTATCTTTAAGGCTTTGGATAAGCTGAGGCTATTAAAATATGGTAGATCTTAATTTAGTTCAATCCCATATAGCTATTTAAGTTAGATAGCTGGATTTAAAGACATTTTTATGTCCGAAAATTTCAGAATTTCTACTTAAATATATGTATAAAATAAGTGATGAGTTTTAAGTTTATATTTTAGATCTAGTGTCTGAATATTCTAGCTCTCCGCTGATGTGAGCCATAAGCTCGAAACCAGTTGGTCTGAAGATGAGAGTGTTCTGGATAGAAATTTTAAATATTTTCTCCTATTGCATTTATTAATTAAGAGCTTGTTTGAGCTATTGGTATGCTCTCTGTATTGCATTTTTGTAACTACAAGCTTATAAAAGTAATGTCATATTATATATGATGTTTTTTTTAAAAAAATAAGTAGACCTGTAATTATTCTCATATCAGCTTTCACATGAAGTATGGATGAGTATATTAAAACTGTTCAATTTTTTATTCACAGAAAAAGGACAACTATACTTAGAAAAACTGATAGTAAAAAAATATATATGCTATTGTAAAACTTGAAAGTATAAGTAGATGATTAGTTATTCTAAAAAATATCATTAATATGCTTATCAGAATTAGAACCATCTTGATGACATACAATTTAAAGTAAATATTATTTAAAAAATTTTAATATGATTGTATATGCTTTGTAATTCATGTTATAATTAAGCCAAAACTAACTTCAAACAATAAAACAAAACATCAGTATTTTAAAAAGACATTTCTATTTTATAGATGTTGTGTGTTTTTTTTTCTAATTATTATTTATATTACATTTACAATAGAGAAGTGTATGAATTGGTTGCTTTTTTTAAAGTTCTTTTGGTGGGTGTTTGCAATATATATCAAACTTCTGCCCATATTTAGCTCTATTTATTTTTGTTGATCATCTGTTTTTTCACTCTACTTTCAATTAATTTTGCCTTCAGAAGTAACTTGAGATACGTTGTTTTATTTTATTATCTACAAATCTGTCTGCATTGTGGCATTTTTTTTAAATGTATAATTTGTATAAATTATCATTTTATTTGTATCACTTGCAGACCTATTCTGTTAGATGTTCAGTTAGCTTACTTTCAATCTTTTTTCTTTGAATTGAACATATAATAGCACTTATGAGGATCTTTGTTTTAAAATTAATTTCTTTTGATATTGGTATAATCAACCACAGACTCCCCAAATTTGAATATTATTTTTCTTTCTGATATCACCATTATTTAAATTTGATGGATTGGGTAAAAAAACTAGATAAACTCTATTTTTATGTACTATCAAAATAAATATTATATTTGTGATTTGGCTTTTTGTTTTGTTTATTTACTTTAAGCCCTATCACTAGAGCTTACTTTTAATGTCATTTATTTTCCGTTACATTTTTTTCTAATTAACTGATGTTAAGCAAATATGTTCAAAATAGTAAACTTATATAACATTTTATTTTTTATCTTTTTACAAAATTTTTATATTTGTTGGTTCTTATCTTTGTTTAGTTACCATTCTCTTCTGTTTCAATAATCCATACTTTTGTCGATTTATATTTCTTATAGTCTCATTGGCATTGTGGTATAGATGTAAGGTGTCTGCATATCTCTTACCTACATTCTAGGCTGAATGAACTTTTGACATTAATCATACACACTTAAAATTTTTCTTTCAAATAGACACTTCATGAATAAACCAGAAAATCATCCACCAATGGATATCTAACTACTCTTAGTCAGAGAGTGTAAGTCACTCTTGATCTGATTAGTATTAATGCAATACTTTAATGGATGCCATGTAATGTTTGATTGGTATAGCAATTGCAATGCGATAAAACTTCCATCACTATTGAAAACAGTTTCTCATACCTGTGAATATTGAACTCTTACCTTTTTTTTATCTTGATTTTGTTTATATCATTATATTGGTTTTGTTCAGGATGGCATATTTTTTTCACATGATAACTACATAATTATTTGGTACAAAAGCATTTTCTATTCTTTTGACATATCCAAGGTATATAGACTGCTTTATTGTATGTGCATTGTTTACAATATATCTATACATTATCATTTCTGTTTAAACTATTTCATCTTTTCATTTTTCTAATCTAGTTTTTATATATATATTAACAAGACTATTGATGTGAAGTTGCTTATATAATAATGGTAACAATCGCATCTTTATTTTGTTAAGTAAGACATTTTTTATTTTTATTTTTTATAATTTGGTAAATCTTTTTCATTATGAATTAATTTACACATTTGCTTTTCACACTTTTTTTTTCTTTTTTGGTTTTTATTCAACTTCAGTTTGTAAGTTTAATTAAAATAAGTTTCTTTTTTCTTTTTATTTTAACATAACATTAATTAAAATATGTTTAATATACAAATCAGCTTAATGATGTAAAAATACTCATTAAAGATTTTATGTTGCAGTCTAAAATTTGAGATGTTAAAATAAATTATATTAAATAGATAGCTACCTACTGCCATTGACGATTATATCTTATTGCTTGGTCATAGTAAGCTGCTGTTGCCTAGAAACCCCAATTTGGCATCAGGTAGAAAACTTAACACGTATGCATATCTTAATATACAGATTAAAGCATTCGATAAATGTTTATTTTAGTTTTTAAATTGAGAATAAGACTTAAAAATAATGAAAGATTTATATCTATAGCATTATAATTACATTTTATATAAATATGTAAGAATCACTGCTGTTAAATAATTAAAAATGTTAAAAACTAGTTTTTTTCTTATATGTCAAATACGTTAACCTGGAAGTGAATCCGGGCCAGCTGCTTGGAAGGCAGCTATGCTAACCACTAGGCCACCAACACTTGACTAGTTAATTGTAAACTATTCAGTTTAAACACTAAAATTTTCTCAAAGTAAATGCATAGATACAATAATTTACTTTTCTAAATATTCCTGCCTAGTAGATACTCCTTTTTCAGTATTTAATTACTCACAATTCATTTTATCCATACTAACATTTTGAAAACTCATTGATTTTTAACTCTTCAAAATAATGTCTCACATTTTTTTTTTTTTTTGCATCAAGATATTTCCTTTTTATTAAAATACATTTTGAAGAATTAGCTCTAATTCTTCTTAACTTAGAGAAGAATCTTTCTATTTTCAGCTAGTTCTAAAAAAATTCACTAATTTATTATACTTTAAAAAATTTACTAAGACTATGATCTCATAGCAGGAAATATCAAGTGATGTTCAAGCCTGAAATTAAAGGCCGAGCATGTTAATTCTACAAAAGGACTTTTTCCATTACATAGCTAGAATAGATATATATAAATCGTTAGCTATTAAGTCAATAATTCTGCTATTATATTATCCCACCAAAGTTATATAAAATTCACCATAAGCTACTCTTTATGAGATTTTATATATTTTTTTGCTCTTTTTACACTTAATTTTTTAAAATTTATTTTTAAAAAAGGGTACTCTAACCCTACCTACACGATGGTGTTGTCTGCTTTTGAGGCCCCTACTCTGTATGTTTTGTGTGTTAACACAAAAACAGCGCCTCTAGCGGCCATCGTGTAGGTGGGGTTAGAGTACCTAAAAAAATAGTTTTATTTTTAATCTGAATACGACAGAAACCAAAATTCATTAAATTAATCATTTAGGCTGATTTAATCAATACAAGTAATAAACAGCGCCTCTAGCGGCCATCGTGTAGGTGGGGTTAGAGTACCTAAAAAAATAGTTTTATTTTTAATCTGAATACGACAGAAACCAAAATTCATTAAATTAATCATTTAGGCTGATTTAATCAATACAAGTAATCTATATAACTTTATCTTCATTTTCTCATACAAAATTATTTTCATGTCATTAGTCAGCTTTCTATATCAGTTTTATAGAAAAGCCCCCAAACATTTTGTGTATGGTGTTTCTGTAGAATTTTTGTTCAGTGTCTGTTTTACAAGACTTTTGTTTGGAATGTTTTTCCCATGACAATATTAATTAGTTTTCAAACTTAGATTTTTAGGCTTATATCAAAATTATTATATGTATGTAACAATAAATAATTAAATGATAATAAGAAGTACAATATATTTTCAAAACAAATAAATAATTTAATTAAGTGAATTAAATTAGTAATTTAATAAAGTGTACATGACAAAGATAATAATTCATTTCCTTTTAATCTTTTTTTTTTTTTTATCTATATAAATTCAAACATTAATATAAATTGTTTTACAATATTTGATTTAGTTTTGAAAAAATAGGGGTTACAACTAGTCATTATCATTTAAAAAAGTATAAACTGTGGTAATACATATACTAAGTGATATTTGGAAAGCAGCTCTGTTAAACATGACCTAAATACCATTTGATTAAGCAATTAAAAATTATTTGATTAATAGTAGTTATTTAACATTATTTTACATATTATTATATATGTTGTTATAGATATGAATTTGTAAATCAAATTGTTTTTAAAGGGATGGCAAATAAAGCAAACTATCTCCTCCAACATTTACTTGATTTTTATCCATGCATAGCTTATCTCAATTCACCACAGCATGAATATATTGTTGGTATAAGTTAGAAACAGGCAAACAGAGAATAAAATGGGATTATTGCATTGAGATTCTGACTTTGATTGGAGACTTTAAAACAAATGTGTGTTTGTTATTACCATTGATTTCATTATAGCTATAAGTAAAGTCATATGTGACATTTGTTGTTTTATCCTGTCCCCTTCCCACAATTTGCCCAGCAGATTCAAAATTGTTATTTGACTCCAAATACTAATTTCATTTTAGTATCCAATAAGATAAGTAGAGTTTTTATTTCAGAGAGCCTGAAAAACAACTATATATTCAGTGATCATAGGAGTATAACAATTCCCATCACAAATGAAGATAAAATTGCATTAAAATCATACTGTTTGTTTTTATAGTCAAAAATTAAAACTCATTTGAATAATTCAAATTAATTCAGATTATTAGCCTTAATTACCTATTTACTGCCTAGCTAGGTTGACTACAGGATGACTACTTAAAAAAAAGTTTGCTAATAATATGAATAAATTTCCAAAGTTCATTCAGTTTAGATTCAGATTTTGTCACAGAAAAAATGGAAAGTCTATGCTCTAACCATTATACCATAAGGCTCTACCCTGGATAGGTTTTAAAACTATATATATACAAACAGAAAGGAGTTTGCTATTAACTGAAAGGAGACCCTTTGATTCCTCTTGGACGCCTTAAAGGAACCGAGCAGGGCAAATTCCTAATGTCCACTCCATACGTTCTTGTCGTTGCAGCTGTTATTACTATGTGATTATTCATATAGTATACGAACATGGATGGGCTGCTCACCAACATGCATTAGCCAGTGTGGTGAGTTTATTGGCTTTTTACCTCTGAGTTTAAGATCAAGAAACACCATGGTCTTTCTTCTCAGTGCCTGATAAGGCAGAATGAATGTTTGTGTAAATGATAAATATTTTTCCAATACATATATACAATTATGACAGACAAAAATAAAGCATGGCCCTTATTCCCAGGAGGCTGTAAGTCACCAACCAAGGCAGCGGTTGGTGGCCGAAGGCGGAGGGTGCTAAGAATCCCCTGATTGCGAACCCAGGCTGCCATTTGATGATGACTTTTTATTTAGGTACTTACAACTGCAGATCACTTTCAAGTGAAGGAAGATTGCAAGAATTAGAAGAAGAACTGTCTTATATTAAATGGGACATTATTGGACTTTGTGAAGTTAGAAGAAAAGGAGAAGAAACAATTGATTTAAAAAGTGGACATATATACTCTATTATAAAGGCACACATATTGGAAATACAAGTGGAGTAGGATTCATTATAAATAAAAAGTGGAAGAACAATATTGTGGAGATTGATGGTGTATCGGACAGAGTGGCAAGATTAGTTATACAACTTAATAGCAGATACCAAATGCAGATAATTCAGGTTTATGCCCCAACAAGTTCTCATAGTGATGAAGTAGTAGAAGATTTTTATATGGATGTACAAAAGGCTTTTGATCAGAGTAAACAACATTTTAAAATTGTTATGGGAGACTTTAATGCTAGAATTGGTAGACAAATGAAAGATGAAATTGCTGTAGGTAATTTTGGTTATGGTAATAGAAATGAGAGAGGACATAGACTTGTGGAGTTTGCAGAAAAAGAAAAACTTTATATTATGAATTCATTTTTTGAGAAAAATGTTAAAAGGAAATGGACATGGAAGCATCCAAATGAAGGTACAGCAGAATTGGATTATATTTTGACTAACCGAAAATACAATATATTTCAAGATTGTAATGTTCTTAATAAATTTAATACAGGAAGTGATCATCGATTAGTAAGGTGTAAGTTACGTGTTAATGTAAAACTAGAGAGACAAAAATTATTAAGAAAAGCAATATTTACAGTTGATATTCCTAATCTTCAGAAACATTCTAATGAATTTAAATTAGAACTTACAAATAGGTTTCAAGTGTTAGGAGATTTTGAACATGATTCAGATTTGAATGAAATTAATATGAAAATAACTGATACACTTTTAAAAACTGCAACAAACATAGCTGGTAGAAAAAAGCAGCAATTGACTAATAAAATTTCTACTGAGACTAGAGAATTTATGAAGAAAAGAAGGAATATGAAGATATACAAAAATGATGTATTAAAAAAAATTGAATATCTCGAATTTTGTAAAATGGTACGGAAAAGAGTTGAAAATGATATAAGAAAGTATAACTGTGAAATAGCAAGGAAAGCTGCAGAAGAAAATAAAAGTCTCAAAAATGTTAAACAACATTTTGGTATTGGTAGGAAATTTATATCTGCAATAAGAAAAAAAGATGGAATTATTACTAAAAAGAGAGATGACATCATGAAATTGGTAGAAGATTTTTATCAAGAATTATATAGTAATAAAGAACAAGTACCTCCTATATCTATTACATCTTCCGAATTGCCCAGAATTTTAAATGAAGAAGTGAGACATGCAATTAAGTGTATGAAGAAAGGAAAGGCTCCAGGAAATGATGGAATTATAATTGATATAGTAAAAGAAGCAGGTGAAGAAATAGAAACAATTTTAGCAAAGTTATATACCAAATGTCTAAATGATAAAGATGTACCGGAAGATTGGAAGAATGCAGTAATAATATTAATTTTTAAAAAAGGTGATAAAGAAGATATTAGAAATTACAGACCTATCAGCCTTTTATCAGTTTTATATAAAAATTTTACCAAGATAATTACAACTCGTCTACAGAGAAATTTGGATTTCCACCAACCAAGAGAACAAGCTGGATTTAAAAGTGATTTTAGTACAATAGATCATATCCAGGTATTGAGAGAAGTCATAGAAAGGACAAATGAATATGAGTTGTCATTATGTTTTGGATTTGTAGATTATGAAAAGGCATTTGATTCTATACACATTTCTTCAGTGATTAAAGCATTGGATCATCAAGGTATAGATCCAGGATATTGTCATATTTTAAAGAATATTTATAAAAATGCAACAGCAACAATTAGATTACATAATGATACTGGAAAAATCAACATTGAGAAAGGTGTAAGACAAGGTGACTCCATATCTCCAAAACTCTTTACAGCAGTGCTGCAAGAAGTATTTTGTGGATTAAAATGGGAAACTAAAGGAGTGAAAGTAAATGGAGAGTATTTAGGTCATTTAGATTTCACAGATGATGTAGTTGTTTTTGCAAATAATGCTTCAGAGCTGCAGGAAATGTTGCAGGAGTTAGCAGATGAAAGTAGAAAAGTAGGACTAAAGATAAATGTTAAAAAGACGAAAGTAATGTTTAATCGATTTGCTCAAAATATGAAAATAAAGATTGATTATGAAGAATTAGAAGAAGTTAACAGTTACAAATACCTTGGTCAGATTATTAATACAGATGGAAACATAATGGAGGAAATTAATCATAGAATTAAACTTGGTTGGAGTGCTTTTGGTAGAAATAACTTGATACTAAAAGGAAATATGCCTATGTGTTTGAAAAGGATGGTTTTTAACAAATGTGTTTTACCAGTTCTTACTTATGGATCTGAGACTTGAACACTTAATAGAAGAGCAATACAGAGACTTCAGACCACTCAAAGGAGTATGGAGAGATGTATGTTGGGAGTAACAAGAAGAGATCGAAAACGCAATGTATGGGTAAGACAACAAACAAGTGTTACTGACCTTATTGAAAAAATTAAAAGATTGAAATGGAGTTGGGCTGGACATATTGCTAGAAGAGATGATAATAGATGGACAATTGAAATTTTAAACTGGATTCCAAGAGATTGTAAAAGACCCAGAAAGAGACCACATGTGAGATGGATGGATGAAATAAGAAAATGTGCAGGGGTGTTGTGGAGAAGAGAAGCTAAAAATCGGAGAAGATGGATTAAACTTGGAGAGACCTTCATCCTGCAGTGGATTGATAATGGTTGATGATGATGATGATATACAAACAGATACACATATACATAAGAAAACCAAATATTCAATTAAGAAGTAAATGATTTAATAAGAAAATGTTGAATAATGGTTAAGAAATAATTTGATAAACGCTTTTGGTGGCAGACCAATTATGTCCGACTTTTGCCATATACTGTTTTTCTACTACTATAATTTCCATGGCAATTGAGAAACTTTTTTTTTTAGTTATAATTTATATTTTTTTACTAATAAATAGATGGAACTCTTTGGCAACTATCACTGATAAATTATATATTTCATATTTTTCATTATTGAAATTATTCTAAAATAAATACTTGAATGCTAAAATGATTTCAAATGATTTATTACTGATCATAGTTATATTATTTATTTACTACACGCGCTTATATATTGCATAATTTTTTTTTTTAAAGTTCAATATAAATTTAAGAGCGGAAAAACGAATGGAATTACAATAAAATAAATAAGACCCACTTTTGTAATAATAAAATGCCAAGGTTATCCCATCTTTGGAGCAACTATAGGCAATCTATTATTAATATTAAGCCCAGAAGCTTTTGAATTCCTTCATTGTTCGTTTGCCCTGACAGTTTAAAAGTGTGAATTACAGCCAGATATTACGATAACCCAACAACTAAAATCAAACACAACCCTTTTTCTAGAAGGTCGGAGGTGAAAAATCTGCTCTCACTTCAACACTCAAACCAATAGACTGAGTCCAGATGAACCTGATGTCTCATTTGTCACTTATGACAGAATTGCTTTACTCAGAAAACTAAAATCCCATCACGTGAGAGTTCAAAATAAACTTTTAATAACTGAAGATGTTATATTTAATTAGATTTATAAAATGTTTCGTGTTGGACAATTAAATTATTGCTAATTATTATTCTTCCTCTAGTGAATTCTTTTTTTTTTAATTATTTATTATATGATTTTTTGTCTTTGATTTAAAATAATTAATGAAGGCATTAATTAAATGTTATTTCTTGAAGGCCAGAGTTATATTTTTAAACAAATGTGTGAGGTTATTTGCATTTAAATAAAGCATCTACAGGCAGAACAAACACTAATATAATTATTAATTATTTTAAGTGAGATTTTAAAAGTGAAAACAACTTGGAAAAAAAAGTTTTTCTTATGTGATATAATCATTCAAAGTTTACACTTTCTTTACTGTTAAATAGTTTACATCAAGCAATTGAATAGGAAGACAATGTGAAGTCATAAAAAAGAGATGCAAAAGTTAATCGAATGTTGTAAAGCGTTGGTGGCCGAGTGGTTAGCACAGCTGCCTTACAAGCAGCTGTCCCGGGTTCGCTTCCCGGCCGACGCTTTGAGACATAAAAAAAAAAGTGAATTGAATGTTGAATTGTGTGCTTCATTATATATAAAGCATTAAAACAAGTCCACAATAAAAAAAAATAAAAACACTACAGAAAGATACCTATATATAAAGTTAATTTATGTTTAAAAAGAAGTTTATTTATTATATATATGTGCTAATTTTGCAAATAAAATTATAGTTAACAGCTACCATCCTACCGGTAAAGAACTCTAGACTGTTAGTTCATTGATTTTTTAAAGGGTTTGAATTGATTTAACATTCCTTTATCCTAACTACATATCTGGTCACGTTTGACACCAAAGCATCAAATCTAAAACTTCGCATTTAAAAAAATAACGGATTTCAGAAAATTATGAAATAAAATAAAATAATGATGACCCCTATACTCAAGTTTCTATTTAGAACCATTTCCCGCCGATTATAATTTTTTAATTGAATTGGATTTCTCTAACAGTACTTATAAAATCAAATCTACTCGAAGTAAGTGTTATTAATAATACTAAAACTAATAAAAAAAAAGCGTAGTTAACCGAGAGGTCATCGTAACCGCCTTGCAAGCAAGTAGTTGGTTGCAGACAGTTGTGGGTTCGCGTCTCGGCCGATGCTATGACATATGAAAAAAAAATAAAATTGACAATTATAAAATTTTCTTCAAATAATGATAATGTTAATACTAATATGCTTTTGTTCATTAACTGCGTTTACACAAGTATCCAAAACAATGACTCTGAACTCAAACTTAGTTATACAAAATTCTTATACACTTCATTAATAAATACAGACTTTGATGATCAGTGAAAATACAAGCTGAAAAGGAAGACTTTTAATCATGGGCTTATAAAAATTGATACGATTAAAGAAATTGACCAAGCTAAAGAAGAAATTAATTGAAAATTAATAAATATTAAATTTAATCTTCATCTAACCACTACATATTTCTAAAACAATTTTATTTATAAACTGTACTAGAAAGAGATTATTATTAATTTAAAATCCTTAATTCCAGGGTTTTTTAGGATTCATAAAATTTTTGAATTTCATTAACAAACCTTTCTCTGTGCATTATAAATTCAAACTCCACCGACAATTTAAATAAACATTAATTTTAATAGCTACAATAGTGTGTATATATTTTGAATCTTTTTTTGTAAACTATGAAAATTTATTTTATTAATAACAATATATGAATTTAAAATATAAAATATGCGTACATTCATATCAGCACACAATTTTATATAGTAGTAACTAAAATAAGAAATCAAAATAACACTATATAATTGTTAGGTTGGATAATAGGAATTTTTGAATTAGTGATATTCAAATTAATAGTTTTCTGCCTTTGAAAAAAATACATATTACACTCTTGCAAATGTTAGTTTTTACATCTTTAGAGTTCTTGTTTGAAAGGCCAACCCCACTGATCACTTATATGTATTAAAAGAGATCAGAAAAATTGACACTATTGCCTTATTAGAACCCAAGATATTGTTTACAAATGAATATACATTGGAGAACATTGGCTAAGAGAAATACAAGACTTTACTATGAGTCTAAGAATTCTGATAATGGTACTGAAAGCATGTCTATAAGATTCAATTGTAAATGTTCTCTTCCACATTTAAAAATATTGCAATTGTGATAGAAATAGATTACAAAACAGAAAGAATTAATAGCTTTTACTTTCACCCAAAATTACTACAAAATATGACCAATGATGATAAATCACAAATACTTGACTGACTGCATTCATTCTGAAAGACATAATCTATTTGTTTCCAATGCTATAGAGTTGACCTCACAACTGGTAACTGCCCTATTGATAAGTGCTCAGAAAGAAGCTGTTTGATAGACTTGGTCACACCTATTTTTTTCAAAAACTTTCCTAACATCAAATAGTTTTATGAGAAAAGATGAGCTGCAAATATCCAAAAATCAAACCATAAGCAACAATTTAAAGGAATTTGAAAAAGTTGATATATATTTATTAAAACTGTAAAAATAAGCAGCAGAACATAAGAGCTGAAATTAAATATTTTTTTCAATGGGCCAAAGACTATTATAAATTCCTCCAACTTAACAAAAGCTGTTATTTAATCATTAGCAAGACAACTTACTATATCTTTTTATTCAGAAAACTGATTTTCATTAATAGAATCTTGAATGATTATCATTTTTTCTTTGACAGATGAGGACGTAAGACAGACTAGTGATAAGATGTTTATAATTGAAGCCACATAAATGCAATTTAAGAAGGAAATAATCTTTATTTAAAAAGAATGTCATTTACATACATTTTATTTTTTTTCCATCACTGCAATAGTATTGAATTTCTGGTCAAAAGTTAAGGCATTTGTAAATTTCTTCTTTGTTTAATCTATTAGTATTATGAAACAATAAAATGAATAGTGATTTTAATTAAGAAAATAAAATCTCTCTTCAAATGACTTGTTCATTCCACCAAGCCATTAATTCATGTTTTATCTTAATTCATAAAATTTTAGTGTATTCCATATACTTCTCACAAAGGGGGAAATATATCAGATGTATATTAAACCACAACTACTATATTGACTTTTTAGTATGCTTTAACTGGGATATTTTAACTATCAACTGGAGAAGCTTCAAATAATCCTAAAGAATATAGTTTAAATAACATATCAATTATAATCAAACAGCCCATACTTATTTCCTCTCCCTCATAGAATATGTTTTTCTCTACATTATTGGACATCTTCCTCAGCAAACTGTTTTATCAATCTTTTTAAATTATAACTTGATAAATAAACTGACAATACCTTCCACAGCATTGATGATGAAAAACTTCATTACATACATATATGAGTAAATTTTATGTGACTTCTAAATTTTAAATGATAGCCTATCAATTAATTATTAATATAATGATTACATCTGAATCAAACTTTATTATATTCACTTCTGTACTATATTAACCATATTGGGTTTATACTGTCTTATCAGTTTATCCTATCATGGCACACAAAAACTATAATGATAAAGGTTTGAAATGTATTTCCCAATATTCTACCATCTTCGTCAAATAATAAAACAAATATATGTGTTCATTGAACAATAGGACTCATTTATGATATTATAGAAGACCCATTATTGACTAAATATTAATCATAATTAGGTCATCTGAAAATCAATTATTCAGTATGAAAATTAAAATCTTACTACTTTTATGAAATGAAAAGGTTTCTATTTTAGTTAGACAACACATTGATATTGCAATTTGGAAGTATTTAAAAAAAACTTCACCAGCACAAAGAATAATTCCTGGAGATGGCAATATATATTAAAATTAAGCTAGTTACTATGACTAATGGAATTCTTCTGATTGACGAATAAAACCACTGATTACATTAGCTTTCTTAAACTTAATTGGTTTTATACAAATCTTTAAATACAATCTATGTAAAAATAAAAGTAAATACATCCCACTCAATATTTATGGTTTTCAGCTAGTAACCCTTCAAGTTATACATACTAAGACATTTGCAAAAATCGTATGATAGTGTTTATCTTTGCATTTTAAAGACCAACTCTTTTATTATGGCTTTTGCCTAACCACGAATGCATGTGCATCATGCTGTCATGAAATTCTATGAAACAGTTACTTATATAAAGAAGAAGAGGCCAGATCATATCATTGCAATACAAATAGACTTGTGGATTTTTGAGCATGTAAATTTTGATAACATTGCAAAACAATCCTTCCAACTTTTGTATGACAATCCTACAATTAGATATGCCATTACTACAACAACTTCATAAGAATATCTCTATATTTTTCAACTAATGAGGATATATCGCAATGCTCTTGCCTTTCACTTGCCTTATTTGTAGTACACATTGTTCCAAGAGAATTCTGATCTTATGTTTAGTGTGCATGAAACATCTTCATGATTTTCTGGTTGAAACAAAAAGAATAATTAAAGTGCTGTCATTTTAAGTATAAATTTTACAAATTGACTAGTTTATCTATTTTACTAAATAAATCTTCAAAAATAAAAAGGTCTGTTCCCACTATTAATTTAAAAATAAAAACAACAAAATTAATCCCTATGAGAATGATGGCATTATGTGAATCATGGTTCACTTTATTTAATGTATCCCTAATGGGCATTAATAAATAAGTAAATGCTTATTTATCTCTGGTCTTCATAATTCACATTTTTAATATGTAAAATATTAAGAGCTTTTTCTTCAAAGGCAAATAGATTTGGTATGATAAACCCAAAACCCTTCTGTCAAATCATCAATCCAGCATAATTTATCAGAAATATGCCAGAATCTTATCTTTAAGATTGCTTCTACCTGATGTTCAATATACTGAGTGGTGAAACTGATACTTTCTTTGTAGTAAAATAAGGATTTAGTTACCTAGACATAGTGCACAAAATTAAGGTGTCTGACCAGGCAGACATAAGATATATAAAGCATCACTATTTATGGATGGTTATATTATGGTATGGCCTTGATTTTGGAGATTTTATTAAAAATTTTAAAAATATATGTTTACAGCTCGGTTTGATTGATATAATTAAATTTATGTATTGGGATTTTTTAATAATGTTATTTCTCAATAGATTTCATAGATAATCATTTGATTCTATATATAAATTTTAATTTATTGATGAGAAGCGTTTTTTTATATATTTCAGTTTCATGAGATTAATTTAATAATATAAAATTAGTTTTTATTTTTTTCAACAAGAAACTCAACTATGTTATCTCAAGATTTGTTATAAAAGACTAAACAAATATAAGAAACTTATTCAAGATTCTTTTGATTAGCAAGGATTTAAACCTATTTTCTCATATTAATACATATTTGATCAATTCTTGGATTACTGGTGGAATTTCTATCAATATAATGTACAGTTTTTACTCTTTAATCATCAATAAAAATTATATTGTTTAGAACCTTTTCATTTTGGCAGTTATAAAATTTTGTGAAACATAGATTTATGCACACATAAAGATAGATAATAAAATAACTACTTGATTATCTCACTATCAATTAACAATCTTCTAAGTGGGAAAGAACCACAAAAATAAATTGCGTCTAAAAGTCTATAAGATGAGATGAGATTTTATAAAAATGATCAATTTATCCATATATTTATTCATATATTGATCAAGTCCATATAAGAGAAATAAATTAATCACTCTAATTTTTAAAATCAAAGCCAAGCTTGCAAAGTTATTTTCTAAACCATTAAAAATCACATCTATTTTATTCAATAAGTGTAGAATTTGAAGACTAAATTAACTAAAAATACACTGTATAAATTAATAAATATGTGAATACTTAATTTATTATAATTTTATGAGAAAATATAATATTTTTTTAATAATTGCTATTATATGTACATTTTTAATTGTACTGCATATATACAAAGATGGCTTTGTTTTATTACCTTTTTTTTTTTCAAAAAATCAAATATGCTGTCAATCATTATTAGCCGAGAGGTCATCGCAGCTGCCATGCAAGCAAGTAGTTGGTTGCAGACGGTTGTGGGTTCACCTCCCGGTCGATGCTATGACATATGGAAAAAAAAATCAAATATGCTTCTCCAAATGTGCTATTAAAAAACTTAAAGAAAAGTAAAACTTATATCGTGAAATAGTCCAGTTGAAACAATATACAAGAGAATACACACTTCAGCAACATCAAATTTTTTGTATTTGTTCTAGATAATTTTCTGTGTTTTCAAAAACATGTTTAAATATACTTTTACTAATAAAACATATACATATTTTTTTAAGCATTCAAACAGTAGAACAATGAAGACAGTGTCATCTAAATGCATGCATGTTTTTTTAATTTAAGAAGATAAAATTATTTGGTGTAGCAAAATAATAACTAATATATATTCATATACGAAGTAAATTATGAAGATATATTTTATGTAAAAATAAAAAACTATGGCATCATTTTGTGACAAATATTTAACAAATTAAAATAAAAACCCTCAAGAATTAACAAAGGAAAAAAAAAATTAATTTGAGATGATTGAGTAGAGTAAAAATACAAAATGGCAAAGTTAAAAAACAGACAAGTAGTGAAATTAAGAAAAGATTTATAGAAAAAAAAATGATAAGAAATCAACATTTACATGGAAGAGATATAATATTTTGGATAAAATTTCATAAGAAATATTAAAATATCAGACATAAAATCAATTTTTTTTTTTACGTAAAATTGTTTGAAATTTGCATTATTTATATACACTGCTTTGGATGGAGGAGGGGCATTCTTTCACACATAAAAATTTATTGAAAGAATAACATTTTAATGTTATCAAATTAATCAATGGGGATGGGTAAAGAAAATTCACTTTGAAAAGAACTCCATTGTGACAAATGTTTAGGTATCCCTAATAATCATCTTGCATTGGTGGATTTTTAGTCAATCTTTGACTGAAAGTTATAAATCTTTTGGTCAGTTTATTTTCTAATAAAAGTTCTAAATACATTTCAAAGAACTATTAATTTAGATATAAATATCAGTCAAAACAAATTCTCAATAATGGTATAGTGTTTATATAGTATACTACTTAGCGGGCTGATTTACAACTGTTTTCACAGATTTTTCAAATATTGTATGTTGTTTTATATTATATCTAATTTCTATATGTTTTATTGACTTGTATATTATGAGATTCCATCGGTTTGTGTTTCTGCATTAGGCAGTGGTGACATTTATTTTCATACATAGCCAGTTAAATAATAAATATTCATTTAGTAACTGTCCACTAGATGGCAATTCCATTAGATTATTAATTTTTTTTGAGTGGACAAAGATAATGCTGTAGAAATGGGCCAAAAACAAAGCAGGTTTAAAGTTTTTGAGGCTATGGAGGTTATAAAATATTAAAGTGAGATAAGAAACATAAAAATATTTATTTAAACTTACAGAGAGTCTTGCTTTGATGATTGAAAAATTATTATTTAAAGAAAGGAATTGTTACATTTCAATTATTCAGTGGTGGGATTAAAATAAATTAACAATCCATTCTGTGCACTACTGACAAAAAATTATTTTACTATTTTATATAAAGATTCATACAAATAAATTGTATTATAAAAATAATTTTTTTATTATATATTTTATGAAAACAAAATAGAATTTCAGATATTTCCATTTGCTATTGATTGGATCTTCTTTTGCAATTTGCTTCATTTTTATATGAATATCATCTATTGGCTGATGATTAGCCTCTTTTTCATTACGGGATTGAGTTGCTATTTTTTCTGAGAGAACCTAATTGAATTAATAGTCATTATATACGATACATTAGAAGCAGTCATCAGAGTATATTATTCAATTTTTAAAAAATCCCCCAATCATATTATTAGTTTTTTGAATATTTTAAGAAATTGCATAATTCTGAAAGATTTAAAAAAACATTTTCCAAAAAAAATCTCTATATTTATTTATATCAATTTTGTATTTACAAATTTTATTAAATGCAAGCAATAGTACTTCAACTACTTTGCATGGAATAAGAACGTCTGCGATATTTCAGTAATCTGACATCAGGGTATTGAGAAATATTAATTTATTGCTGAGTTAAATTTGGGTACAACTTAATAGTAAATGATACAGTCTATAGATCTGATCTTTAAATGTATTATGATGTTTTCTAAAATTCTTTATTGTGAAACTTTAATGAATTGATAATTTGTTATAAAATTTATATTTTTGAAATTTTCTGTAGTAATTAATTCATCAATTTTTTAAATTAATTTAACAAATATTTGTGTTTTTTTTTCCTTTTCAAGTACAGTATTTAAAATACTTTAATAAATTTTAGCATCAGTTACTCGACATTTATTATATCATTTTTTTTGTCTGAAGCACATTTGAAAGTAGAAAAATTATATTTAAAACAGCAGCATTAATGCCAAATTATTTAATATATATATATATTCAAGATACTCAAGTATTGTTTATTTGTATAAAAATATTTATGTAGTTTTGGATAGTATGCCAAATAGTTAGAGCTGATCTTAAATTACAGACAGCCATTTTGGTTCTAAAACTCCACCAATCTTTGGATATTAATGCAAAGATACTTAGATATTAAGTAAAAATCACTTTGGTTTTTATTGGATTGATGAAAAATAGTATGTATCTTATCAACAAAATTTTGAAATGATTTACGTATTTCATTTATTGAAATTATCTAAACAAGTTGAATATGGTAGTTGAAATAATACCATATGTTCATGTTTACAAACTTATAATTTTCATGTTCACTTTAAATTTTCTTCTAACCATAATGATAACTCAATTAGTACAAAATACAACAATTATTTTTGCTATATAAATATCCAACTTTATTTAAACTTTTCATCACTGATGAGTATATTGTTCTTGCATCTTGTTTTCAAATTCAATTACAGCAACAAAAATTATTGTTGATGTAACTGAATCTTCAACTTTTAAAAAAGCATGATTAAAATTTGTGGGATATTGTTGAAGCTTCATAAGTAATTAAAAAATAATTAGAAAATAAAAACTTTTTTCAATTATTTTAATACATATTTCTTTTCTACTGTGTTTTGCAATGAAATCTAGAATTTTTATAGCACTTCTAAGTCATTTTTTAATTGGTAACTCAATTTCATCTTCTATATCTGAGAGTGATTTACATCTTAAATAATGTATAAGTATTAATTAAATATATTTTTCATGCAGAGTTATCTATGACTTTTGCTGTAGATTCTTACTAAGTTTTTTAAACTTTTATACATAAATATTATGGGCTTTTGATGATAAAAAAAAAGCTATTATTTTCTTCCTTAGAAAAGTTTTGTTTTACTTTTTAATTTTTTCTGATGCCTCAGTTTAAAAGCCTTTCCACTCTTTCAAAATGTGAGTACTTTTTTTCTTTTTATAAAGTCATATCATGCACAATATTCATAATCCAATTTTTCATTAATTTGTCATATATATATATAATTAAATAAAATTTTTTTTGTTAATTGTTTATTTTTTTTAAAATATAGTTTTTTCACGTATTTATATTAAAAATTTTTGCAAATTTTTTTTATTTTAATAGTTTTTGTGTTAAGCCATGTATTAAATTTGATTACTTCCTAAGTTTTGACAAAATAGTATCACTATTGTCAAGGTTAACTTCAAAGAAAAAACATTAAATCTCAAATAGTAATGAGACTGAGTGTGAGGTAAAGAATGAAATCCAGCTTGAAGTAGTTGAGCATTCAGAATATATGAATTAACAAAATGTTTATTTTCTTCAGTTTTATCATTCACTGACTTCAAGTTTATATATATAACAATAAAAAATAATAAATATAATGGTAATTAACTATTATATACAGACTTTCAATCTGCAGAAGAACTTTCAGTTAATTCCTTAACCTACCTCAACTGCCATTAATTTCAAAAAACATAATGGAAGCAAATGTCATCAACTCAAATTCCACAAATCTCAAATTTTAATGTTAGCAACTTGTCTATTAATTATATTCATTTTATTCAGGATTCATGGGATTTGAGTGGATGATGCTTGCTTTGGTTATGTTTTTTGAATTTAACTACAGTTGAAGGGAGTTAAGTAATTAATTGAAAATATTTCTGCAGATTGAAAGACTATATGTAATAGTTAATTAGCATTATGTTTATTATTTTTATTGTTATTACAATAGTTTTTTTTAAAATTAACAAACATTTTATTTGTATTATATATATTGTAACATGATAAAAAATGATGATTCCAGGGAGATGATTAATCTAATCTGAATAAAACATAGCTCGATCATTGTTTGCCATTTTGTAATGGACTATTGTTTATAATATGGGATGATAATACAAAAGACTTTACTGTGTTTCAGAATTGAAATGTCATTCATAATAATATAGATCTAGCCTAAATGTGGAATGTCATTTTATAAAAGCCCTAAAGTTGATTTGGCATTTTGTAATAATTGCCACTTGTATATGATTATCATCGGCTAGCATTAGGTAGCTATTTTGTTACAATAATACTGGATTTTCTATATCACTACCTCTCTATATTTGTTCAGTCAACATTTCTCATAAAGAAATACCCTTAATAGTTATATTATTTAACCCAGAGCAAAAACATGCATAAACAAATAGTAATTCTGTTAGAACCTGTGTAAAATTATCTAGCTCAATTATTGATCACACTAGGCAATAACAATATTTCCTATACATAATTATTTAAATTGTCCACTACACTATCATAAAATATTAACAATCCCTATTAAAATCTAATTTTTTCAGATTATATTTTTAAAAAAATAAAGCAAATGAGATCATCACCTCAGACATCAATAAATCTATTCACAATTCCAAGGTAAACTGCAATGAGCAGTAAAACCATATACCATTGTCCTAAACAATAATGCTGCTTAAGGCAGCTGTTTAATTGATAATTGAATAAAACTAAATTTGAATCAATAAATAACTAAGTTCCGACATACTTTACTAATCTAATTTTATTTATAGTAAAGCAAATTTACTTTAATATTTAATGATATTCTATTTTAAATCAACTAGTTTCAAATTAATTTATAATTACATTTTGAGAATGTTTTCTAAACTACACAATATTTATAATGTTTAAATGAAATAAGCTTTTGCTCAGTTTTATATCTATTTTAATAAAATGTTAAATATAATATAAACATTCCATTCATACCATACATTAGATCAACATGCAATTATTGCTTGTTATATTCTAAATGAAACACCCCACAAGAATTTATTATTAATAAATATATTATGTAATTTCACATTTTACAGTACCCAATCACATTATATAAAATATACCATAGGTTTTTATCGGATATTTACTGACTTATAATTACTGATATTATTCATCTACTTAAATCTCCAATCATCGATTATAAAAATGGATTTTATAACAATTAAACTATACATGACAATAATTGGCAGTTATTCAAGCCAAAGATAATATTTAGTTCTCTACTAGTTAATAAAATTTATGATCTCCACTTCAAAGAAATTTAAGAAGGTAATTAAGACAGAACATTTTGACTAATGATAAAATAAAAATCTATTAAGATTTTTGTAACTGTCAAGATAAGTAAGTAAATAATCAACTCTGCAGCTAAGTAAACAAATAGCTAAATGCAGTAACAAATATAAAATTTATATGTAATTGGATTTAAAAAGGATGTATAAAAATATACAAATATCTAATTCTATTTCATTTACCAAAATGAGTTTGATCTTGAATCAAATTTTAAGTACCCAAAATTATCTTGCACATTTAAAAGAAATAATTAGACAGATTCACCGGATTTTAAATCAACTCTAAATTTATTGGTTTATAATAAAAAATTTATAACAGTAATAATAAAAATATAACAGAACAAACAATCGATGTTTGCAATAGACTAAAATCAATAAAAGTAATAATAATATCTATGTGTATGGAACTCCAAAAAAATGTGTTGCAAGACAATAATACCATATATATTGTACCAATCGGAATGAAAGTGAAGATCGAATCTAACCGCAAAAACAATATCTGCACTACAAGGGCACCATCTAGGCATTTGAGCCTAGAAAAATTTATAAAGTAGGCAGATACGCGCTGTTAAGATTCCACTTTATTTAAATATTCCGATCGTTAGCCCAAGTCACTAGCTCAGCGGAGACGCAGAGATAAAAATCTATAAATTTTATATCTTAAATATAAAAGAATAAAGGCCACTGCCAGAAATTAACATATAAAAATATTTATTTACGCACATATAAAATAATATTTAAATTTTGAGGAATAAGTTTAACATTTTAGATTTTTATATTAACTTTTAATTTTACATTTAACTAAGTTTCAATGAGTTTACTTATTATTTAGATAGTCAAGTATGAATAGACTACATAGATCTGCATTTGAAAAGAAAATATTCTTCCCTGATTTAACCTTAGGCAACAAATTTCGCAACCAAATTGGCGCCAATCCATCTGATACATTCATGTATTCAATGTAGCATGATACGACAACACAAAATACTATATTGTCAGGAATGTACATCTGAACAATAAGTAGAAATAGAGAAGACATTGACTCTCCACCAACAGGAATGTGACATCTGTTGGCAAGAGAACAATAAACAAAAAACTCCATAGGAATGGACTGCGGTCTTCTGCCGACTTACAAACCCATCCATAGGCAAACAGAGGGTGTGTGGCGTATATCTATAATCCTGCCCGTAGCGGACCTCATACTACATCTACTAATTACACAAATATATCCAATCCATTGAACCAATTCAACTATGAAATGAATAACCTAAGATTACCCTCCCTTAATACAACTTTACAAAACTATATAGCCATTCACGCCCGACTTAATTTTTAACATTTAAATACATTCGCACAGATTTGTTTAAAAATGTTGGGTATAGATCGATTACATAGATTCCACGGTCAAAAACATTTCAAAATAAACATAAACGATCAAAATACAAAATTATCGCAGAGGGAAACTTATAAGTAACCCAATAGTATTCACCATAAGATACTTGCATTGTCACCAATAACTTAAAAGACATCCGAATAAATACATTTTAGATACTCACCGTAAGGTATCATTATTTATCGAATGTCTATATATTTTGATCAAATATGAAAACCAAAATATAATTAACCGCAAACGAATCCATGCAAGCGTCTATAAACAACTTAAATTTCATACATTTAAATAATCTTTACAATAAGAAAAAATGGAAATGATGTTTATCAATCGGAAAACATATAAAATTAAACATTATTAATTTGATTTAAAAACTTACAAAAGTCAGATAAGAGTCCGTTTTAACATTTCAGTTGGCTTGTTTATCAATTTGTAAAACTTGACGAAAGTTCTTAATTGATTTTAACAATTGTTCATTTCATATAGCTTATGGTAGAAGAGTCCAGGCCTCTGCTTTCAATTCCAGCGACGCCTCCGTTGAAGGTAATGTTCTGGAGATGGCATAGCTGGTTCAAGGTATCACGTCTTTTCATTTTTTTTTATAGAGAGTGGGTATGGCGCACCACATCTCTCAAACACACAACGCTGGAACTCTTTTTATATTATCCACATGGATTCAATCAACAAAACGTCACTAATCCATCACTTTCGTTAGGGTCCGAGCCAAGGCCTAGTGCTTCCATTGGTCAAGCTAATTTCTCTTTCTTCTCTTATCTAACTTTTCATCTGACTTTTTAATTAAACAGCTTTTAGATAATTAATAAACAATCATTACAGGAATTAATTAATACCTGTTTTTATTTTAACTTACGTTATTTTTTTATTAAAATATTTTTATATTTCAATCTTGTATTTTTTTATTTAAAAAAATACATTCAAATACTTTTTTTTCTTGTTTATGAAAAAAATATTTTTAAAGTTTAGCATCCGTGCTATATGTTTAACAAACATTTTAATTTTAGCGTTTAGTTTTTTCCTTTTATTTGCGAACTTTTAAGTTTTTATTTTAAATAAATGTAACGACATATTTATATATCGTTACAATATAAAACAAGAAAAAATTTTAAATATCGTATACAATGATAAAAAAAATGTGACCAAATAAAAATTGACCTCTATTTATTCATAAATGTAATCTCTAAATAATCAAACAAGCATAAAGAAAAATCTGTTATATTTAAACCCTTTTCTATCCAATCTCCAAATTAAATCTTGAACATACAAAAAAAATTAAATATTTGAAAATATCAGGTCATATCAACTTATATCATCAGGTAAGAGCTTAAATAATAACAAAAATGAATCTGACTTTTTTATGCTGTGAATTCTATCATACCCATATATATATACTTTTTACCTATGTTTTTAAAATAAAAGGTAAACTTTCCTTTTCTCCTAACAAACACATATATATATATATATGCATAGAAATCATACCACCTAAGTGGAAATGTGTCCATTTTCACTCACTATCCATGGATCCATCATAGCTTCTGGCTCTTTATTTCTGATCCTAAAGCAAAGAGATGATTTTTCTTTAAGTAGAGAAGACAAACATGGATAATAACTTGGAAAGATTTTAATCCAATTACCACATTCAAATTCTGATATTTTCTTTTAAACATAGCAATATATCCAAGCATTTAAAACAATAGATATTTATTCAATGCAAAATTACACATCACTGGCTTTAATTTTCCTTTTTCATTAACAATAATGTGCAAAGAGAATTCCTTTAATGACACAATCCAATTATAATCAAGTGAAGAATAAATACTAGCCTTTTTTTTTCCTCCAAATTATGAAAGTGAAGTTTAAATTGCCTAATATCACAGATAAGTTGAAATAATCAATCTTATAAAATTCCTTCATCTGAAATGTGACATCCATAGACATATAATGGGGTTTATATCCATCACAAATGAAAAATGCAACTCTGGATTTTTAAGCACAGAATATCTTTATGTAGCTGACAATGCATTTTGATAGGTTTTTCTTTCTTTTACATTCTTGCCTTTTCCTCTGGAATTTCATCAGGAAGCTGTCCCAATTGAATTGGCAAATAGTTAAAATTTTTATTCTTCCACAGTTTTATAAATTAATCACTTAAACAATAAAATTTAATAAATTTTCAGATAGATTTAAATGCGTCTGTTTCTGGCAATGATAAAATTACAAGAAGTCAAATTACAGCATCTCCCTTCTATTTATACGATACACTTGATGACATTATTGTTGTCACAACAACTGCTGGAAATTTCTCAAATTTTACTCCATGATGAAAAATTTGTCCAAGAAAATTTTGCCTCCAATAATGGTAATTTTAAAAAAAAAATTGGATACCTTGAAACTGAAATCCTGTTTTACAAATTCAATATTATTTTTCCACTTTAAACCAAAATAAAGAATTCATATTATAATTCTAATACATTTTAATGGATATAAATATTTTTACATATGTTTTTTTAATAACAATTTTTTTATAACCAATTTATGGACAAACATATATGAAACAAAACATTTAATTTTATAATAGGTATTGCTATGGTGATTGTAATTACAGAAATTGAAATGTATAATATTTAATAATAATATTGATTCTCTTCAAGTAAGATTTTATGAATCACTTAACTATTTCCAAAATCTATTTATTTATTCACATGTTTATATTTTTTCTGGGATTGATTACAACAGATTTATAAATTGATGCTAAATGTTAATAATAAATAAGAATGTTGTTTAAATAGTATAAATGCCATAGTTAATTGGTTAATATTAATACTTCAACACCTCCATTATCCATAGATCATGTGAAATAAAAATTAAACAAGACCAACAAACTTCTTTATTTTTTAAATACTGTGACATACACCTATCTGATTACTTACAATATATGTATATAAACTTTTTGTATTGCTTCACAAATCAGCATTCAGGAAAATTATTTTCATTGTTAGAGTTATTGTTTTAATTATTAATGTACTGATTGCTTGAAGTTGGAAATATTTTAATTTATAATGATTTTATTATTAGAAATTATGATGGAAATAATAGATTTCAATTTTATTTTTTTTAGTGAAAAAAATCTATCAAACAATATATATAAAACAAAAGTGAAATTATTACTTACCAGTAAAATTTCCAAATAAAAAAGGCATAAAAAGGCTCAATAATTCAGAACACAATTATTATTTTTTTAATTAATTTTTTTATGCAAATCTCACAGAACTATAAAATTGAGTATACAATGCAAATAGTGATATTTGTAGTCTCAAAAGCCAATGGTAAAATTACTCATACAAAAGAGTTGCAAACATGCATGTGTAAAATAGTAAATAGGACAATGTTCACTTTGATTGGATTAGATACTGAAGATGAGATCTAATAACCAATGTTTGCCAAATTGTAAATGAATTTTAACTCTGTTTTTCATTGATAAACAAACAATTTTACATGAACACATATCAACTTAACTTTTGTAGATAAACTTACACTATTAATATATAATCAAAATTCAAATTTGCATTATTTTGTTGATAATAAACATGAATTTGTTGCTACAATGATGAACATATGTTTTAATAATATATTTTATTGTCAACAAAGGTTAAATGGTGTTTACATGCTTATGCCTTTGTTACAATGGCATGATGATTTTTTACAAATTTGTTTTGACTTTGAGATTTTCATTGCTCATTACATAGGTATGGAAGTGTTGAATAAGGATCGACATCATTTTACTTATTCAATTACAATACTTTAGAAACTCTTGGTGTACATGTTAGATTTTTCTCATTATATTTTTGTTATTGCTATCATTGTTTAATTTTTATTGTTATTAGTTTCTGATCTTGTTAGTTAGAGTCCCTTTGTTCAATCTCTTATTAATATTCTGTTATTGACTTTGTTCATTGGTCAAAAGTTTTATTTATTTGGTCAACTCTGTGAGTATCCACATATTGTCCTTTTAGTTTCCTGTTCATTGTTTGAACAGACTGTGCTTATATAATGACCAGTTATTGCATGTTATTATAAAGTAGGTTGTAATTTTAATAGTGACCAAGTGACTGCAAAGATATCTGGATCCCACAATATTTCTATCTCTGCTCCTTATTGGTTATAGCTTGTTGTAAAAAAATATATTCCATCAAGACTAAATAATATTTGTTTCTACAGAAACCCCAAATTCTCAAGAGTGTGTGTACATTTATTTTAGTATTTGTATTGTGTGAATAATGAAATAAATGTGTGCATGCATATGACAATTTATTCAGAACCACTGCATGAACAAACTTTGTTATAATGATAGTTTTATGAAATAACCAATTAAATACCATTACATATTTCAATTTAACAATTGGTTCACTGAACTACAAAACTTTTAAGAAGCAGATCTGTTAAACCAGTGCAAAGTAGCTGAATTTCACCACAGAATTAATCCATGGCTACTTTCCCCATGTTACACAATATAATTGCACTAACTTATAAAGTAAAATACAAAAGTCAAATATTTTCAGGAGTCACTGTAAAACACCATCATTTGTTATCTATATAAAAAATAAGTTATATTTTCCATAAAAGCAAACAAAAATACAGTTAATTTACTTGAATAGTGTCGATGTTATTTTATCTTTGAATCAAAAGCAAAGATAGTTTGTTGTTATATAATTAAATCAATTTTCATTGAGACTTGTAATGTCATACTTAAATGATAGCAAATCTAATTTAGAAAGTGAATATATAATACATTTTTAAATTCTTTTTTGAAATTCAACTTTTTATTAGCGATAAATGGTTTAATAATATTATCTGCAGTGCTATTATATATATTTTTATATTTACAAAAACATTTCTTAAAGAGGGGGAAAAGGTAAATAAACACACGATTTTACTATGAGCTATAGAAAATAAAACGTGTTCAAAAATACTGATTATCATTGTATGCACAAATGCCTATGGTCTTTTGACTAATTAATAATAGCTGCCAGATCAATGACTTGTGATTCTAATTAAGGTTGAATTGTGATTCAAGTAGCTGAGAATTTCCGAAACAGGATAAGACACTTTTCAGTTATTTAGTTTATAGCTATCCAAATATTAGTTAATAAATGAGTATGTAGCTATTTTAAACTAGATAGTAAAAAAAAAAGTCATAAAGATGCTTAAAAAGTAATATTTGACTAGCCTGGTGAGTAGGGCCTGCTTCTCAGCAATGTGAAAAGATGCACAAAGAATCCTCATAATGCAGTGGTGTATTTTAGCTTTAAATTTTTTTTTTTTTTATCTTTTACTCACTATTTTATTTTGTCATCATTATCATCATAATTTTCAATGACACTCCATTGATCCCATTAACATTTTCTTATTTTATCCATTTATACCGCATATGGTCAGTCTCTTTCTAGATCTTTTACAATCTCTTGAAATGCAGTCTAAGACTTTAATTATCCATCTATTACAATCACCACTAACAATATATTTAATTCAATATATATATATGTGTTATTCTAATAAGGACTTCTTGTGATAGATCATTCACTTATCATGCCTTCTATTTTTATCTGGGTTTAAATTAAGACCGAGTAAAAATCTGAAAATATTTTGGTTTTTAATCATTTTTAGCCTATAGTTAACAGTAGTCCAAAGATGAGTTTTTAGCTATTTCTATTTTTAAAAAAGACTAATGGTTTCGTAAAAAGTTTAAATGCTGAAACTGCAGGCACAAGAATCAATTCTGGGACCTCCTAATTCCAAGTTGAATGCTCTTCCATTGTGCCAAATTGTGCAAAAGTTAGTAGATGAGTTTCTTGCTACTCTTGCCTTGCATGGTTTGTCGTAGTAGGTAGAGTAGCTGACTTAGGTTTGGTGGGTTTATGATCGATTCTGGTGCTCGCAGTAAGTCTTGAGCATAAAAGTCATTTGGACTTTCTTTTTGACTATTCTTGATTATAAAATAAAAGAAGAAAAAACATTTAAACTTTCATTGGTGAACTTATTAAGTAATGTCTTTTTGTTTATTGATTTTTTTTATAGAGATCAGATATTTCTATTTTGCAATGAGCTGTTTAAAGGAAGTTTTATATTTTTACGTATATTGTTGTTACATAATATTCTATTATATTCATCTTTATATATATGTCAAACTATTTATACTTAGTCTTCTTCAGAATATTTTTTAAATAATATATATCTAAAGAAGAGTTTGTAATAATACATATATAAGAAATATCAGTACTCTTAATATACATATAATTTTATCTTTCAAAAGTAACCTTTATTAGTAAAAGGATTACAAAAATTTTGGGTACACTTACCCCTTGAGAATTACAAAGTGTTCAATGTGACAAACAAGGTAAAACAATTATTGATTATATAAAATAAATATGCTTGATAACAATTATGTCCATTAAAGAGTTGTTATAATGTTGATATTAATGTGTATTTGAACATGAGCATCTATACATGGATCTACATGGCCCAGCTACTGAGAAGCCATCCATCACCCAATGATCCCACCCCTGGGGCCCTGAAGCGAAGACCCAAATGCTTCATCTGAATAGGTGGACAAGTCCAGCATTGCGCCAACCACCACAACAGGCAGCGAGGTCCAAGACTCAAGTCCATTGAATAATAAATTCTCGACCTGCAGCCGAGCCATGTCAAGACCATTCCAGATGCCCCTGTCTCCCTATCAACAGTCCAAATGTGCAGGGACCGCATTTGGTCTACCTGCCCAGAATTGGAAAGCCAATTAAGAAAAACACATAGCGAGCACAGATCTGCACTGCCTAAAACCAACTTATCAAGGGGGCACAGCAGCCAACCAGAGCAGAAATGGTGCTGAGACTTTGACCAGGTACCCTCCCAGCAGGTTTTCCAGGTAGCGGCAATAATTGTCAACAGCCTGCACCAAAGAACCAGCCTCCTAATGACCGCCACCACCCCCGAGGAAGAAAAGAGGAGTGCAGACCCATGCCCGGAAAATTAATTTTATAACTGTCTTTCTGCATCTATATACATGTACATAGCTTATGAAAAAAAAGAAAATGAGAGAACTATTTGATTCATTTTTAGTTATATATATTTATACACAGATGCAAAAATTATTACTATAAGCATGTATTTCAAAGATATTAATATATTTTCTATATGTAGTAATGCTAATCATTGCATATAAAGTCACACTGAAGACAGCCTATGTATAAATGAGTCAAAAATGTTCGAAGATAAAAAATCAAAAAAAAAAATCATGGTTTTGATAAAAATAAAAAAAAACATGGTATATAGCTAGAAAAAGAGAAGTAAAGGATTACTCAAAAAATAACTGATTAAATGCATATACGGTAAATAATATATAAAGATATATATAAAATAATAACAAAAAAAGAAAATATTGTGATATAATAACATAAAAATTTCAAATTTTGTACTTAACTTTATAATCAGTTATTTAAAAAGCTACAGGCAAAGATTGTTTATGATTTGCATGAATAATGAGAGAACTGGGTTTTTATACTCGTGGATAGTTGCAATGTGGCAGAAATGAGATGACGAATGCATTGATAAAAACTATAAAAAACTTGAAAATATCACTGCAGTGTTATGAGTATTGACTATTCTGCAAGTTGTTAAAAGTAAATAAAAATCAGTCTCTATCTCATGAAAAAATAATGCAGTAAAAGATATTTAATTCCCAAAGCTTACCTAAAAAATGAAGGTTGTTTGCAAAATTCATGCAGAGTAAGAAAGACTGGTCTGAATTTCTGAACCGGTGGATAGTTGCAATATGATGAGATTGAGATCGAGGGACAAAATGATAAAATCCAAAAAAGATTTGAAAATGTATTTTTAGTGTTGTTAATTTTTTTTTTTTAATTCCTCAAATTGCCATAAATAAGCAATGTTATGAATTTAATTATATAAATAACAGATGAGTTGAATCAGCTTGGTTTTTATATTTAGTTGATTTTTTGTATTTATTTAGTTCTTCACATTGACAGATTTCTTACCGCTTTATTTTCATTTTTTAAAACTATCTTACTATTTTTTATTTATATTTGTTGTATACATATAAAATTACACCCAAACTTACAACATTCACACCATCATAAGAGTAATCAATGACTAATTTATTTTAAACTGCAGTGGAGATAGGAAAGAAGAAAAAGATAAATAAAAAATAATAGTTAATCAAAAACAGTAAATCAAAGATTGTTTGTTTTAGTAAGAAGGTGAAAATGGGAAAAAAATTCTGCCTGAAGCATTTATTATCAATATTATCTAAACGTGTACATAGTTTAACACAGCAGGAGATCGGCAAACATGGCGGTTAAAGATTAATTCTCAAAAGAATAAAGTAAAAATAATACGTCTGCTCATTAAACTCAAACAATTGCGTTCAACCTGATACCGAGTTGTTTTTCATAAGACCTCCTGAACAATTAACTATACTTTTTTTTTAAATGACTACGGTCAGTATTATTAGTAGAGAAATTTAGAAAAAAATTATTAAACTCTTTATCTATTTTAATACATATAAATAGATGTGATAATATGTTCGACTATGTCCATCATCTACCAGTAAATGTTGAAGGTATAAAAAAATTAAAACATTATTTAAACTTTTCAAATACAAACAACTTATTAGAAATAACACACAAATAGACATCACCTGTTAGTAATTGCACAAAGTTTCAAGTAGTGTTATTCTCCACTCTTCTTCAGGTGTTGCTGGCATGAGCAGTGCCAGTATTCAAATAGGAGTTGAGCTTGCACCTTTAGATTCTTGAATTTAAGGCAAACACTCTAACCAGCTGATCTATTCTGTCAAAGGTTAGAGAGCGTTGTTGGCCGAGAGGTCAGCGCAACCGCCTTGCAAGCAAGCAGTTGGTTGCAGACGGTTATTGTGGGTTTGCCTCCAGGATAATGCTATGACATATGGGAAAAAAATGATATTTGAGAATCTAAAGATGCGAGTTCGATTCCTATGCGAATACTGTATTTGAAAAGTTTAAATAAAGTTTACTTTTTTTTATATGTTCAACATTTACTGATAGATTATGGAAATAGTTCAACATATTATCACATCTAATATATCATATTAGTAGATGATTTTATAAACACACATATATGCATAAAGAATAAATTACTATTATTGCAATAATATAGAAAACAAATTGTTACTAGTTTAAAATTATTTTTATTTCTATTAATGACATGTTTTGCCACAGATCAGGTTCATACAATACAAGGTTTTGTTTTATAATTATTTCCAATTGTCCAATTCTTTTATAGATGCTACAAGATATATGTTGTAGTAAATGTGAATAATCAGGTGATTATGCATAACTGCCTATTATTATATCTAATCATTAATCATTTTGATGAGTTGGATTAAATTTCATTAAATTTCTCTCATTTATCAAAGATTATACATATAACCAAATGAATTTGGTAGCTTTAATAAGTAGAACACAAAGAAATAATTGAACCACTAGAGCAAATCTAAGGCAATTACAAGGACCCAATGAAAATATTTCAGAAAAAATATTGAAAGTGAACAGCTATCCTTCATATAATATGATGCAACTACCCCTGATTCATTAATCAAAGTACAGTTTAGTATGAAAGTGATGAGTTTTTATACAATCAGAAACAAAAAGATGAGAAATGAGAAAGTGCAAAGACAGAATTTAGAATCTCAAGCAAAAAAAAAAATGAACAAAACAACTGAAACTTTCTGTAGCCAAAGTAGAAAATACTGTGAAGCTAAGAATATCAGATGTGGATGGGGCAAGAGGTGATGCACAAAGTATATTGGCAGTAATATTAGTTACTAAAAAAATACTATTACTTGATAACAGAGGAGGGATGACATTTACAATGGTATACCAGAAACCAGTTTATGTTATGGGATGAACAATTTCTTTACAGTAGAGAATGTACCAAATATCATTCTTAGGAAGTGTACCAAAAAAAACCTTCATCAACTTAAGGAAATCAGGATGATTAAAGGTGCTCATGATAAAAGAAAGATTAATTGAAACAAATGCAAAAAAAATGAAAAATTATGTGACTCAAAATGTCATGAAGTTTGTCATGTTTGAATGAATAAAACACAAAAATTTATTTTTGAGGCATTTTATTAAAATTTGTTTAAATTAATAAGTTACTTTTATTAAAATAACAAAAGATGAGAAATGTCATGATATTTATCAAATTACATTTAAGAAATTATTAAAAAATCATTTAAAAAATAGTATATTTAATGTTATTTGGGAATTGTACATAATTGCTGGTAAAAGTACAGAATTCTGACATATTTATTAAATTTAGCAACTTCATATGAAAACTATGTAAAGTCACTGGTAAAAATGAGAAATTTAGTGAAATTTATCAAACTCAACAAGATGATTGGTGAATAGTATTACAACTGGTGAGTATGCATAATCATTGCATTAATCAATTTTACTGAAGCATACAAATAATTTTAAATATTTCTATCTTTAACAAGATAACATTTTGATATTAGTTAAAGCAGAAACAAACATTTTGACTTACTTTCAGTACATTAAATTTAAAGGAATTTTCAAATAAAAAGTTTAATCAATATTCAGCATGTCATATAATTTTCAATGTCTATTCTTTTAACTTGCTATGATAGTAAAAATATGATTAGAATGACAATAATAATATAGTACATGCCTCAATACTAATAAAGCCACATTTTGATGCAAATACCTATTTCAAAAAAAGTTTTTCTAATTGATTTTTGAAAAAAAAAATTAACATTTTTTTGCAAGTGTAAATATTAAAATTAATTTTGTAAATCACGATATGCTTTTTTCTTTTCCGAAGTTTTAAAATACAATATAACTATCTTTTTTTTTTTTACAAAGTTACTAAAAAGTAGAATTTTTAATTTTTAAAAAAAAAACATTATTATAATTATATCTGCAAAAATACAAACACATTTGTTTTTATATAATATTCATTTTTGTTTTAAAATCTATATTAAAAATATACTACTTAATAATTTGTCATTTCAGCAAAAGTCAAATACCATTCATCATTTTGAATAGGCTTCTTTAATTCTTCTTGTTTCTTGCTCTATTTTTAAATAGCCATAGACAGTCCTTTTCACAAGAGTATCATGAATTTTTTATTTTATTTTTCCAATCTTTTCCAATATATATTCCATGATTAATTTGCATCTAAGAAATATCTTCTTTAATTCTTTTTTGATTTTTTAATAAATAATCTTTCCTATTAACATTTTCAATATTTTTATGTAAATTTATTTTCACAGTTTATCTTGTCCAATCTTCTCTATTGAGAAGCCTTCAATTTTTAAAATTTAACAATTTTTAACAGGAACAATTTATATATAAACATTTTTAAAAAATTAGAATGTATAACTATGCTAAATTATTGTTACAAGTGGTCAGGGCAGTGGCTAAACAGTTAAAACCACAAGTGAAAAAAATGCACGAATAGCAAGATTTGGGCAGAATATTATTTATAAGTATATAATTTCATTCTAAAAATGAGCGATTCATAAGAGACTCTTGACACAATTTATATTCACCAGGATGATTTTTTAGAACAATATTTTTTTATCATAAGAAAGTTTTAAACTACAAAGCAAGATGAAACAGTTTTTTTAGACAGTAACATGAAGCCATAAAGTAGAAAGAAAAAATGCATCTGAACACTATGCTACACAAAACTAAATTGGAATCATTTTAACATTAATTTCTATTTTGAAAACTGTAAATGTTATTGTATCATTAGAGCAACTAATATATTTAAAATCATTGAATTAACTTATTATGCATAACAAAAATATTGTACTATTTTTATTATTACATTTTACCTGGTCCAGATTTAAATTTCAATCATATTATTGTATATATTTATGTTTAAAGCAAATATATTATTATATAATTTCATAATAGGTTTTTTTCTTCCTTTTTTTACATTCACTTTAATCAATGCTGATGATTTGGTATTAATGTCATATAGTGACACTTTCAGGAAGCATTTGAATTATTCCACTGGTTCTAGGTTTTACTCTTCTATATCTTTTGATGATTAATAGTTAAATGATAAATGTATATATATTGTGATTACAATGTTTTTAATTAACAGACATTTTATTTGTATTATATATATATATAAAGAGCCTAACAATTATATATATATATAAAGAGCCTAACAGTGTAGTGATTAGTTTATCCTTCTGTGATATCTGGGGTTTGAATCTGGTTAGCCATTCAGAGATTTCCCAAACCCAAAAATAAGAAGCAGTTGCAATCCTTCTTGAAATTATGTAATATTTATCACAAATTTTATTAAAATTTTGCCTAGACTTGTATACTTGTCTTAGTTACTAAAAAAGATGAAAAATATAGATCGGGTGACAACCACTTGCAGGAATTTGATCACATAAAATCCAGATTTTTGAAAAAGGTAATCTTGTCATATCCAGATTTTAGCAAAACATTTTATGTACAAACTGACAGCAATGATTATGGATTAAGACTACACCAAATTGACAATCAACAGTAGATAGATTATAGACAATGTACTTAGTTGGTTGATAAGCAAATATTTGGAGCATAAAGTGAGAATAAAGCACTCTCCTAATTTATAGTTAAAGCTATTCGAATAAAGAGATAGTAAAAAAAATATTCAAAAATACATAAAGTTCTAATGAATAATTTCATTAATTAAATAAAAACCAATATTTATCCTTTGTTTTTTTCAATTCCTCTAAGGAAGAATTAATTGTTTTATGACTTTTTCATAAGACAATTTTTAAAAACTGTTTTACTTTTTATCTTATATTCAATTTGAACATTGAATAAAGTAAAAAATCTATTACAATTATTTAATTTAAATTTTTTATTAATTTTAAAATGATTTTGTATAGATTTATTATTATTATAATTTGAAAATGCACAATATAGTTTATTTTTAACAGAAATTCTCAAATATTAAAAATAAATCATCAAAACGCATATAAATCAATTATTGAAAATATTTATTACATTTTTTTTATTTTAATCTACACAGAGTTTCAAATATTGCCAGAAGGATGAATTTTTTACAATGATAGTATAGAAGAAAACCGAATTTAATACATCTATCACATTAAAATCGATACAATTTATTTTACGTAACACTTGATAGGCATTAAAATTTAATACGATATATATATATCAATAACATTTTATCATAGGTACTGATAAATTTTATCTTTTTAATCTTTTCTGTTTTTTTTATTCATTTAGCATGTTATAAAATTTACAAAATTAATATATATTATTTCATTTTTTAAACATAGAGATAAAGTTATTGAAAAAATATTTTAATGACTCTTAGAATATATTTCGGACTTCCTTAGCTAAGTTAAGTCTATAGTGTCAACAAATGATATGTTTCACAGCAAATGATATACATATATTTATAACAATTATTTTTATTTTCATTTGGTAAATTTTGTATCTTTAGTAGAAGTGTTCAAACACTTGAATAGTTTAAAATATTTGTTTTATTCATACAGCGTTTATTTAAATACTTTACAAAAGATAATATATCAAATCTTGAGCTATATGCACTATCTTAGATTGTTATAACTCCATAGTATTTTTCTCAATTATATAATCTTTTTAATGCTTATGATTGTCCTAAAAAGGTTTATTAAATACATAGTTATTAAAAAGCGATAATTTCAGTAGAAAATGTTTCACTCAAACTTTTGAGTTCCACGTCACCTAACCACCACTCTTTATAAAAAATTTCGGCATCAAAATAAAAATTAATAAAAAAATATTTATTTTAGGTTTTTTGGCAACCAAAACATAATTAACATAATAAAAATTACATATTTAATTTATTTAAAACCAAAATATCTATTCTTATTACTAGCATTTCTAAAATTATTACATAAAAAAACTATATAAAAAAAAATCAAAATATTATTTTAAAAAATTTAATTAAAATTTAATGAGAATCTTGAGCTTGTTTTGAAAAATATAACTTTTTAATATAAAGCTCTGTGCTTACTTACTTTTAAGCATAAATTAGGTTCAAACTGACCTATAAAGATAGTGTAAAAACCACTATGCTGGCAATTCTGCAGTATGACACTACAATTGCATACGATCTAGAGTGCAATAAGAATGAACATTTTTATTTATGACAAAGAGATGATAAAGGCAATAATCAATATAATGAAAATATAATTTTAATTTCTTTATATTTGAGGAACTTATTTCAATATAATTTTGGTAGTTTTTTGCATAACACCAGTAATACGCTTACCATAGATTGAGAATCACTAATATACATTTTTTTTAAAAAAATATGTCAAAGCGTCAGCTGGGAAGTGAACTCGGGCACAACTGCTTGTAAGGCAGCTGTGCTAACCACTCGGCCACCAACACTTCCTTCTAAAGTGGGGAAAAGGAAGATTGAAGTCTAGAAGATTGTAAATGTTTGGTAATCCTTAGTTCTAAACAATATACAATAATGCATGTATTTGTTGTAGATACTGTTAAACTTGCATAAATGACATTGCATTCAATTAACATTGAACAAATTGATGAAATATGTATATAGGATTTGGAATATAAATAAATGTCCGGAAAATGAAATATTAATTCTAGCAATTGTTAATATAAAAATAGTATGTATTGTTGCAATTAAAAACGTTAATAAAAAAAACTAAACAAAAATAGTTAAGAATGTGCAAAAGCGATTGAATAAATTCTCTATTGTTAAGTCAAATCAGTTAAGGATTAATAAAACTAATTGATAGGCATTCAGAAAAGAACTGAAATATGGATAGAGAAAAAAAGGTTTGAAAGGTTTGACTTGTGTCTATAGTATGATTAGACATGAAAAGAAAAAGTTGGAAAAAAGAGATAATTACTTTTTTAAAAAAAACCAAAAAAGTTTCAAGATATTTTTAAAAACTAGATGAATTATGAAAATATGGATGAATAAATAATAAAATGCTCAATTAAAAGAGAGAGAGAAAAGATCATAGGAAAAAAGGTAAAAAAATAAAACAATAGTAAAAAGAAAATTACATAAAGGATTTCGAAATTGTATAGACAAAATACATATACTTATACAAAATAACTTAAAATTTTATTTGTGTGGATTTTCCCCTATATCCATGGACTCACATTTACAATTTCAATAACCTATGATATTTGAAAAAATATTATGTAGAATATATAAGAATTTAAAATTTTCATAAATTTTGCATGCAAGCCCACCCAGATCAGCACTACTGTAAATCATAGTCAGTCAACCATATTCTCATTTTGCACACTCAGTCAGTCACATGATCATTTTTTAGATTTATTACGATATTATCTTTTTCATAATTGTATTGTTTTATTTTATATGTATAAATATATCTATTTAAAAATTAACTTGTATTGTAAGTATATTGTATTATATTGATGTTCACTGTTTCAAATATTCATAGGACGGCTTTGAATCGAAGAGCAGTGGGGGTGAAGACTTGCAGATAAAATATTTCATATTAAATAGTAAAACTTTTTTTTTTTTTCAAAACATAATGTAAATTTAAACATTATTTCCTTTTTGAAACAAAGAGAGTCAATAGAATTCTAATGATGCATAATATAAGCTTTACAAGAGTCATCCTATTAAAATATTAATGACTAAAAATAATTCTAGTAAAATTACATGGCTGTATTGTTCAGTTAATTACAAACTAAAAATGGTTCAGCAAACAATTTTAATTAGAGTTAATTTTAAGTGAAAGAATTTCAACCCTCTTCCCTAGGTAAATTATGCACACATTTGTAAAAATTGCTCCATATGATCAGTTTGATTATAGTTTCACGTTCTTAATGATTGCTACCCAGTAAGCAAACTGTCATTAGAAATTATATTTCAAATAATAAAAGATATTTAAATTTTAAAAGTAATCACGAGCGAATATTTTAAAGTAATACACAGCGTAAGAGATGTGTAACATTCATACATATACATACATTTATATTAGAATGGTTTATAATAACACTACTACTATTAATAGTAATAATTTTTAATAACTATAGTCGATGGATGATTATTTAGAGAAATCATGTGACATTCTAGTTTCAATCGATACACAACATCTTACCAAAATATAAAAACGTCAAGGCAAACCACGAACTTATCTATAGAAACATGACCTCTTCCTCCAATAATCATGAAGTAGGCAGCTTTATATCCTAATTGTATTTGATTTTATGATCATCACTTCAGCAATCATTGGACTACCAAATAATCTAGAACTTCTATCTTCAGTTAAAAACTAGAACCAAACTTGAATTAATAGTATGGATGTGGATGCATTAATCACTACACGATAATAAAATTCATGATTGGTTATTTAGGGAAATCATATGACATTCTAATTTCAATTGATACACAGTGTCTTACCAAAATATATAAAGGTCAAGGCAACCCATGATTGCTATATATATAGAAACATGATCTTTTCCTCCAATAATTATGAAGACAGACCGCTCTATATTCTAATTGTATTTGATTTTAGGATCATCACATCAGTAATCACTGGACCACTAATAATAATCTATAACTTCTCCAATTAAAAACTAGAATCAAACATGAATTCATATGTATGTGAATGCTTTAACCATTACACCATAATTCATGATTAGTTATTTAAGGAAATCATATGACATTCTAATTTCAATTGATGCACAGCATCTTACCAAAATATAAAAAGATCAAAGCAAACCATGAACTCAATAACTGTAGAAAGATGATCTCTCCATCCAGTAATCATGAAGGCAGCTTTATATTCTAATTGTATTTTGATTTTATGATCATCACATTAATCTAAAACTTCTATCTCCAGTTAAAAACTATAATCAAACTTGAATTCATAGTATGGATGTAAATGCATTAACCACTATACCAAGATAATAATCCATAATTGGTTATTTAGGGAAATCATGTGACATTCTAGTTTCAATTGACACACAGAATGTTACCAAAATGTAAAAAGGTCAAGGCAAATTATGAATTCAATAACTATAGAAACATGATCCCTACCTCCAATACTGTTGAAGGCATATTCTAATTCTATTTTGATTTTATGAGTATTATGTCAGCAATCATTGAACCAACAGATATTAATCTAGAACTTCTGGATGTGGATGCATTAACAAGTACATCATGAGACCCTTGACAAGCATATATAGTCATAATTATATGTATAAGCACACATTTATTATACTTTTTCACATAATAATAATAATAATAATAATAATAATAATAATAATAATAATAATAATAATAACAATCATCATCATCAGATGATTAATTTTATATGTTATGTTATTTGAACCAGCAGTAATAGTTTGAAATGATCTAAGAAACTAACTCTACTCTTGAGCTAAAATGCACAGGAATCAAATTATTTTGGTTTCGTTACATAAATGATAATTTATATACAAAATTTTATGGTTGATCCTTGGGATGGTGGAAAGATGTTAAGTAAGGATTAAAATGAACCAGATGAAACTTATCCAATTGTTATATTAATGTAAATGTGAGCATCATTTATTATCAAACTGTAATTTTTGCTGAGTTAGAATGAAGGTTTAATAAAAGCACCCAATGTGAGTTTAAAAATATTTTGTCCATGTATGACTTCCTGAAGATTGTAAAGGATGTTAAGAGAGGATTAAATTGAGCCAAATGAAATTTATCTGATTATATTAATATAAATGTGAGCATCGTTCATTATCATAATGTCAAGCCAATATTTCTGAATCAGGTTTGATGGAAGTGCCAAATGTGAGTTTGAAAATATTCTGTCCAAAAGTGATATGTATGACTTCCTCAAAATAATAAGAAATTAGACCAAGAAAATAATAAAAGATGAGATAAAAATCTGTATATGAATAAGCTGACAAATCCTAAACAATAGATATAAAGGCACGTACAAAAAATAATCATTATGAGTTCCTATCAAATTGTTCCACAATTAATATTTAAGAGGTAACTTGTTGCTAAAAGTGTGAAATGCCTAAACTTTATGAAGATCAACTTTGCTATTGTTGCAAGTTTTATAGAGATTTTTTTTAGCTATAAAAACTCTATTATTTGGCGATCCATTTTTAAAAATATATATGACTTTGTTATTAAATCTGAAATTTTTAGCCAATGAGGTATTCCAAAAATGATAAAATCTACTGAAATTAACTAAAGTACTTTATTAGATATACTACTATTTCTCTATATCCTAAAGGAAGTAATCCCAGGTAGGGGAATGGGGGGAGGGGCCTAATCTCTCTTATTAGATTACAGAATAGGAGAAGAATATAACATCCATGGCTTAATAGTAAAAAAAAAAATGAAGGGTCTTCATCATAGCAAAAGCATTTCATCTAGAGAAGGTCATTCTCGTATAAAATCCCAGGCCTCTGAGTTGGGATTAACACATTGAATAATTACTCAATACTTAGAAAATAATTGAATTTAAAAAAAACTAAATATAAGGCAGCTATAGCAATGATAAATGGTGATGTCAGAATATATTTAAAATAAATAAATGATAAATATATGACACAATAAAGAAAAATTCATTTCATATAGAAATGAGATTTGGTAATTGAAGGAAAGGGTGGAAAAGAAATGAATGGTTACAGAAATGATTTTACTGGTGAATATCTGTAGAGAGATCAAGGAGAGAATGGATAAACAATAAATAATTTAAGAAATAATTATTATGAAATGCCCTTATCATCATCAGCCACTCATTCCAAGAATAAAAGATAAAAAAGACAAAAAAAATACTGCTGCTGCTGCTACTACTGCTACTGCTACTACTACTATTACTACTACTACTACTACTACTACTACTACTACTACTACTACTACTACTACTACTACTATTATTATTATTATTAATAATAATAATAACAACAACAACAACAATTGAATAAGATAGTTTTGTGATGACTATACAAATTAATCTATGATCTATAAATTTGTTGTCACATAGAACACATTGGTTCATTATTTGGTTTTTGATACTTTTCAATTTTAACTTCTTCTGCAGAATACTTTTCTTTATGAAATATTTCAACATCACATCTATTCTATCTTTCCAAAAAAAAAGCAACCATCATTGCATTTCATTAGAATATCTTTGGAATAATCCATATAATTATAGATCTCTTTTTTCTGAAAATCATGTTTAAAACAAGACCCTTTAAAATCTTGTATTGATCATTTATTTTGCATGTCCAATTCAACAAAGATGTGATCTAACAATGTAGATTCTGTATTAATATATCCAGTAAGTTGAAAAACATATTGATTTGTACCTTGTCATTATATTTTTGAAATGGAGCATCTTTAAATAAAACTTTTCTAATGACTTTATGTTCTATCAATAGGGTGTCCACCCATGCAATAAATTTGGTAAAATAATAACTCCATATGCAGCTAAATAATTGCAGTAATTAATTTACGAGATGAAATATCCTTTTTTTTTAACTTAGTAGAAGTGAGAGAAGCATATTGGAGCCTGTGCTGCACTTCGACATTTAAATCAACCTTTTCATTCAAAAAATTAACAAGATTTAAAGTGGCTTACATTATCAAGTTGGTAACCCCCCTATGTTGTTGAGATTTTTTACCCCCATCTGTGGATTACAGTCAATCCATAATTCATAAAGATGAAATTCTTTTTTTTTTGTTTAATCAATTCAAATTAAAAATCAATTATCAAACCTGTATCACATTTTGATCACTGATTTATTAAATTACATTATAAACACTTATCAAAGATCACAATCATAAAAAATTGAAAACAATGTTAGAATAAATACACATTCATGCTTGACACCAGTTTTCATTTCAAATGGCTTAGATATTTTACCTATAGTAATAATATATCAAACAGAGACAAAACTCTCCATACAGTACTAATAACACTTCCTTTTATTTTGTTATACAGAAATTGAATAGTTCAATATATTTTGGTGGACAACCAATTTCAAATAATGCCATAGACATGTCCAATTAATTGAGCCAAATGCCTTGACCAAATAAATAAAAGCAATACATAAATCTCTCTTTTGTTTCTGATATTATTTTTACATTTATCTGGCAACAAAAAAACCTTGTTTTACAGTGCTTTTTGAGTCACTAAAATCACACAGTTTTTTTGGGGTACCCATTCATTTATGACAGGAAGTAACCTATTAAACAAAATCCTTGAAAGTACCTTTGTTATAATAGATAATAATGATATTCTATAATAATTTTATCTGGTCTCATTATTTTTAAAAACTAGTTCGATAGAAACAACATCAAGATTAATTGCTATATGATCATTAATCCACATATTCTTAAAATGCCAATATTTTTGAAATTAACACATTAGCATCAATCACATTTTAAAACTTTTACAGATATCTCATCAGGATTTTTAGCCCTTCTACTTTTAAGATTACAAAAAGCTGTTGTGACTTCATTAAGATGGATGTATTTGGCTGAATGTGAAATAGTAGATAAAATGGATATATCATTAAAAGTTGTTAATTTTTGTATCATTAATTACACTATAGTACATGAAATCAGATTATACAATTGAAATAGTATTAATATTAACAGAAAATGTGTCAGTTACAGAATATTGAAACAAATAGTGAACTGGGAATCATTGGGAAAGAAAAAAAAAGTAAAACCCCCCAAAAAGTTGAAAAAAAAAAGACTATAAAAATTTTCATGAAGATTTAGGGATTAAAGAAGAGTGAAGATGATTAAAAATCAAAAAAATGTTATAGTGTTACAAACTGATAACAAGAAAATTCATTATAAATAAAATTTCAATATTATTAGACCATTTTAGATTTATCTGATTTACTTTCTTAAATTCCTTCATCATATCTTTTGACCTTTATATCACTAATTTTTATTAACAAATCAATCTGCCTTTTTATTTAGAAATTTGATTAAAATTATTTAATTTTCTTTTAAACTTTTTTTCCATATTTAAAATTAAAGGTTTAACCCTTTTAATGCAGTCTTGATTTTCAAATTTTTCTGTCATTAAATAAATCATATATTAATTATCATATAAATACAGGAATTTCAAAATATTTTGATCTTATTATTATACATTTTTTTGACTTTAAAGCAAAATAAACTACTGGAAATGTAAATTTATTTTAAAAATAAAAGAAGTTATAATGTATGACATAAAGTTATTCAAATAAAAATAAAAACTATCTTCTCATTCTGATAGATCAGTCAGTATTCTGTGAATTTAGTTTCCAGTACATTTTGAAAGACCACAGTTATTTTAAGTAGGTCAAAAACTAGACATTTAATTTAATAGACTAAAACAATCTTTATTTAATGAAGTTTAGGTTATGGATCAAACCATAAAACTACCTGATTGGCCATCTACATCACCAGTTCTCACATTTACAGATCTTTTCTCTTGGAATTATTTGAAATCAATTATGACCAGTGCATATGACCATGAAGTATTGATGATCTCTTGATAATCCCTGCTCATAACAAGAATACCAATTTGAACATATGCTTAAAAATAGTTATTTAATCACATGGTCACCATTTCCTATGCTTACACACGCTGTTACTAACAGGGATGTGATGCACACAGTAGAAACTCTATATACAGTAGTGCCAACCAGTGCAAAATCTGGTAATCAATGGATGCAAGTAGGTTTGTGCATAAAATCCTTATCTATTGCTAATCTGAGAATATTGGATGAATAAGCACCAGATAGGGATTTTGTGCACAAACCTTCTTGCATTCATTGATTACTAAGGCTTGTATTGGGTGGCACTATATGTGAAAATAATTAATTCTGTAACATCATGGCTAAATTACTGTTTTTTATTTAAGAATGATCTTCTTGTCAAAAAATTTTCACGTTTTTTTTTTTTTTTTAAAGTAAGTAAAAAAAATAAAAATAGTCAAATAATTAGTCATTTGAAAGATCAAGTAATGTTTTGAGTACCAGAAATAACAGTTGAATTTCAATTGTAGAGCCTTTAGCAATCCATTCATCATTACATTATTCTGAATAAATAAATAACAATGAAAATTAATAGAAAATTCATTGATAAAACAGGAAAAAAGTATAGCACACACATTATTAAAAACAAAAATTATAAAAATTTTCTACTTATAACTTTCACAAATTTTACAAGTTATGGAAACATTATTTCTGTAGCATGCCATTAGAAGTAACCAATAATTGTACAACAATTACTTGAATCCTTTTTAAATAATTTTTATAATTGAAGTTACATCCAATATGTTATAATAATAGTAGATTACTCCACTGCACATGTGCTTTACAGATCGAACACCTCTCCTTTCCAAACACAAGATGAATCACTCTATTTTTTTTATCCAAACTATATGTATAGTCAAACCTGAAGTATTTGGAACTGAGAGTGTGAAGATTTAACTAATAACTTTAAATTACTTATAATATGAGTTTTGTTAATGACACTTGCAAAATTTTTAAATTTTGATATGTCATTATAAAATGAAAACTTAAACATATATAACAAATATTTTGTGTTTGTCAATTTTGTTTATTTTTCAATGTTTTTAGTATCTTTCTGATTTTTGCTATGATCTAAAAGTTTCCAAAATGTCCATTGCAATTCTGCAAATACAGGCAGTTATGTAAACCAGACATATGTAAATAATTTCTAGTACACCTGGGTCTCTTTTTATGTGGACTTATTTAACACGATTTTGAAGTTCGCGATTCATGTTACACTGGAAGTCGAACTCCGATAATGCGCTATTACTTTAAATAATAAATTTCGCACACTTATGTTATATTGAAAGTAATAACACATTATTGGAATTCGACTTTCATGTTAGTAATTTCAATATTTTCAGTGCTTTATAATAGTAAGATTTTATGCAATAATGAAATTAAAATCATGATTTCCACATTTTATGTATACACACATTAAATTTTACAAGATTATAATGTAAATTTGTTCAAACATTGTGCGTGTTAATTTTGCATTTTAAATCACATTCTGTTTTTGCTTTTTAAAAAAGAATGTAATCAATTATTAATCATTTAGTGTCCGCAAGTTTATTTTTAAAAGGTGAGTAATAGCAGTGAAACAAAATTTGATTTTTAAACGGAATTGAAAATTAAAAAATTAAAGACAAAAATAAAAGTTTAGATACAGAAGAAAATGTTGAAAAAGATAATGAAACAGAAGTGGAACCTGTTCCTTTCACTTCAAAAATGATTCGAGAAGGTCTTCAACTTTCTAATCAGTTGGCAAATTATTTTTTTACTAATGACACTAATCATGTATGTGCTCTTAAATTTCAACGAGAGCTAAATGGTTGTATGTCTGGATATCACAAGCTTCATAAACAATTAATAAAATCGTCTCAAAGATTAATTACTAATTACGTTGTCACTAGAAAACCATTAACACAACAATATGAGAGTGAAGTTGGCGCTAGCTCTTGTGAAGAATCTTTACCAGTTTGCAAACGAACCTGTTTATCGGCAAATAGCATTAATAATTAAAACGTGTATAAAAAATGTAAATTACTGTACTGTAAATTATGCATAAAAATATATTATTTTGAATAAAATTAAATATTACAGTTAAAAAAAGTTTGTCTTGTATCAATTTTTTTTATATTTGAAATTTTTTATTAGTCGTATTTTATTTCCTTATTTTTTTTTGCGCGAATTTTAAAGTAATTTTACATTGGTGCTTTGCTTTTATGCAAATTTTGAAAAATCACATTCTGCATCTCCCCTTTTTCAAGGTAAGTTACGTCTATTTTTGCACGATTTCGTTTGCGCGTTTTCTGAGGAACCTATCTATCACCTAAAACGAGACCCAGGTGTATATATAACTGTGATTCATAAATCAATGCATCTCTCAGTTATCATGCATTTCATGCTGTTAAAACATCTTTTGTAATTCAGAGTAAAGTTGTTTTCATTTGTTAAACTACTCTCTTATTCTGTTCCACAACTAATAGTAAACAAGAACATTCAATCTTTTGTAAAATTTGGCTTACATGGCAAAAAATCATGATGTCTTACATAAGTGGATGATTAGCTATATGTTTGTGAAGCTTGTTGTTGCAGATTTATGCTTTTATTTTCAAAAACAAATGCCATAAAATAGAAACAATTCTCTTGAATACAAAAATCTTTCTCAACTCAATATATTTGATCCGTTTTTAAAAGTTATCAGGTGCCATGAAATTGATTTTGACTTTTAATAATGATATGAAGATAATTTTTCATTAACAGCAATAGTTCACCCTACATGGTTCTACTATAACAGTGTATACCAAATAGCAATGATAACGTCTTCATCATTAAGCACTGGATTGCACATAATTGCAAATATTCTCATAGATATGAGGACTAATAATCAACTACATGTATAGGAATCTTGATGGTACTGACATTTATTATTTTTTGATTATTAATGCTTACATAAATTGATCTAGAAAAAAATAATAAAGAATGGATTACGGCTATTGAAGCAGATCATTAAACATAATCTAGAAAAGTCAATTATTTTAGTATAATAGCATAACTACATAAGGATCAAACATCAGGATCTTCAAAAGCACAAATATTATCATGATGATAAGATTCATCAATCTTATTATTAGTCTTATATTTTTTTTCCCCCTATCAGTCTTTCTAAGCATTAACCACTTTTTTTCTACCACCTTTTTTAAAATAAATTAAACGGTCTCACAATAAAACTTAAAATAATTTCCAAAACAGTCATTTGTATTTTAAATGACTTTTAGAGCTAATCTAATCTCACATTCACGTATTATTCATTTCTCTTAATCTCCATGAAATTTTCAAAAATTTTCACTAGCGAAATAGTTAAAAAATTATTAAAACTTTTTCTTATTCTTTTTTCAATATCCAAGTTTAATAATTTAAAGATTTTTTCCAAGAGTTTCATTGAAGCTTTGACTAAGATTAGCCTAATTAGGAAAAAACAATCATAAATTACTATATCATATTAAAAACGATATTAATAATGTTTTGGAAAACTTTCAACTCCATTTAGAGTAGCTAAACAACGAACATTTTTGCATTTAATTTTACGTGCAAGCGCGTATGAATGTTTTGTGTGTGCACATTTGCTAATTTTAAATTATATAGCACAATGATTTATTCACATTAATTCTCTCTGCATTTTTTTGACTATGTATTTTGCATAAAACCTGTCTCAGTAAGATAAAATATTGAATCTTTATTGGTTTGAAAGTGTGATAATTGAAACTGGCTCGTATCAAGAGCATTACTCATAGTAATTAGAAGAATAAAATGTCATTTAGGTAAAAAAGCAATCCTAACATATTGGTAAAATTTGTTCAGAAAATATTGAAAGCTAGAAAGAAAAAAATTAATTAAGAAAAGTAATCAATTTTTCTTAAGAGTAAAATAATAGGGTTAAATTCTACTTAAAATAAAATTTATATAATAACGTTTGCTAAGAGAGACTTCATTATTAAGAATTGTTATCATAAATTTATGGTATAATATCTTTCAACTTAATTATGTCGATAGTATTTTATTTTCTGTACAAAAGTATTTTTACTTTTAGTGCTATTAAAACACATTTTATATCAATAAATATTTTTTTAAAAAAATAATGATATCTATAGATACAGAAACTAAAGTTTTCACGGTTGAAAGAAATATGGTAAAGGTTTACTTTAGCGACCACAATATAAAAATCATATTCGCCCTCTAGTTCTCAAAATTAGAAGTAAATTATTATACGGAAATCTTACATATATGCTACTATATTACAATTACATTAAAATTTATTAAAATGTAAAAGATAATAAAAAAAATATTTACCATTTTAAAGAAATTGAAATAACTACACTAGATTAATTAAAATAATTAGTTTAAATTATTTGAAACTTAAGAATTTAAACTATCTACATTTATAACTTAACAATTTAAACTACCTAGATTTATAGAACATTTTAAAAAAAAACATCGCGTAAGCAAGAAAATAGTCATTGACTGGGCTAATTTTTGTTGTGAAGAGTGTGTAAAATATTTAGACACAAATCCAATGGTTCTCGGTGGAATGGATGACAATGGGGAGCCATTAGTCGTCGGATGAAACTTATTATTACCACAGAAAATACCACAGGGTGACTATACGTAGAGGGAATTGGTCTTTGGCGATATTGAAAGAGTGTCAAGGAATTGCTTCTTGACAGAAGTTGTGGATAGAATGGCTAGCACATTGGAGGCCCTAATCCTGCGGAACATGCAGGTACTCACATAATTTGATGGCTAGGCTGCGTACAATAATATCAGCAGACTCAGCAATGGGGTTTATATGCATTTGGTTGTAGTCCACCAGGACAATTTTGTGAATCCCGAAGACCAAGACATACATACCCAGAATATTGAGAATATGTGGATGAGAGCGAAGCATAAGCTGAAATTCCAATCTGGTACCAGCAGAGTTTTATTTTCATCGTACCTCCAAGAATTTGCCTTCTGCGGTAGATATAGCATTGCCTCTTTTTCTCCAACTTCTTAGTATGAATAGGGCATAATTATGCTTAAAAAGATAAATGCTTTTTTATTATCTTTTACGTTTTAATTATAAATATTTACTGTAATTGTAATATAGTAGCAGATACATAAGATTTAGAATATTTTAGTTCTAATTTTAAAAACTAGATGGCAAATATGCTCTGGTTGCTAAAGTAAACCTTTACCAGAAATATTATATTCATAGTAGCTTTCCAGCAATTTTGTATAATATTAAAATATATAAATATCCGGCGTTTTGGTAGACAAATATTTTATCTCAACTGGGTAAAGAGATTACTATGTAGTTAATGTAAAGACGTGAAATATTGTAAAGAATAGATCATGATCTGTAGAAAGAAGTAAAACACACGATATTCCTGAACAAAAATTAAAAGCAGTTAAAGTGAAGATGAAAACTATATATATCAACAAAAGTAACAAATAAACAACGTTTTTCTAAGACTCTTTATATTAAACAATTCAAAACAAAGCAAAACTTTCCTTATAGTAGTGCCATCTTGTGCTCACAAGAGCAATCACTGATGAAGGCCACAAGCTAGAAACTAGTCTAGGGATATTGGATGAGTAGGCACTAGATAGGGATTTTATACACAAGCCTTCTGGCATTCATTGATTGCTCTTGTTAGCACAAGATGGCACTACTGTATGGAGTTTTGCTTTGTTGCTAGTATGAGATAGTGATCATGTGATGTTTAGTGATTTAACTCTTTATATTAACTAATTTTACTTAACTTTTAAAATATGATAACTTTTAAATCCTTTGATTAATTTTTTTTTTATTTATAAAAAAATATTGTGTATATAATTTTTTAAATTATAAATAGCTTATTAAAAAATAAATATATAGAAATATATAAACATAATTATATACTCATAGTTATATGTTGAACTAGCCTTATCATCTAATATTAATTTTTTTTTCATATGCCATAGCATTGGCCGGGATGCGAACCCCCAAACGTCTGCAACCAACTACTTGCTTGCAAAGTGGCTGCAATGACATCTCGGCTATCAATGCTTGACTCATCTAATATTAATTGTTAAGTACTTTTTAGAAAAATTCAAATTTTATTTATACTATTCAAATACATTCAACTATTAGTAATAACACTCAGATTAAAATATAATACACTGTTTGGAGTAATATTATTCTCTTTTTTTTCAATTATTGCTAGCCTGAATAACATCAGCACTAGCAAGGGAATCAAATCTGAAATTTTAGATTTTATGAGTATTGAAGACAATGCTATAATCAATTAGATTATTCTATCAAAAATAAGAGTCAGTAAAAATTTCATATACTTATTGGTCTCATTTCAAAACCTTATGAATTATCACACAAGGTTAAGTTATGAGTTGTTTGTCAATAGCTTCTTTAATTTTTTTTCTTTTTCTCTATCCAATATTTTTGTCTTCTTCCCAAATTAAACATGAGTTCATTGGTATCTACATCGTCTGTTACTTTAGATATATTTGTTTTTTTTAATTCCAATCATCAGGTTGTGATCTTTTAATTGCTTTTTAATAGAACACCTGATTTCACCAATATACATTCTTTCACACTCACACGGGTATTTTGTAGATGTAGGTTTTTTTTGCAGCATTTCAAGTTTAGGTTTTGTAGAGGTTAGGATTGATTGTAGAATGCTATGACTTGGAAAACAGTTCTGGTTATATGTACCAGGTTTTCTTTACTCCATCTGCTATTCCTGGTTTCTGTGGATATACTATAATTCCTGTAATTGTTTTTTCTTTTGCTGTTTCTTTTTTTTGTCTATTTAAGGTTTTCTTAATTACAGCTGATAAATATCTATTCTTCTTGAGAATTTGTTTTATGCAGATTTTTTTTTTTTTTACCAAATCATTACTTTCTGAGCAAACTTCTTTTATTCCATTCTATAGAGGATTGAATGATCAATTAACTTTCCTACATAAACAAAAATCTGATAGTGTTATCCCCAAAAGTTTGCAACAAAAATCTCCAATTCACTTTCAGCAAGCTGAGAAAATTATTCAGAGAGCAAGGCAGATTCTGTTAAGAAAAAGAATAAATCAAAAGGTTTTTCAAACATTATAATCTTACATGCCTCTGGTAATGTAGAATATTTGCTAAAAAATAACTGATGAAGATTTCATAGGGGTTTTTCAAACAATAAAAAAATCATATTTTAAAATGCCATGGAAAAATAAAAGAATGTCAAAAGAAGAAACTTGTAAACTTATACAGGCATATAAAATGTCACACTGTATCAACAACCTACCAGCTTCATCAGCTAAAAACATTAGTTCTAAACACTTAACAATTGCTGAAAATTCTGTTATGAAAAAAAAAACCAAACTTTGCTGTCACACCATCTTTTATCCATTCATTAGATATATAATGGCAGCAGCTGAGGAAGGCAGTCAAAAACTGCTTCTAGAAGAAGATCAGAATTAAGATTATTCTAATAAAAAACACTTGAAAGATATCAAAAAAAAAAAAACCAAACAAAACATTTTTTATGATGAGAAAAAAGCTATTAAATCTGTCAAATTAGATTAATCCATAATCATTCTCCCTATTGACAAAGGCTTTGTACAGTTTAAATGAATATGATGGATTATAATAACAAAATAAAAGAGATCCTCACTGCAGATCAATACATAAGAAGTAAAAAAAATCATCTATCAACTTTAGAAACAAAATTACTAGTGTTACTTAGAAAACATCATGAGTATTTTACTGATTCAGAAAAAGTAAATTAACACCATATTTCAGCAAAATTACTCATCTTTATGATCTACTTAAAATTCATAAATCCCCTGTTCAATTAAGATTTATTGTTAGTTCTAAAAAATCACCTTATTAAACTGTCAAGATTTTTTTTCAAGATTGCTTTATTCATTGGCATACAAGACACAGTCCTTTGACAGAACTTTAAAACACTTTTTAATGAAGTGACATATTTCTAAAATAAATAAAATGTTTTAATGATTGACAGTTTATAAGAAGTTCAAGTGCTGGAAATATCAGAACTGAAAGTAATCCAAGGATCTTATGTTCCATATTCTGAAACATAACTACTATAAGCTTTGATGTAGATAAATTACTCTCAAATGTACCTGGTAATAAAGATAAATGAAAATATCTCATAAACCAGTTCAACTTTTTTTATTGATAGTATAATTAAATACTTAACATTCTACATAATGATACACTTTCAATACATCATAGAAATCTTCCACCAAAATTAAGAGATGTCTATTGGTTTACCATTATCATTCATGACTAGCAACATTTGTAGGCATAAATCAATCAATGATATATTGATGTGAGTTTATAGCATATCACTTTTAAAAAAGCAGTTAAAATAATCCTATTGATTTTTTAGGATTTATCAATTTTGTAATTTTTTTGTGTGAAAATTCTTGGCTCACATTTTTTAAAATAATCTGATATATCTTTGCAATAGAGATATAATATGATCAAGCAAAGATTTTCATAGTGGAAGAAGGTAGAATAATTCATTGCAATTTTTGAAATCATCCATATAAAATATTAAAATATTAAAAATGTATCAATGTTTTAGCAAATAACATTTGCCTTAAATAGGTAAAGACAACATTCTGTGATAATTACAAAGATAGTTGTTTTATAAATGAGAATAAAAGATTAATTAAATTAAAAATAAAACAGTATATATGAAATTGCAGTACAAAATAGAACAAATAAAAAAATCCTATTTTGTCCAATCAAAATAAAAAACTAAATAAAGAGTGAAGGTCAAATTTGAAATGATGAGAACTGATTGGTTATATTTAAGTGACATCTCTATATAATTGGAGACAGAAAATGTTATTTTGTCAAACTATTAGTACATTTTTAATATTTTATATAGATAATCCTGAAAATTACAATGAATTATTTTACATAGAAATATATAATGACAAATTATATAATCTATCCACTAAAAAACTACACCTTATAGTACTGTCATAAAAATATCATTTAAGCAATTTTTATTTGCTCATTATTAATCTTTTACATTCTGATAGTTTCTGTTGTTCTAACTGATGAGAATTTTCAGAAATGCTCAACCTTTCTGTCTTTATGAGTCTTTATCTTATAACTAAAACTCAGTAAATTGGAGTTGTTTTCATTGTAATTTAATTTTATTAACAAATAATATTCTAAAAAATCATACTTGTCCACTTTAAATATTTAAAAGTGACCTGTAAATATAACGATGTAGACATTCACATAAACACTAAAACTAAAAAAAAAAAATCACTTTTATTTTAAGTTTTTTTTTTCTGAACAAATAAAGGTAGATTTATGATAGTTCTATCAAATTTTACTTTAAAATATATATATATTACAAAAATTACAATATTTTAACAGATTTTAATACCAAGTCAATTTTGGCAGATAATGATATAATAGAGACTGTCATTTTTTTTATATATTATGGTCAAATTTATTAATTTCTATTTTTAAAAATAATACAAATGAATAAATTGAAAGTTTATCTGTGTATTTCTCTATAATAATCAACTAATTAGTGTGTAAAAATAATCAAAAATATTTTATAAACAACCAAAAATGAATTTAAATTATAGTTCAAAACTTTTGCATGAAAAAGTAGTCTATAAGAATGTGAACACCCTCTGGACATTTGCTTCAGTCAGAAAAACAAAGGAGATATCTGTTGATGTTAACTGCAGTGTGTAAGATGCTGACTTCTTTAGATTTTTTCAATTTTAGCATCAACAAAGGCAGTATGTTAAAATCTATTTTATAAAACAAACCACAGATCATTATCACTTAGAATAACTATTAATACTATCATATAAAGTTAATGGGACAATACTTTTCTGAGAAAACTTTCAATAATTTTCAAGGAAGATGAGGGTTTACAAATTAACAAAGATATAAGCTGTTGTATATAGTAATCAAATTCTGAATTGTAAATTAAAACAATACAAGACTCACATGATCAGGATAACTCCTTGAATTGGCTATGACAAGTCTTAAAATCACTAACCATAAACCAATGTGATAGATGGAATACACAAAATTATTAAATGTGGGGCTCTTTATAGTTAATAAGCACATATATAATTTTATTCTTAATATGAAATTGTATTTTATTTTACTTGGTTACTAATAATATATATATATTCAAATTTTAGTTTTATATATAATAAATTATTTTATTTTATGAAATTCACAATTGTTTACACAATTAATAAATAGATGCATACATATATTTTAGTCAGACAGAAATTTGATTAATTCATTTTATATAAACTTTACTAATTAAATTAATTTGTTAATTTTATATCAGATATAAAATGTGTGCATTAATTAAAATATAAATTATTTACATAATGTTTATTTAGTAATTTCATAATAGAATTGCTGAGTAATCTAAATATCTTTTATCATAAACATAAACAATTTAAATAAGACATTTATTTTATATAGCGCTATGTTTTTATGAACTGTAATATGAATAAGCCAATAAGCTAATGCACATGTGCTTTGCAGATTTGACTATATAAATGAATACTCTCACTTTCCAAACACAAGATAAAGTTTTTGTGAAAAGATAGAATGAATCCATCTTTTTGACCCAAAAGTAAAAACATCATCATTATACATACATATATATATATAAAATTATAGTCAAATATATAGAAAAGTGAATCAAGAGTAAATTGAAAAATGGGTACATTAGTTAAAATTTGGGTTACTTATCCAATTTTTATTTCATGTTCTTGAACATAATATAAATGTTGATTTGTTAACATATTTTTCATCATATAAAACAATATCAACAAAAATAAGTAGTTTTATTCACTTATATTATTAAAAAACATTAACCACATACTATAATCAATTACTTCAAAAATAAATTGAAAATTGTTTATCGAATATTACATTTATTAATTTAATTTTTATTTAATTAACCTGCATCTTTCTATAAGACAAAACAGCAATTATATTAGAAAAAATTTGATGTCGCAGTTAATTAAAATTTTTATACATTGTATTACATAATACATGATGTGCACAAAATTAATTAAAAAATATAGATACTTTTTTTTCTAATGAATTATGATTTGACATGATGTCAACATCAATTACATAATTTCAAAATGATGATCACATATGAAAAATAATCACTAAAAACTATAGCAACTATATATGCTTACACACATATAAATGGTTTTTTTTAAATTAATAATATGCTTTGTAAAATATTTATTCATTAATTATTACTTCTGTTCAATTTTAAATATATTTTTTAATTATTAAATATTCAAATTTTATGTCATGTTTTAAATATATGATAATAATTTAAATATTTTTATCGTCAAAAACTCATTAGAAATTGCTTATTTTTATACATGATTTTTGGCTTATAATCAGTCTTGGAAACTTAATTACTTTTGTTATTTAGGGGGTCTTTTTTAAAAAAAAGAAACATATATTAGGTGTTATTCATGTGAATCAGAATATTTTGCAAAATTTAATGGCTTATTCAGAAGAAATATATATATATGAAATTAAAAAAAGGCTCATTCAGTTTTTATTTAATATTTTCAATCTATCATCTATCTATAAATAAAAATTCATCATTCATAGTTTTAAATAAAAAAAATTAGAAATTTGTAAATTTGAATTCATAAATTTTATGCATACATCAACCTGTATGAGTACCATCATGTCTCATTTCTCAATCAGCCCATTATTATGCACTCAAGTTGTATAACATTATATGAGATTTTTTTATTTTGATTTATTAATATACTGTTGTTTTTTTATTACAGTATTATTCTATTATTTTTTTTGACAATTATTTTTGTTTACACGTTAATGTTTACATTTTAAAAAAAATGCTAAACATGGTTTTAGGTGTTCAAGGATTAAATTGAAACTAAAGGTATCAAAAGCAATAAGGAGTACTGCATTTAGATTAACTATTAAATGAGTATTAACTTATTTAGCTGGAGATAGCATTGAAGGGAGATAAGCTTACTTAATCAGATTTGTTGATGATATGATGATATTTAGCCATGCTAATGATAATAGAGTACTAAGTAAAAATAAGATGGTGAAATTTTTAGTAAGTTTCCAAAATATATATATATAAAGCTAAAACTAAAGCAAAAAAAAAAGAGAAAGAGAGAAATAGAAAAAAGTCTAATTTTAAAAATGGTAGTTGGACTAAAAATTAACCAATATGTTAGGCCTTTTAAACATTTGTGAAATTGGTTATCTGATGATGAAGCAATTATACATAGTAAATGAGCAAAGTGCAACGACTGAAAAAGTTTTTAATATCAAACATTTTAATATGGTGCTTTAAATTAAAAACTAAAAAAAAAAAAGTTAAGTGTTTTATTTGAGTGACGTTTTATAAAAAGCAAATCTATTAGGAAAAAAAATTGCAGGTTTTAGAAAATGTAGATTTGGAAGAGAATGAATAAAAGTCCAAATTAAAAATATAGGTAGAGATTGAAATATTAAAATTAAGATGTAAAATAAAATTAGATTAATTATTTACATAGAAATATAAGACTTTAAAATAACTTTAGAAATTAAAAGAGAGGAATACGAATGTTTGAGAAGCAGAATAAGTAACTGAATACTTGAAGAAGGTGTTCTGAGATATTATGTAGGCTCTGCATTTTGGCATCAAATTAAAATGATATACATATATAGAATTAACAAATTATTATATGACAACATTACTGCATTTGAAAATACTCAAAATCTTAATATTTGTTACTTATAAAAAGTCTTATCCACCTGCATATATATATATATATTTGCTCTTTTAGGGAGACTTGAGTAAAATGTTGTGAAAATGTTCAGGTTGTTAAGTAAGAAGAGATGAAGAATGACAAATTATTCAATATTTTCAAAAATAAAATACAGATTTTTTTCTCCCCCTTTAAATTTCACAGAACATTCATTTTAAACTATTGATTTCTTTTCTACAAAAGCTATAGAAGATGAATTTATATAAGAAGAAGAAAAAAACATATGGTGAGCAAATCTAGTTTCATTAGTATTATTACTATTAATAAAAAGCTGTCTTAATTGTGAAAATATAAGTATATTATACTACAGAATAAAGACAATATAATACAAATTTTAAAAATCTATCAATATTATCATCATTATCATTAATTAATTGCCACATAATAGTGCATTAAACCAGATCACTCTTTTTGACTCTTTCCATTTTATGCTCTATTATATAATCATTCTTATAGTATTTTTTAATGCACAGTTTATAATTATTTTTCCCCAAAATACATCCATGATCTAAATCTGCTCCATAATTTTCTCAATAAATACTTTTTTTTTTCAAGTACTCTTTTAATATTTGTATTTGTAATCTTAATTTTCTAAGTAGACACTTATTTCTCAATTTCATTGGATCACTGAACCAAATTTTAACTTTTTTAAATCTCTTTAATTACTTTAATTCTTAATCTAAATATTTTTAAAAAATACTATACATTCTATAAATTCTTAATCACTGATTAACAATTTAATCTCTATTTATTTTCATTGCTTTGCTGCTAATTAAATTTCTTTCTGTCCCAAACCTATTACATATTTCATCATTCCAACTTAACATTTTATTACATTTCTCAACAACTATATCATTAACAAATTTAATACTGTTAATAATCTTGCTCTGATATTATCACCACCATTACCAATACAATATTCATTAGCAACTTTAATAATAATAATAATAATAATAATAATAATAATAATAATAATAATAATAATAATAATAATAATAATAATAATAATAATAATAATAATAATAATAATAATAATAATAATAATAATAATAATAATAATAATAATAATAATAATAATAATAATAATAATAATAATAATAATAATAATAATAATAATAATAATAATAATAATAATAATAATAATAATAATAATAATAATAATAATAATAATAATAATAATAATAATAATAATAATAATAATAATAATAATAATAATAATAATAATAATAATAATAATAATAATAATAATAATAATAATAATAATAATAATAATAATAATAATAATAATAATAATAATAATAATAATAATAATAATAATAATAATAATAATAATAATAATAAATAGCAACAACAACAATGATAATAAAGAATAATGTTTTAACCATCCTCTATATGTATTTTCTCTACGAGAAGGCCAATTAATCTTACAAATATTCTCTGAAACAAAAATTATTTTTCTAATAAACATTTCTAATACAAATCTAACATTTCATTTTAAAAATATATAACAATGTAATCCAACTCATTTTAAACAATACTTTTTTAAAGGCGACCCTTTTTTTTAACAACTGTTGCTATTATTCCAATCATACAGTTTGTTTTCTTTTTAACTTTTATAAGTCAAAATGCTTTTAGTATAGAAATACATATAATCTATTAGAAATACATTTATTCTTGACTTTTAGTAGTAGTATGTGAGATGAAGTTAAAATTGTCACATTTCACTTATGTTTTTTTTTTAATTCACAGATTCTCAGTGTTTCATGGCAGAAGCAAATTATTTATGGCATGCTTATGAACTGTTTTTCACATTTATGGATTTCTTATAAACTATTAACATGATCCATCTGTAATTTGAGTAGATTACATTTATTTATAAAAAATAGTTTTTTTTTTAAAAATATTAAAAGTGAATTATTATTGTAACTTATACAAATATTTAGATTTTAGTATCAAGATACTTTCTAACTTGAAAAGAATAAATCTAAAAAAATAATTGTCAATTAAAAATTATATTTTTTAGAATGAAAATAATACAGTTTTCGTATTAGATATAAAGCTAAATTAACAACACAGAGAGAGCATTTTCCCTAATATTAGAGACAATATTCATGTTATTTGCTCTATGTTTTTTAAAATACCATTTTGTGTTTAATCTCATCTTTCCCAAATTACAATTACTTTTCTTCAATTAAATTAATAAAAGTGAAGCTAGAAATCAAACTGTAGATCTTTTCAAAATTATCTTTTACTGCAAATTTGTGAATACATGTAGTTCTTGTAGCTGCTGGTTTAGTGTTTATCATTTCTGCAATTTTAAAAAGAGTTCTTAATATTTAACTCTATTTAATAAATTCAAATTTATTTATTTTTTTATTGTAAAAACAAAAGATATAACTTTCAAATAATTACTTTTTATTCATAAAATCTCTCTCTTTGTTTTAAAAAATATATTTTAACATATGATTATATATATATATTAAAACATGTATTGATTTGGATATTTTAACATATGATTATATATATATATTAAAACATGTATTGATTTGGAGGGGGTATGTGTCAATTCTATAGCTCATGATTACAATTGGCTCCCAATAATTGGGGCAATTTTATTTTCCATTACAATAGATATATAAGAATTATTGATAAACATAAAAAAAGTGTATAATGTTATTTAGTGTAAGGACAGAAACTTTCAATATTAAGGAAAGGAAGCAAAATGGAATATGAATTGATTGTAGATATGGTTTCTGTGAGAATGGCAGAGAGAATGTCAAACATTTATTTTTGGATTGTAGAATGTTGAAAAATAATATTTTTTTTTTTTGTGTAGAACTTACATTGTAAACAAAATAAAAATAGGAGAGGGAAAGAGACATGCTGAAAGAATAATTTAGTACTTTTAGAATAGAAGAGGAGAAGTGAAAGCAAAAGTAGATTGACTTACTAAGATATATGATTTCAGATAAAAGAAATGCATGATTTGGCTAATAGGGTTCTTGCAGTTAGTCTTATGTATAAATACTTTTGACTTTATTTCTAAATGGAAGCTATTTACTTTCCATCACTGGATAACATTGCAAAACATTTACAATAGTAAAGTAAGCATTTATTTTGTAAAGTATTCATTTATTATTAACACTCGCAAATGTATGCACAATTAGCATGAAAGGCTGATATTTGAATGTAATATTAAAGTAGAAAAAAAGTAGCTTAAAAATTATTATCTAAGTTACAGTTAAAGCATTTATCATATATAATTATGGGATAGATAATTTTTTTAAAAATAACTACTTTCTAATATGCCCTGTCTTCATGATATAATAAATGCAATAACCAAAAAGAAAAGTTTATATATACCTCATATATGAAATTTTAAAAATTTATTTGAATTAATTTTTTACTTTATTACTAGTTCTCTTCAGAAAAATAATAAACAGTATTGGTACACAGAATTATCTAATAGTACTTTATATATATTATTACTATACATGCAATAACCATTGTTTAAAATAATATATATTCAAGAATTAATAACAAAAATATAAAATTATAAATAAAAACAATACCTAAAACAGAATAAAAGAATTATAGTAAATTTATTGTAAAAAAGTGAGATATGAAGTCCTAGAATCATAATAACATATTTAGTACTAAACATTCTTATTTAAGAATGCTCTTTAATATTCAGAAACTCTGATAATAAATCTTAATAATATTGAATCTATTAATTTTAAAGTACATCTTTTATGTACTGGACATACTAAGTTAATGCATAATAACAGATTCCTAAAAAAATATTTATGCTAAATTTAGTTTTCCTTGGAAAGGCAGCCTTTCATTTATATTAGCATTATAAAGAAATGCAATATCAATTGTTTTGAGTAAGATGATAGGATTGAGGGGAAGCACAATAGAGTTACAATTATGAAAGGTGTTAAAGTTTTTTTTAAAAAAAAAATTGCCATTAAGGACCAGCATGTGATATAAATGAATGCATTTGTGATTCAATGAATTGATTTAAATCATCATTATAAAAAATTAACCTTCATATTTTTTATTTACTTTTTCCACTTTTTTTTTTCTGGAGTTAGAATAGCTATATTCATTTATGACTAGTGATTAATGATGATGATGATAGCAATTTATAAACTTTTTTTTTAGTTACAATTTTAATATATCTAATTTTTAAGATCTTGTGACAATTTCTTGTGATATACTAATTGAAAACCATTGCTTTAGCAAATTAATTCGCTAATAGAAATCTAGCCACTCTCCTATTTATCAACGAAATTGCTTAAATCATTTTTTATATATTTTTTAATAATCCAGTTGAAATCTTGAGACTTCCTATATTTTGTCTATTTCCATCTTAGTAAAGATATCACAACTTCTGTCTTCATTATTATTCAATCTATTTCATTACTACCAGATTTTATTTTTTATTTAACATAGATAAAAGCTGATATTCTTATCATACAAATTATATATTTATTCTTCCCATTTTTCAATCTATTCACTTTTTTACTAATTAGTTTACAATTTCTAGCTTTAATTGTTCATTCATTCTTGTAAACGATTTTTCCATCTTAAACTGTTTTATTCTACTACAGTATATATTAAATCAGAATCTATAATTACTTAAAGAGCTCATCTATTACTCTATTAATTCCTAACTCTATCAATTTAAGATTTTACTTTGCTATTAAATCTTATACTGTATATATATAAAGTAATAAATTTTGACAGTACACACTGTAAGAATAATTTCCAAGTAAACCTTCTATAGTTCTTTTAACAAGCTTGCAAATAATGCTCTTTTCATATCAGTGTTATTTCACCATTCAAATAATATACTTTTATTTAACTTCCATGCTGTTAAATGAATAGTAAATCAGTCTTTTTTTAAAATCTGAATAGTGAGTAAACATTGATATGAGAGAGGACCTAATTTGCAAATTTGTTAAAGAAAGACTGACTTGGAAATTATTATTTTTGCATGTTCTATGGAATTTATTATTTTGTAAATATTATAAATTCTTTGCACAACATACTTAATAGTCATGCCTTTATTTATGTAGTCTTTAAAATTATTGAAATATATATCTTCTAGAGAATTCATATTTTTTCATTTTTGTTTTTAGACTGTTTTTTACGAGGCTCCTCGTAGACATCTGACGTCACTCTAACTCAGCCAGTTCTTATGCTAAAAAATTCGTTTGATAGGTTTTGAAGAGGTTTTTAAAAGTTCTGTAAGATGGTGCCCTCTTCCGACTTATTTTACAAGTAAAAAATAAAAAAAAATGCATTTAAACCTAAACAAAGAAAGAACATTATTTGTGATTGGTTCTTAGCATGCTCTCAGCCGAAAAAGACATTCTGATTGGCTGGAAAGAACAAAGAAACTGCCTGATCAAAGAAAATAAAGAAAAACGCTGAGATTTTCATTTCGAATCCAATTTTAAGTATTAAAAAAATATAATTTCAGAAATTAAACTAGTTTTTTAAAAAAAAACCTAAAAAAACAAAATTATTTTCGAAAAATATTGAAGATTTTAGTAAAAATATTAAAGAAATATTTAAAAGAAATATTTACTTTTCTATAATGTAAAAGTCGACCTTTTTGTTTATATTATAGCTTTTATGTTGCCGAAATTGAATATTTTAGAATAAATAATGAGCAATTTATTTTTGAAAGAACTTTCGTTCTCTTCATAACCTGAAAAATTAGTAATATACTTTTTATAAACGTATCTGAGTTGAATTTAATATTATAGGCGAATATGTTTTAACAATAGGCTTTGTCTTCAGTTTGTGAGTTGGCCAATTAAAAGATTTGATTTTTACCTCATACAACCAATAATATAATTAGCGGTTAAAAGGTTAATAAGCATGACTTTTTTCATACATAATGCATAATTTTTATTACATTTTCTTTAAGATATCTTAACTTTGTCAATCCTAGCAATGCATTAATGAATGTTTTATGCATCTGTTGAAGCTGCAATTTGAACTCAGACTTTCAAGTTCCCTACAGCTATCCATTCCATTTTATACAACCAATACACATGACCCACAAGAAAGATAAATAATCTCCAATATTTCCCATACACATATATTATAATCAGTACTCAGTTTATATTAAGATAGCACATCAAACTTTAATGGAAAGGCTTCAATCTTCTCTACCCTATAACTCTTCAGCCATCTATATCATTGAAAATCTGGGGTCAAAGTGACTTAAAGCCAACATGGGTATGACAATAATATTGGCATCAACAAGAGTTTTAAGTATTCCATTAGATTTTCAGTGATATAGAAGGTTGAAGAGTGGAGAATATTGAAGCCTGTTCATTAAAGTTTGAAGATTTGCTATTTTAATATAAACTGGGCAATGATGTAGGAGATGATGACTGGACCAATGGATGAGTTCTGGTTCAACATGAAATATGTATATTGGAGATCATTTATCTTTCTTCCATGTATGTGGTCAATGTGTATCGGTTGTATAAGATGGAATGGATAGCTAAAGGGAGCTTGAAAATCTCAGTGCAAATCCTTCTATATTACATTAAGTTTAGTATAGACAAAATACTTGTATTTAAATATGGAAATTAATAATACATCATAAAAAATATTAAATACTTCATAAAACTAATGTACCATAAAACAATAAAGCTAATAAAATATAATTGTCAAAAAAATAAAAATAAACAATAAAGCTTAAATATTTTTAAACATTAATTTTAAATCCATTCATAAATTTATATTTTTATGTTTTGGCTTTAAAATTAGAATATTGTTAGTGCTTTAAAATTACTCAACACTGATTTAAAAAAAATGATATAGAAATATATTTCTTTAAAAATGAAAAGAATTTTTGAAACAACTAACATAATTCATGTCTTAGATAGAATAACTTTATTTAGGTGGTCTTTCTTCTCTTAATAAAGTAAATATTATTTTTGATATAATTTGTCTTCAAATATTTATTTTAATAATACTACTGATGAAAATGAAAACTAAAAATAGTATAGTACCTGAATTTGATTAATTTATATTATAACGATCAAAATGCAAGTGAAGATCGAATCTAACCACAAACTACGATATCTGCTCTACAAGGCACCATCTAGGCATTTAAACCTAGAAAAATTTATAGAGTAGGCAGATACGCGCTGTTAAGATTCCACTTTATTTAAATATTCAGATCGTTAGCCCAAGTCACTAGCTCAGTGGAGTAGCAGAGATAAATCTATATCTTAATTTATATCTTAAATATAAATAAATAAAAGCCACTGCCAGAAATTAACACATAAAAATATTTATTTACGCACATATAAAATAACATTTAAATTTTGAGGAATAACTTCACCATTTTAGATTTTTCTATTAATCTTTAGTTTTACATTTAATTAAGTTTCAATGAGTTTAATATTTTATTTAGATAGTCAAGTATGAATAGACTACATAGATCTGCATTTGAAAAGAAAATATTCTTCCCTGATTTAACCTTAGGCAACAAATTTTGCAATCAAACCGGCGCCAATCCATCTGATACATTTATGTATTCAATGTAGCATGAAAATATGACAACACAAAATACTAAACTGTCAGGAATGTACATCTGATCAGTAAGTAGAATTAGAGAAGACATTGTCTCTCCACCAACAGGAATGTTACATCTGTTGGCAAGTAGAACAATAAACATAAAACTCCATAGGAATGGACTGCGGTCCTTTGCCGTCTTACAAACCCATCCATAGGCAAACAGTAGGTGTGTGGCGTATATATATAATCCTGCCCGTAGCGGATCTCATACTATATCTACAATTACACAAATATATCCAATCCATTGAACCAATTCAACTAAGAAATGAATAACCTAAGATTACCCTCCCTTAATATAACTTTACAAAACTATATAGCCATTCACGCCCGACTTAAATTTAACATTTAAATACATTCGCACAGATTATTTTTATAAATTTGTTTTTAAAATGCTGAGTATAGATCGGCTGCACAGATTCCATGGTCAAAAACATCCAAATTAAACACAATTGATCAAAATACAAAATCATCGATAACGTCAATTGCAAAGGGAATACACAAGGCCCCATGGCATTCATCATAAGATGCCCGCATTCACATCATTGACCTATATATTCTAATCAAATGTGAAAACTTCAACATAATCAACCGCTAACGAATCTACGCAACGTCTATACCCAACCTAAATTTCATCATTTAAAATTTAAACAATAAACAATTTATACAATAAGAAAAAAAAAATGGAAATGATTTTTATCAATCGGAAAACATATAAAATTAAACATTATTAATTTGATTTTAAACTTAAAAAAGTCAGATGGAAGTTCATAAGCTTGAACGAAAGTTCTTAATTATTTTTAAATTTAGAGTTCATGTCAATATAGCTACGGTAGAAGAGTCCAGGTTTCTGCTTTTAATTCCCGCGATGCCTCCATTGGAAGATAATGTTCTGGAGATGGCAATAGCTGGTTCAAGGTATCACAGTCTTTTCCTTTTTCCTTTTTAAATAGAGAGTGTGGTATGTGCGTCCTACCACAACTCTCAAACACACAACGCTGGAACTCTTAGAAAAAACTGTATTTCCCTTTTTATATTAATCCACACGGATTCAATCAACAAATCATCACTAATCCATCACTTTCATTAGGGTCTGAGCCAAGGCTTAGTGCTTCCATTGGTCAAGCTAATTTCTCTTTATTTTCTTATCTATCTTTCATCAGATCATTTTAATTATACAAGAGCCCAAGGCTACCTTGCTTTTCAAACAATTTATAAACAATCATTTCCATTTACAGATTACAAGAATTAATTAATACCTGTTTTTATTTTTAAATCTTGTACTTTTTTTTATATAAAAAAGTACGTTCAAATACTTATTTATTTGTTTTTAAAAAAAAAATATTTTTAAAGTTTGGCATCTGTGCGAATGTATATACGTTTAACAAACATTTTAATTTTAGCGTTTAGTTTTTTACTTTTATTTGCGAACTTTTAAGTTTTTATTTTAAATTAATGTAACGACATATTTATATATCGTTACATATCAGTAAACTTCCTCAAAAAACAAAAACATTAAAAAAAAAAAAGAATTTACTTAGTGTTAGTAATTTTACGTTACACAAATTGATTATATATGAAAATTTCAAAAGGACAAAACTTTTTTTTTTTTTAAAAAGACAAAACAGTAATTACACACAAATATAATGATTACAAAAAAAAAAAATTTGACTGTTGATTCCCTATTACCAGCTAAATTTCTGCCCCCTCCCTTCCAAGTTTCATTTCTCCTACCTTTAACTATTACTTAGGCAAGTTGAATGATTAGATTTTAATTTAACACGACTTTTTTTAAAAATAAATAAATTATGATTTAGAACTATTATTACGTTTTATTTATTAGTTTTTATTCCTCGAATTTATCTCTACATATGCGCAATTTTTCTTACTGGCAGCACTTTTTAAACAAAACTTCAAACTGCAACTCCACGTCAATGCAACAAATATATTTATACTAATTTCAGAAAAAATATTACGGGCATGATTTATTTTCAAAAGTACTAGTGGTTTATTAAACATCTGGCTATAACTTTATGTTAGTACAAAAATGTACTTATTTCAGAACAAACAAATGTTATTTGCATGATTCACTTTTAAAATTCTCAGGGCACTCGTGATTTATTAAAGATAGAAAATTTCATGATCATCAATTCCCCTTCTCAGGGTCAATCTCTAAGGTAAGGCCACACTTGGGACACCAATTATAACAATCGAAATGCAAGTGAAGATCGAATCTAACCGCAAACTACAATATCTGCTCTACAAGGCGCCATCTAGGCATTTAAACCTAGAAAAATTTATAGAGTAGGCAGATACGCGCTGTTAAGATTCCACTTTATTTAAATATTCAGATCGTTAGCCCAAGTCATTAGCTCAGTGGAGTAGCAGAGATAAATCTATATCTTAATTTATATCTTAAATATAAATAAATAAAAGCCACTGCCAGAAATTAACACATAAAAATATTTATTTACGCACATATAAAATAACATTTAAATTTTGAGGAATAACTTCACCATTTTAGATTTTTCTATTAATCTTTAGTTTCACATTTAATTAAGTTTCAATGAGTTTAATATTTTATTTAGATAGTCAAGTATGAATAGACTACATAGATCTGCATTTGAAAAGAAAATATTCTTCCCTGATTTAACCTTAGGTAACAAATTTTGCAATCAAACCGGTGCCAATCCATCTGATACATTTATGTATTCAATGTAGCATGAAAATACGACAACACAAAATACTTTACTGTCAGGAATGTACATCTGATCAGTAAGTAGAATTAGAGAAGACATTGTCTCTCCACCAACAGGAATGTTACATCTGTTGGCAAGTAGAACAATAAACATAAAACTCCATAGGAATGGACTGCGGTCCTTTGCCATCTTACAAACCCATCCATAGGCAAACAGGTGTGTGGCATATATATATAATCCTGCCCATAGCGGATCTCATACTATATCTACAATTATACAAATATATCCAATCCACTGAACCAATTCAACTAAGAAATGAATAACCTAAGATTACCCTCCCTTAATATAACTTTACAAAACTATATAGCCATTCACACCTGACTTAAATTTAACATTTAAATACATTTGCACAGATTATTTTTATAAATTTGTTTTTAAAATGCTGAGTATAGATTGGCTGCACAGATTCCACGGTCAAAAACATCCAAATTAAACACAATCGATCAAAATACAAAATCATCGATAACGTCAATTGCAAAGGGAATACACAAGGCCCCATGGCATTCATCGTAAGATGCCCACATTCTAATCAAATGTAAAAACTTCAACATAATCAACCGCTAACGAATCTACGCAACGTCTATATCCAACCTAAATTTCATCATTTAAAATTTAAACAATAAACAATTTATACAATAAGAAAAAAAAAATGGAAATGATTTTTATCAATTGGAAAGCATATAAAATTAAACATTATTAATTTGATTTTAAACTTAAAAAAGTCAGATGGAAGTTCATAAGCTTGAACGAAAGTTCTTAATTATTTTTAAATTTAGAGTTCATGTCAATATAGCTTACGGTAGAAGAGTCCAGGTTTCTGCTTTTAATTCCCGTGACACCTCCATTGGAAGATAATGTTTTGGAGATGGCAATAGCTGGTTCAAGGTATCACAGTCTTTTCCTTTTTCCTTTTTAAATAGAGAGTGTGGTATGTGCATCCTACCACAACTCTCAAACACACAACGCTGGAACTCTTAGAAAAAACTGTATTTCCCTTTTTATATTAATCCACACGGATTCAATCAACAAATCGTCACTAATCCATCACTTTCATTACGGTCTGAGCCAAGGCTTAGTGCTTCCATTGGTCAAGCTAATTTCTCTTTATTTTCTTATCTATCTTTCATCAGATCATTTTAATTATACAAGAGCCCAAGGCTACCTTGCTTTTCAAACAATTTATAAACAATCATTTCCATTTACAGATTACAAGAATTAATTAATACCTGTTTTTATTTTTAAATCTTGTACTTTTTTTTATATAAAAAAGTACGTTCAAATACTTATTTATTTGTTTTTAAAAAAAAAAAAATTTTAAAGTTTGGCATCTGTGCGAATGTATATACGTTTAACAAACATTTTAATTTTAGCGTTTAGTTTTTTACTTTTATTTGCGAACTTTTAAGTTTTTATTTTAAATTAATGTAACGACATATTTATATATCGTTACAATATATATGAGCATAAATGTTCTGATATATATTTATTATAAAGAATCAAATCATATGTCACATGACCTAATTTAACAAGTTTGTATTACAAATGTTATATATAGAGCTTGACATTTGTAATACAAGCTTGTTAAATTAGATCATATGACATATGACTCGATTTCTTTGTAATTTTATTTTTTGCTATTAAGGCTTAGGCGATTTTATATTGCTAAAGCTATTAATATATGATGTAACTGATCTTGGTTCAGTCCCATATGGCTATTTAAATTAGATAGCTGGATTGGAAGACATATGAATGTCTGAATATTTCAGATTTTCTACTTAATAGTTATCCATTAGATAAAGTGCTGGGCTTGCCCTGTTACTTTTAATCTAATGCTTGATTATCCTAGCATCTCACTGAGGAAGCCAGTAGCAGAAAACAGTCTGGTATTTATTTTACAAAGCAGTATTTAAAAATATAACTAATAAATGAGATTATTTAAAAAAACAAACAAATAAAATAAATGTGGATTTGCATAATAATTGTATAATTTTTAAAAAGATTAATAATATAAAAACTAAAATTATATATATCCAAACTTGTTAATGAACATTTTTTTCTTTCAATGTCTAAGTATCTTCTATTAAAATCACTGTGTGTTTTTTTTTTAAAAAAAACCCTCTATATCATACTAATCTATTTTTTTATATTTTTTTTGTTAAAATCTGCATGAAGTTATTTATAATTTGATATAAAACATTAATTTCTAGCACACAAGTTTATTTTAAAATTTTTTGTGCAAACATGACTAAGCATAAAATAGACTGTCTACTCTATTGAAACATTATGTGGAAAAAAGTAGTTAAATAATTTTTACCTTTTATTTGAATTCACTTTATTAATTAACCAACTTTTATTTTCTTCTTCAATGAAAAAAAAATTCTTAATGCCTTTATTCAGTTTATTAATGCTCATTTCTTTCTTGTCTAGTTAGTGTTTTTTAAAAGTTAAATTTAATTATGTAACTATTAAATTGTGATTCAAATCAATATCAGCACCAAAATGTGCCCATGACATGCACTCTGTTTCTAAACCTACTTTAAATAAATATTCTCTTTTAGAACAACCTAATCTGTGTGTGCATATGATGTAAATACATATTTATACACAAACATGGTGTTTATAAGTATTGTCTTAAGTGAAGTAGTGCAGTGGTATAAGTTTGAGACTTTGGAGCATAAAGCCCTAGACTTTTTATGAACTTCTGAGCAATAAAACCATTCAGTAATTTATTTTATTATAATAAAAATCAAATTACTTTTAAAAAGCACAAAACTTTCACTTCTCTAATCACTGATAATCTTAGAATATTACAAATAATTATAAAAATATATTCCAATGTTTTAGATAATGTAGTGCGAAGCATTATATCATCCTGAGCAAGCAATTATGTTTTTAATAAATGAAAATATGGAAAACTTGGAGTGTGTATATGTGTCTATTGATTTGTCTATTTGTATTTCTCATTACTTGACTAGGGTATAATTTACCTATCTATTTATAAATATTTTTATTATCACTACAATTACCACTCATAAACAAATATACTTCTACACAAGGGTGGACAATGAAAAAAAAATAAACAAAGAAAAATACAAGGTTAAAAATAGAATGTTGTGATGATGATGCAAATGAAAGTATCTCTTCATATATTACATGCTATCAGGAATCTGTTATCTAATATTTTACAATGCCAACTTTTCCAATTTCCTTGGAAGTAACTTTTCTTTTTATATATATATGTCAAAGCATCATCCGAGAAGCGAACCCCAGGACAACTGCTTAGAAAGCAGCTATGCTAGCCATTAGGCCACCAACGCTTGATGAAGCAACTTTTTTTTTTGACAAATATTCAACATCTTGCTAATTATAGTATTCCATTGTAATCTCTTCTCAATCATATCACTGCAATAAAAGCAAATTCAAACTAATATGTTTTTTTTTTTTTTTTTAAAAAAAAAAAAGAAGTCATACATAAATTCTTGGTGTAATGCTTTTTCAGAAAGTCTGTTGTAGCTGGCATACTTAAGCTTATATATACCTGTGTCGATGATTGCTGGTTTAGCGTGAAATACGGATATTGAATACGGATATTGGTGATTATTTATCTTTTCAACATATGTGTGTTCAGGTGTATCAGTGTTATGAGATAGTGTGAAGAGTGATGGGTCATGTGAAAGTCTGTGCTCATACCCTGTCTATTAGAAAGTCTGTTGGTAAATGATAGAATAATCTTCAGATATGAAGATTAATGATAAATAAACAATACATAGAAGTTGATGAAGGGCATCTCTTGCTATCTCATCAAAGGCTAGGTCTTGCTCAGAATACAACAAAATATTATATTTACTTTTTGGATAAGTAAAGTTGGTGATAGTTTATCAACAGTTAGCTCTGTTGTCAGGCAAGCCATCTTATCTGTCTCTTCTTTGTGCTGTTATTCATGATCTTCTTTTTTATCTTATTGATTTTAACACAAACTCATTTATCATGAGCTTGCAATATTTCAACCCCTGTTTCTACATAAATTTCAATAATGAAATTTCTATCCATTATTTTTAATTAAATTTTTAAAAAAAATCAGAAATGGAGACAGAAAAACAAAATGTAAAATACAACTTAACCTTTATAATTCAAAACATTCCACACATTTTATGTGTATACACATATCTATATTTTCAAAAAATCAGAAATAATAATTAATCATATCAATTAGATATAAGTACAGTTTTTTTTAATAACAATCCCGTTTTTATTTTATTTAAAATCTCTTATTAATGTAAATAAAAAATGAACATAGCCTAATATATATATAGTTTACTTCCGTTTAATATAATTAAAATGTCTTACGGTAATTTGAATTTAATTTAATACATGAATTCAATTAGAGAAAAGTAGACTTACGTTAATTTAAATATTACTTGGAAAAATGTAATGTTTACCTATAAGAAAATTTTTGTTTTGATTTTGAGTAAACTTCAATTTGTTATTTTTCTGAAAAGATTTTTTTTCTTGTCTAAAATAATCTTGACGTAGAGAAAAGGTGAAAAAAATTTATTAGCAACAAAACTATAAAAATGTTTTCTATTTTATTATTTATAAATATAATTTATGAAAATTTTAATTTATCAGAATATTATTAAATAAAGAGCATATTAATTATATTGCTTATACTAGTATTTACGTAAACGCTATATTCATAAACTATCTGCTTGTTATATCAAAGTGCTGTTCTCTGTTCTTAGATTCAGTTTTGCAAATGTGAAATGAGCATACTTTAACTAATATACATATAATTACTGTCATATTAAAATCATACAACAGTATATTTAAATGCACACGAGTTTTGTAAATAATTGATATTATGAATCTGAATTATACTTTAAATGTATTTCTGTAAATAATTTATAACTTTTTAAAAAGTTTCAGATTCTATATCATTGATTTTTCATTGACTTCAAAATGAAGCGATTGACAGTTCATTGTAACAAGTACCATATTTAGCAAGCATTTATTTATAACAATTATCTTTTAACAAATACTGTTCTTAACTTCTTTCCCTCATTCTATTCATGTGCTACAATCTTAATTACAATGAAATATGAAATACTTTCTAATGTAATAAAAATGATTAAAAATAATATAGATTGACCTACATTTATGCAAAAAATACTATAGATGTGTTTGAACTTTATTAAAATTAAAGTCTATATCTAAGGGTAAATGAAATTAATAATTACTAATACAATCATTTATAAATTTATTGAAAGTTGAATTTTGTAAATAAGATACTTGCTAAAAATTACAGATTAATAAAGTAAATTTGCATAAAATATATTAATGAATATAAAACAATGATGTAGGGTTTGGGCTGCCAATTAAAATGCATCTTCAGAACCAATGGCATAGTTTTTCCACATTGATTGTAAACAACTGTTTGAAATATTTGAATAAAAAAATTAATTATACACACACATATAGCAGCCAATTGATGAGTAAATTCATTCCAATTCCAATTCCATGGGAAAAAAAGAAGAAAAAAGTGCTCCAGAGATAAGGTTTGCAATGATTATACAAACTAATGTGTGAAACGCAAATATATCGACATATAAAATATTCTGGTCCATTTTTTCATTCACTTAATATTTTGCATTGCTATCTTTTAATTTTTTCAGCAGAAAACTTTTCTTTTGAAATATTTCAACACCTTATCTAATTGTACCTGTGCAATGTTTTCTATTCTCTGTCATATCTTCCCAATGAAAACAATCAATATCACACTTCTTTAAAATGTCTTTGAGTTAATCCTTATAATGCAGACAGGATCAATCTCTTTCACAAAACCTTTCTCAAATTCATCATAAAACATCTTTTTAGAAATTCTTGCATTGTTCATTCATTTTATATGTCCAATCCAAGAAAGGTAAGACTCTATAATAGTGGAGCATTCCATCTGGTAATTAGAAAAACACATTGTTTTTATAATAATATGTTTGAATTTTTAAAATTTTACAGAGTATCTTCAATGAAACTTTTCTAATGCCTTTATATTGCACTAATAGATTGTCCAAGTTTTACTTCTAAATAATAAATTAGATAAAATGATAGCTCTCTATATAGCTAACTTAATTATAGTAATTATTTCCCTAAGAAAAAATATTCATTTTTAATTTGTTAAAAGCAGCAGTACATTGGAATCTGTTCTTCTTTGCTACATATAAAACCACCATGATATTGAAATTGGTTTACATTCTCAAGTTGATAACCATCCAAGCTAAAAGTTTCTGAGAGTTTAACAAAAAAAAAATATTTTTTTTAAATGTTGCATTTAAAATATTAAGAACATTTTAAAAATTGCATTTAAAATTATCAAAATATACTGTAATCCAGAATCCAAGAAGCAGAAGTTTTTGTTTTTAATCAATTCATATTAAAAATTCCACCATTTAATGAGTCTTGCATCTCAATCCCTGTTTTTAAGTCATCTACAAACAGTTTCCAAAGACAACTGTCATAAAAATTGAAAACAATGTTGAAGTAAGTGCACACCTTTTTGTTTTCTATCAATTTTCATTTCAAATGCCTCAGATTTTCCACTTATAAAAACAATAACACTTTTTCTCATTTCATTATACAAAACTGTATAATACAATAAATTTTAGTAGTGATATTAGCGATTAAACCAATGCACATGCACTTTAAAGATAAATTATAAATGAATACTCTCGATTTTTCCAGACACAAGATATAGTATTTTAGAAAGAATGGAATGAATCACCCATTCTTTTGACCCAAATGTTTATGTATGGGCAAATCTTAAGCATGTGAAAATGAGAGTGTGAAGGTGTTAAACGATCACTTTAAATTACATTTGTTATGTTTGAACGAATGACACTTGTGAAATCTTTACAATTTACTACACATCATTCTTTAGTTGAAATTAAACATATATAATGAGATATTATTTTATATATCTCATTAATAAATTTTAATGGAAAATCCAATTTCAAATAATGTTGTAAACTTTTTAGATTAATTAAGTCAAATGCTTTGACCAAATCAATAAAAGCGATATATAAATCACGTCTTTCTCCCAATACTTTTCTTGCATTTGCTTGCAACTGTCTGCAGTATTTTTTGATTCTTTAAAACCACATTGAATTTCTGGTAGCCATTCGACCATGATTAAAAGCAGTCTATTCAACAGGATCTTGAAAGTACTTTTGCTGTAATAATTGTATACATATCCAGTGGATTGATAATGGTTGAAAATGATAATGGTGGTCGTCACATATATATATATTTCAGTAAAAGAATAAAAAATAATTTAGAAAAAGCTGACAACATAATTTGAACCAAAAAGAAGATATTAAAGTACTCTAAAATTAACTTGTTAATATGAAAGTTAACTGTTCATAGATTGATTTTTTTTCCATGTGTCATAGCATCGGCCGGGAAGCGAACCCGCTAACCCGAGACAACTGCTTGTAAGGCAGCTGTGCTGGCCACTCGATTTTTGACTGAGAAAATATGAAAATATGTCTTTATTGTTAATTAAAACCATTATTTACTGTCTACCATTTTTATTTTTAAACATCACGTGATATCTAGGCATAAGTAAATAAAAAGAATTAAAATCAAGGGAATAAAAAAAATGCATATTTAAAAGTTTTATATATTTTAAATCTTTATATTATTTATAAAAATCATTTCAATCTATTCATATTTGTTTACTACATATTATTTGTCATCGAATTTTATTCCTTCACTCTACTTTTATTTATTAAAATCCAAAATGTTTAAATCTCTATTGATTGGTATATTAAGCTGATGCTACTGAAATAAATACAAGAATTAGCGAAACGACTTTTCAAGAAAAGCTGATTTCACAAACAAACACTACAGATTTTATTAGGAAGTTAGTACACAAGTGTTTGAAAGATTAAACAAAGTGTTTAAAAAACATTTCATTAAATTAAATCAAAGCAATGAAGCAATTGAAAGCTGTGGCAATATAGATAAGATTTATTTAATTAAACATTTTAATTAAATAAAAACGAAAGAAAAAAGAGAGTATAATGATTTTACAAAAAGCATATAATAATTCTTTTTAAAAATTAATTGATATAATTTTTTAAAAATAAAATTATTAAATTTTAATTAAGGAAAGAAAAAAGTATATAAATACACAAATATCATTGGCTAAAAAAAAAAAAAAAAAAAGATATTAAACTAATGTCCCTCAGAAAGGGATAGTGAAAGAGAAAACATTCTTTACCAGTATCTTTTCAAATTACCAGATGATGAAAGTTTGAGCTAGAATAGCTAACATTAAATTTAAGAATAGCTAATATTAAATTTAGCTGGTTGACTTTAGGTCAGATATTTTTTTAAATAGCAACCTCTTAAGCTTGATTAGGATTTCAGCAGATATTCGAACGTGGATTATAAAACATAGTTAATTAAAATAAACTACATTTTTAAATATAGTTGATATATATATTTTTAAAGAAAGAACAATTTCATGGTAGAGTGATAAGTGCACTGATATGGGATTCATGTGAAAATTAAGTAAGTTTTGGAAATTTCTTCAGATCACAAGTGTAAGATTGTTTTTTTTTTTTAAGTAACCAATATATAGAAAACCTAATTAATGGCTATCCAATAATTAGAATGTAAAAATGTCAGGATAATTTGAATTGATCAGTAGTAAGTGTTGGAGCACTGATTGTAAAACAAAAGAATGGTTGTAATATATGTTCTTCATCACAGATGGGAAAGGAGTCTTGGAATAATCTTATAGATGCTAAGCCTATAAATTATCTTCACTTTTTAAAAAAAAAAAAAAAAAAATGTAGTGAGATAATTTCTATTTGCAAAAAAGTCAACAAAATGTCACTCTGAAACAAAATAATTCATTTCAAATGCTTTCAAAGCAATAATTCATTCTTACTTTTCCACAGTTATTTATTATAAACGTGAGTAGTCATTAGACACCACATGATACACTGTTATGTTTCATATCCAGATTAGTTTCTAATTTATAGTCTTTTTTTGTGAAATCTTTATATTAAATCCAAAACTTCTCAATTAAGAAGTTAGAAAGAATTCTAGATTACATTGATTACTCAAGTTTACAATAAACAATCTGAAAAAAAAAATAAAGTAAATTGTTGTTCAGAATCTATATTAAATGTTATAGAAAGTCATGTAATGGTTCATGTTATTATACTTATAAAATATTACATTTCATGCATAACTAAATAACCATACTGGATGACTAATTTATTATGAGCTTGCATAAATTTTTTACCTATATCAAGCTTCACTCTAGATAAACTCTAAGTTGCTAATCTTGCAACAGTTGTATTAAGATTTGATCCCAAAACATTATATATATGCTTAGCACTGTTTATATAATATATATATATATAATTAAAAACCAGTCAACACTTAGACAATCCCAATATCAATAACAATCAACAATTTCAAACTGTTGTCAAGGCAACCTTCTTTTAACAATATATATATATATTGTATGTATATGACTCATTTCAAACACACAGATATATTATTTTAAAAATTTTTTTTTTATATATATGGATTCATGTGTGTATTTATTATTATATATAAATTTATAAATACTTAATAAATAAGCAGTTGTAAAGAGAATGTAATGAGAAATAATATTTAATATTGATTTATTATATTTTCTTATTAAATAAGGTGTTAAATTATTTAACATTAACTTTGTTAAAATAAAGCAGATAAGAAAGAAAGTGTAAAAAAGGCGATCAGATTAGTAGATTAGGAGATAAAAAAAATGTGCATGTGCAAAAGAGTGTGAAAGAATGTCTGTATAAACACAAAAAATGCTTTTACACCTATTTGTAATGACTATAGATTGCCAGCTTTATTGTTTGTTATCTGCATCTAAGATTATTTTTATAAAGGGGGTGCTTTGATGTAATAAAACATGATTATTAATTTTCTTGTAAAATCGTGATAGAACATCAACTTGTCAAACTCTGATTTTTTTTTTGATCTTTTATCTCAAGATAAGATATGCAGGTGGTCATTTTCTTTGACCAAAATTCGCAATAAAAACGAATGAAACAATATTTAGTGATCAGTCAGTTTTTCCTTATTATTAAACAGAGATGTAGCGAGCAGTCAGTTTTTTTTTAAATGTTGGGAAAAGGAGAGTGAGCGATTTGATTTTTTTTTTCACTCTTTAAAAGTTGAGGAAGAAAAAAATGACTCTTGTTTTAAAGTCAGTATAGACGAAGATGTGCGTATATATAAGTAATTCCCAGCAAGATTAAGGAAGGAAAAATGGAACAAAATTGAATTTATTGGAAGAAGTTATTAACAGTTCTATGAAATGATATTAATATATTTTGCTGTGTATAATATAATGAATTTGCATTGCTAAAACCATTTTTTCTGCTTCCTGGATTAATACAGAATGGGTTAAATCACTGGTCTACTGCGGACCCATATACCGGTCCATAGTAACCAAAAGAATGGACAAATTTAAAACCAGCCAAAAATGTCATCTCATTATCATCTTTGACAAGAGCCAAGAAGAAAGGAAAGATGAATAAAAGCCACATATATAGCCAGGTTTGAAGCTATGAATCAAATTTTTTGTTAAAGTTTTCCTCAGTCTGCTAAAGTGTCTACAATGATTTTTTTTTTTTTTAAAAATGGAAGAGACAAGCAAATCCACCAGTTCATACTTATCTAAAAATATTTGAAATAACTCTTTTTGAAATGGTAGAGGGAAGCCAGTCGATGAATTCAGCGTTATCAAAAGTATCAACAATAAATAATTTTAAAATTGAAGAAATAAGCAAGTCAATTAATTCATGTTTATCTTAAAAGTATCTGCAAGAACTTTCTTTTTCTTAAATGGAGCAAAGACAAGCAGTCTGAAAATTCAAACTCAGGACATTTATAAGAAGTGAAAGTAATCGGGTAACTATGAACTTTCTTTAACAGATCTTTTATTATTGCTTATTAAAAGTAAACCTTAATTTATTGGTCAAAGCATTATTTTTTTCTTTGATACAGAAACATTAGAGGCTTGTTTATCGATAGTCATTCTCAATATCACATAACATAACACAAACACAGTTTAAATCTTTAAACTTAAATTTTCATTATTTTTTTTATTATTTTTTTTTATATTATATATTGTAATATTGAAATGTTTTTTTTTATTGTTCTTCATTTGTTATGATAATGAGCAACCTATAAATATATGCATTTATAATGTTTTTTTTTTTTATCTTGTTGCATATTAAAATTGATATAATGTATTTTCTTTTCTTTTGCTAAAAGGTTGCAAGAATATTCTTTTTATATATGTAATTTATGTATTAATCTCTAATATAGGGGTATACATTTTAGACATATATGTTAACATTACCGAATGGGTGCATGTGTAACTGCTTATACAAACACATCAAAAGAATAGGTTATACATAATTAGTTGAAATATGGTAAATTATAAAGCAAGGCTTACATATGAATGGAAGTGAAATAAAACACAAGTTACATATGAAATTTATTTTTATGATATAATAAGTTAGGAAAGTCTTAAGTAAGAATTCCATGAAATATATTTTTTTAAATGTCATTTTAAGCCAGCTTATTTTAAAATTATCCAAAATGATGAACTTGTATATAAAATTTTGTTAGTTTTGTATTGAATTAATGTAATAATAAGCCATTTATCTAATTAGTAAATTTGATTTTAAAGAAAGAAAGAGTAATAGTATTAATAAAATATAATTATATATCTTAATTGGTTTCCGAGTTCTTATTAAAAATATTGTTGTATTTTCTTGTCTTAATTCTATCATTTTAATTCATCATCATCGCTCGCAGATATTAAGAATCATCATTCCTAAATATTGAGCAAGCATTCGCAAATATTAAGAAAGCGCTCGCAAAATGTTAAGTAAACTAGAATGTTGATTTATATTTAGGTATTTAAGAATTATGCTTGATAATAACCAAATTTTAATAATTATAGTTCAACAATAGAAAGCTAAATTATGTTATGCCCATGAGTTTTGATCATCCTCATCAAAGATGGATATATTATTGATTAAAACACTGTTTCAAATAATACTATACATGAGTTATGATCGCCATCATTGATTAAATAAATTATAATCATTAAATCTAATGTTTAACATAATTAATATATTTAGTAAATAAGGATTTGTAGAAAGTTGAATATCATGCATAGAGATTCGTGATGATCAATCATCATCACTAGTATTATTAAATCCTGGTTTTAACTATAAAAGTATTTAGTAAATAACCATAAACTTCTAAATGCTAGTGAATGTAATATTTAAACCCCATTTTGACAAGGGATGATTTTAAAAAGTGCTTATGAGTTTATAAAGATAAATTTATTGTTGTGAGTTCATTATAAAGCTATGGCTGGTATCATCATCATTATTATTATCATCCCTATTATTATGATATCATTCATTATTATCATCATCATTATTACCTTTATATTGTGATAAATAATTAAGTTAATATCTAGTTAAATGGCCATCAATATCAGTAATGGTCTTCACGATGCTTGTTTAGAAGCCATTAATAAGATTATACTTGTCTGTTCATCAATATACATAAAATTGAGCTAGCAATGTCTATAAGAGTCTTTGATCTATAATAAATTTTGGTGATATGGGGATCTTATGATTTTATTGACATGAGTAAAATATAAGAGTGTCATTTCTTTTTTCATTAGTCATCCAAGTCATGTGTGATAAAAATGTACCAAATGAGTTTGAACTCAGTACACTCTAAACAGATATTTATCTAGATTTAAAACAATCTAGTGGCGCTCGTGGGAAAACACATGGACTTAGCTAAACTGAATAAAGAGTGATTTAATCCCTTTCCAACTTAATGATATTAAGTTTATATGATAATTTTATACGTTGTTATAAATAGCACCAGTGTGTGCATGTGACCGTGAATGGTTGTATATACATGGAAAGAGGAATGAGAAGGATTCTTGGTTAAAAGAACCTAGTATTGGAGATAAGCATAAGGCACTCCAGGGATCTCACAGTGGATAATTTTATTCAGTTGCTATATCTAATATTCTTTTATTTGATGACAATGGCCAGTGTGTTTTATTGTTCAAATCACTTCCCAATATCTAAATATTCTAAATCTTTAATGATAATAGTTTTAATTTTCATTGTTGTTATTTTATATGGAGAAATGAGATAATTTATTTATTTCATTATTAGCGTAACAGAGTTAATGTTTAGGATAGTTGCAAACGGGCTATAATGTTATATTTACTTAATTGAAAAATATAGACACCTAGATAGAGCATGATATGCATATATTCTTATTTATATGTTAGCATCATCCTTATTTAAATATAAATTGTATTTTAGCTAACACGGTGAATTCATTTCTCATTTAATTTACTCAGTTACAAAGGATGAATCGCTGGAGTATAGCATATGTCATGTTTAGTGTTTAGTTATTGAATTATAGCAACTATCATTTTATCACTCATCAATATATAGATTGTAATCAGTTATAAAGTAACAGCCTTTTAGCAACCTTTAAATCAGTTCATCTTTATTTATTCATACTGTTACAAATGACAGATTATAAATAGGCATATATTATAATAATTAATAATTGCTTATAATTTTAATTCCGTTACAATATATATATATATAAGAATAAATTATAAAATATATATATACTATAGATAATATGTAATAAAATAAATTCTGCAAGAGTATGTACATAATTGTCAACTATTACAATAATACATTTTAGTATAAAACAATATTTATTACTTTGCTGAGCCAAGCTTTTGATAGAGTGTATCTTTGTCAAAGCATGACTAAAGTGAATATTAGCAAATATATTAGCATATTTTCATGCATATAAATGGGCATTGTTTTAGATTAAAATTTATTACCATAATAGTTGATAATTATCTACATATACTTGTAGAATTTATTTTATTATACATATATATGTAACTGAACAGGAAATAGCTGAAGCTTCCAATGAATTATATAATATAAACAAAATGTGCAAAAGACAGAAGATACCACTTGTCTTTTAGCATTTGTTCTTATATATGCTTAGTTTATTTATGTTATTTTAAATAAGAGTGAATTCAATCTCTTGATTATATATATTTATAGACTAAATGATAAGAATCACCATTTAAATATTTAGAGGATCAAAACTGAGCTTTAATTTAAACAATCTCTAAATATGAAATGAAAACTAAGTTTTAATATCTATAAATAATAGATAACTCAGATTATATGTAACTGAACAGGAAATAACTGAAACTTCCAATCAGTTATATAACATAAATAAATATATAACATAAACAAACTCTTCAAAAGACAGATGACATTGCATGTCTCTTAGCATTTGTTCTTATATATATATTTAATTTATGTAATCTATTGATTAGAGGTTATTTAAACTAAAGCTTGACTTTAATCCTCTGAATAGTATGTATATAATCAATAAATTGATTTCACTCCCTTATTTAAAATTACATAAATAAATTGAGCAATGTAAGAACAAATGCTAAGAGACCAGTAGTATTATCTGTTTTTTGAAGAATTCATTTATATTATATAACTCATTGGAAGTTTCAGTTACTTCCTGCTTAGTTACATATAACCTGAGCTATTTATTATTTACAGATATTAAAACTGAGTTTTCATATTTAGAGATTGTCCAAACTAAAGATACGTTTTGATCCTCTGAATATTTAAATGATGATTCTTATTATTTATTCCATAATTAATAAAATAAATTCTTTCTCATTTAAAATTATGTAAATAAACTAAGAATATATAAGAATGGAAGGCAGATAGTATCATCTATCTTTTGAAGTGTTTATTTATATTATATAACTCATTAAAAGCTTCAATTATTTTCTGTTCAATTACATATAATATGAATAGATTGTGATATATATATAATGCCCCCAGTTCACACCCCCTGGTTAAAACAATTATATTCCAGAATGGCTTTCTCTATTTTAAACAATGTTAGTACTCAAAAAAAAAAAACTTATTAATAACCTTCTGATAGCATTTTATATTTATCTCGGGAAGATTACTTGAATATGAAAATACTTAAACTGATTTTATCATTAATACATATTAATTATATCAACAACTGATACTTCTAAAATATATACAATTGAAGAGAATGCAATGTGATGATGTCTGGTTTGTTAATGGATACTGCACTTTTGCAACATTTGTAACATTTACTATTGCAAGTCATACTTGTGTTGAGGAGTAAAAACATCTTTGAAATACAGTCTTACATGGAGGAGGCAAAAATATAAAATAAGCATAATTTCAGTCCATAATTTATCACTTCTATTATTAATAAAATATTAGATTAAACAGTAGTTTTTATTCTACAAAAATATTATAATTATTATGTAAATATGGGTTTTTAGTCATATTTTAATGTTATCATCACCTTACATGTTTTAAAATTGCATGTAGATTTAAATCTGTTTCAAGATAATAAACTTATAATACTGAAAGTTATCAATCACAATATCTTAGGCAAAACTTTATAGATGATATATATACAAAGTATTGCAAAACTGACTACTGCTCATTTTAGATTCCAAAAAAGAAAGTTAAAGCAGGCATTTTGATAGGAAAGTTTCTTTATGTGAGATAACCAAAACTTATGGATTATAGTTTTGCATTAGTGATGTCCAAAAACACTTTCTCTTAAAGATAGAATCACCTTTTCTCAATATAAGTGAATCTAATATTTTTGGATTTTTATGTGATAGTTATAAATTAAGATATTTATAATTCCTTAAAATTGATAATGTGGTCCTAAATTTGAAATGCTAGAATACATCATGTTAACAGAGGGATGAGCAAATGTGAACTATTATTATCAACCAATAGCATTGCTAGGTTATATTACTTTGTTGTCTAGAAACTCTTACTGCTTGTTGCCTAGTAACATCAAACTAGCTTTGAATAGAGTAATTTATTTACGTACAGTTGCACCATAAAACAAGTAAATAACTTAATGAATGGGAATATTGATGTTAATTTTTTTCATATTTATTCGTTTTGCATATGATTAGAAAAAAAATAGAATTGTTTTTAAAAAAGTTTAAATTAGCTTAATTTATTTCAGTAGATTAAGAAAGGGAATTTAAAAAGAAAGAAAGCAATGATATTATTAAATGGCCCTGTAAACAAAACTGAAGCTGTAAACACTGATATATTTAAAGTTGAACAATAAATTAAAATATTCACTGGTAAAGGTGATTACAAAGAGAATATAAAAAGATAAACCATTACAAAATAAAATAAAAAACTAAGAATGCAAAAAAGAAGATTTCACAAGTAAAATAGCTATTGAAGAAAAAAAAAGTATAATGTTAATAAAAAGGGTGGAAATATTAAAAAAAATTTTTTTTTAATGTTTGCTTCATAGAAATAACAAACTTTTATTTATGTTAAGAAGGGAAAAGTTTCAATACATAAACAGATTATTGCTTGGAATTAATATTACCCAAAGTGAATTAATAAAGGCTATTGAGATAATTTATGAATGAAATACAATTTATGGTTCATATCAATGACAACTGCTATCACTTACAGCAGTTACATTTTCCTTACAAAAATGTTTAATATATATAAATAATCTTTCACATAGTCATTTTTTTTACAAATTGTATTTTATTATATGTATCTTTTTTTCCTACGTCTATATATATATATCCACTTATGTTTTCATCACATTCTATACTCATTTCAAAGATCTACTCCTTTTTCTGGTTATTTTCATTTTAACAGCCACATGATATAGTCAAAATGGAGATGGAAATATAAACATTTTGATCAGATATGTAAAGAAATGAATATGTGGAGAGTTACAAAATAATTGAAATTAATGAACAATTTTAGAAAGAAAAAAAGGAGATATTTATGGATTTATTTGAAATGTCTATCTAATTTAGTTCAATTTCAATGGACAATGCTGAAGCAAGTACAATTGATTCATAGTGATATTAAAATCTTATTCATTATAAGATTTGTTCACTAATTCTAGAAAATATTAAAATATATGTATTTAAAGGGAATCCATTTCAGATTCACAACCTAGAGAAATGATACTATCCAATACAAAAATTTAAATATTAAAAATATAATGTAAAACTATAAAATTTAATATAGGATTAATTTATTTAACATCTCTAAACTCTATACTAAATTTGAAAAGCATAAATAATCTTTATTTAGTAAAATCTATAATTAAACCTTCCAATATAAAAATATGTTAAATAATTTCTTTGTATAGATAGCTAATGGCTAAAAATTTTATATATATATAACAGAATAAATAATTAAAAAATAATTTCAATACTAAAGGCACAAATAAGTAAATAATTGAACTAAATTTAATAAATGAATTTTTTAAATATATAAAATAATGCCCGACTCTCTAATCAAAGCAAAAAGGTCCAAAGTGCATATTTGTACTGCTTCAGATTATGGATTTCCTCCATGTTCACTATAGCATACTAATTTATTTTATCTTGATTTTATTATAAAAATATATATTATAGTATTTGTTCATTATAGTATCATTCATTATATAATACTCTATTGAAGTTTAATTTCATATGTGATTAACAGATTTTAAAAAAATAGATGAGTAAAGGACAATTGGAGAAATAATGGCCAATTATAGAAAAATACATAGCAATGTAATAAATAAATACATATTTACTTCATAAATGTTGTAAAGATTTTTGATAAATTGAATAGAATTTTTGATGGAAAAAAGAAAGAGTTTAAAATAAATTTGACATGAAAATTAATGCGACTAAAACTAATATCTGCTATTTTGATATAACCATTTTTTAAATCAAAGGGGTCAAATACGCCTACAATTAGCATACAATTGAAAACATTAAAATATAAATTGATGATCTAATATAAATTTTTATACTTATATTAAATAGATTGTTAAATTAAAAACTTAAGAGTGTTTGAATTTTCAAGTCATTAGTTTGTATCATATAAAACCATAAAAATGGCACCCTTATAGATATGAGTAATCCAGTATAGCTCACTATAAAGTATAATAATTAGAAAGTCACTTGGAAATGTTTGGCATTACCTTTCAGTATCCATTGATTAGTCACACTTATACAGAGAGCTATAGAGTAGATAATATATGGTGGATTGTTTCTGTTAATGATGAGATATTATACTGCTTTAGTCACCCCAAATTTTCAAATCACTCAAAATCATTTTTCTATATACACATATCCAAGTGTGCAATGTTAATTAAATATTTTGTGAGTGTCTATAGTTATTTGCAAATTTGTAATATTTTCTGAAATGTCTTCAATGTATAAATTTATTATATAGCCAGACAATTGGGAGATTAGATGACCTCCAGATCTAAGTTAGAAGGCTAACTAAACTACTAACTATAAATATATTTCTTTTGCCAATAAAACCTCAAATTTAAAATGGATATTATATTTAAATTGCAAATAAATATGTATAATGGGTAACTACTTGATCAGAAGATCTTGTGATATTCAAACATCAAAATAAGTTTATTCATCTGACCAGATTTAGTTTTTTTTCTCTCTTACTCAGCCTAGAATCAGTCCAATTAAGTTTAACTTTCAAATGAATTAAACTGCACAGGGCTACAAATAAATAGTTAATTAAGATAAACTGCATTAATCTGTTTTTTATTTTTTTAAAAATATTTCTTATTTAATATATAGGGTGTATGAGCACAGATTTTCACATGACCCACCACTCTCCACACCATCTCATAACACTGATACACTTGAACACATACATATTGAAAAAATAAATAATCACCAATACACGTATTTCATGCTAAACCAGCAATCATCAGTTGGTCCAGATTACTATCTCCACACATATATGCTATAAGTGCTCAGATATATATTAATGTAGCCAAACCTCATACTCCAATGGACAAGCATCAATCTACTCCACACTCCAACTCTTCAACCGTCCATCCAATTGAAAATCTGATGATGGAATGCTCAAAAGCCACCCTGAGGCTGAGATTCTTGTCACACCCATATTGACCTTAGGTCAATCCGACCCCTCATGTATAGGATATAATCCATTCAATAAATATACAAGGGATGGGCAGACATCTCTACTATGTAATAACTGAAATGAACATATAAAAATAAATAATCATCTTAATTAACAAAAATTTTCTTTCTGTTTGTAAATATGCCATTAATTTTATATTTACACTTTTTTTGTGTATAAATAAATAATAATGTTTCTATTAAATTTATATCTGTGTGTGCACACAAACTTATGGCTGATATAATATCAAAAATAAGTTGAGGTCATCACAAATGTTACATATTATGTAAAAGCAATTTTTATAACTCTTACTATAATAAAAAAAATGCTTATATTGTAAAAGCAATGTGCTAAAGGTTAATGTATAGAATTATTACAAAAAATTTAAAAATTGATAAACAAAAATATATTCTATAAAAGACATTAATATAACTTAAAACGATAATCTAATTATTCCTGTTTTAGATGAAAAAAGTTAAATAATAAGAGCAAATACTTTTTTACGATATCTATTTTTTAATATCTAATTATAAAATACCTTCTGCAAAGTGGGTTATGGGTTTCTCTTAGCGGTTTGACAGCCATTTTGATTGAAATGTAAATGCGTGGAAATTATAATTATCAGCAGAAAATAGTGACATTGAATTCACAACTAGCAATGAAAAAGCTTCAATTATATCTTTAAAATTTAGAGACAATAGGAAATAATTATATGAAACATAATATGATGTTATGATGAAATGTAAATTTTAGATGAGTAACAAAGAAAATGGGTTAAAAGAAGAGATAAATTTACTAAAACTGAACTCAAATAGCATAATTATAAAACTCAATACAATAAATAAATAAATTTTACATTATTTGAAATTTTTTATTTATATTTTAGAAAAACCCAAAGATAATATAAATTTTAACATTAAAACAGAAAATATACATTTATAATTCTTTTATGAAATGAGTTGATAAAAGCCTCATGGCATAGTAAGGATGAAATTTGAATATTTATTTAGGTTGTTAGCAGACTTCGAATTTTTTAAGCGGGAGATGGTTTAACCTTCAATGAAAGAAGCTGTTTTGATAAGCTGTAAGATGGTCAAATCACTTGCAAAGGTTTTTAATTAGCAAGCTTGTATATTACCTTATGTATATGTAATACACACACATCTCAATGAAAAATAATTTTTAAATAAAATTATTAAATGGCTAAACTATGCAATATAAAACTATTTCATATGAAGCATGTGTGAATCTATGTAATTTGTAGGCTAGTATAAAGTTAATAAGGATTAATTAATTGAACAGTTGTGATATGATTACTTTTTGTTATAATTGAGATAAAAATTATAATTATATAGATGATGTTGCTAGTAAATATTCTACAGAGAAGTCCAACATGTTTTTGTTTTGTCAGACTTAGTTTATTAGTGTGTTATTGGGTAATAAAGAAAGTTGAGAAGAAATTTTTATACATAGGAACAATTGGAGAATAGCAATGATGATAATGAATTTATGATACAAATGAAGTTTTAGCTTATCCAAATAATAAAATATCTCATCTTTTGACAAATGATTTACTTTCACTATTAACTTCCCTTAAAATTGTAATTTGGCATAAAACAATCTGATCTTGGTTTCTGAATTTGAAAGGAGTAGAAAGCACTGAAATGAAATTTATCTTGAAAACATTCTTCTCTTCCCAAATGATGAGAAAAGTCCAGGAGTTCCATTGAAAAAGTTATAAAGATAACATTAATATCTGAAATACAGGCATTCTTTATATACCTGGAACTTAATTGTAAATATAAGGGATTTGAATACAGACTTTTAAGCATCCTTCAACTATCCATATTTCATATCACTGATACACACGACCACACACATGTAGAAAAAATAAATAATCACCAATATATGCATTTTGTGCTAAACCAGCACTCATCAGTTGGTCCAGATCATCATCTTCCACACATATTAAGATAGCAAATCTTTATACTTTAATGGACAGTCTTCAATCTACTCCAACCTCCAACTCCTCATCCATCCACACCATCGAAAATCTGATGGAATGCCCAAATCCCATGCTGATGACAATATTATTGTTATGCCCATGTTGACCTCAAATCACTCTGACCCCTCATTATAAAACCTTGTCCATTTGAATACATAGAAGAGGGATGGGCAGGATGCAGGCTTAATGTGTAATATTTGAAATACAGGCATTCTTCATATACCTGGAGCTTAATTGTAAATATAGGAACATAGACTTTCAAGTACATTTTAACTATCCACACTATCTCATATCACTGATACATATAACCACACATGAACCAACTGATGAGTGCTGGTTCAGCATGAAACACATATCTTGGTGATTATTTATCTTTTCTACATGTGTGTGGTCATCCGTATCAGTGATATGAGATAGTGTGGATAGTTGAAGGGTGCTTGAAAGTATATGTTCAAATCCCCTATATTTAAAAGATAGTATTAGTAGTTTGAAATAATGCTCTGGTCACATTATTATAATATTAAATAACAAGATATACAATACACAAATAGATTTAGTAATTTGATAAAATTTGTGTATAAAGTTAATCTGCCATCCAAATTATTATAATAACAGACCTAAATTAAAAAATGTAGCAGATACATTGCAAAAGTTACAAACTTTTTATGTTTATTTGCATTACTTATAAATCAGAAAACAATACACTGCTTTATTAGTCAGTTTAAATTTAGTTAAAATTAACTTCTTTCCAATTGCATGAAGTAATATTACTGGTGATCCTTTTTAGAACTAAAAAATAGCATCAAAATACATACGTTCAACAGAAATTATGACACTCAAGTTATGTTGTTTCATTACATTGAGATCAATAATGTTAAAGGCAGTAAAAGAAGAGGTAGGGGATAATAATAAAGAGAGATTTTTTATTTTTTTTTTCTAAATATAAGTATTTGAAAAGAGTATACGTTATTTGATGTTGAATGAAAGACAGTATTTAGAGCTAAGAAAATGTTAAAATTTAAATTGCTTTAGTTGCTTAAACCTGTCTTTCAGAAGAATAAAAGAAATTATTTGATGTCAAGCATTGGTAGTCGAGAGGTCAGAAACAGCTGCTTTACAAGCCGTTGTCCCGGGTTAGCGGGATCGCTTCCCGGCTGATGCTATGACACATGAGAAAAAAGAAATTATTTGATATTGAAATGGTTAGATAGTTTAACTTGGTCTCTTATATCCTTAAAAATTTTTTTAAAAAGGCCAAATATAGTAAAACTTGTTTTGTACAAATAATATTTGATCCCATTTTATTAGTATTTATGCTCCAATATTGGATCTAGAAAAATAAGAAAAAAAAGCATTTATTCCTTGCTGGATATTATTATTATATTGATACCAGTAAAAGGTAGCATTTTTACTTCTTGAAGACTTTAATACAGGATTAATTAGAATGCAATTTTCTTCTTCCTCCTCCTTTCTTTATGTATTGATTTGTATAAGAAGGTTGGAAATGGTATTTATTAGAATAGTAGAGTTTAATCTAAAGTTATTGGATACAATAATACTTTTGCTGTAAATTCAAAAATTCTGCTAGTCTTGAAGTTTTGCACTTTATATGGATTGATTGTCACAAAACTCTGTTTAGGCACAAAATAACTAAATAAACTGAGACCCATTCACACTCAAGCAATAGCATAAAATAGATGCATTATAGGTAGCAGTCAGAATACAATAAAATAGATCGCATTACACAAGCATTTGTAAATGCAAATTGTTAGACAAATAATAAATTATAACATTTCAAGATAAAAAATGATTACTGTCTTAAAAAAAAATCCCTATTATAATCATATTCACATGATCACCATCTCTTATATCTACGTGCAGTGCTCTCAGATCCAAAGCTCCTCACTTATGAAGGCCACAAGCCAGAAACTAGTCTGGGGATATTGGATGAGTAGCATTAGATAGTGATTTTATGTACAAGCCTTCTGGCATCCATTGATTACTCTGGTTGGCACAGGGTGGCATTACTGTATGGAGAGTTTTGCCTTGTTTATAATCATATTCATTAGAAATTTGATATTTATTTTTTAAAATCATTTACTATCTATGCTAAATTGGAATAGCTACTAAACATTAAAACTAATAATTTGGATTTTCAAAAATTGTCATTTTATTGAGGCATGGAATTCTCTTAAGGAGTGTGAATGGATACAAAAAGTCTATTTTTGAATTCACTAAAAAAAAAGTCCTGATCAGTTTTACAATTGATTCCATTACTAGAGATTTCATTAAAAGAAAACAAAACATTTTTTGCTTGACTGAATAATAAATGAATTGTTGGATTTCATAATTAATATAAGATTTAAACTACAAAGATGTAAACACTTTTATAGTAGTCAATTTAAATCTTTTTTTGGTGCATTAAAAGTAAATTAGAGGATATGAAAAATAATATAATCTCAATATTTCAAAAAGGTGAATGGAAAATGTTGGTTATCTTTTGAATATAGAAGCAAAAATTGAGATAATGGTTTTTAATAATATATTTCTATCTTATCTACTCATTGAAATTTTATAAAGATTCTAGCTAAATATAGGGAATTTGAACTCAGACTTTCAAGCATCCTTCAACTATCCACATTATCTCACACCACTGATACACATGACTCCATAGATGCAGAAAAGATAAATAATCACCAATATATGTATTTTGTGCTGAATTAGCACTCATCAGTTGATCTATATTATCAACTGCCATACATATATATATAATCAGTGCTTAGTTTTATATTAAGATTGCAAACCCTCATACTTTAATGGACAGGCCTCAATCTACTCTAACCTCCAATTCTTCAGCCATCCATAGAATTGAAATCTGACAATGGAAAGCTCAAATCCCATGCTGATGCTAATATTATTGCATTCTAGCTAAGTAAAATTAAAGCTGCTTTTTATAATCTTAAAAATAAATAAAAAGATATTGAAAGTTCTAATGGAATATCTGGAGAAAATTTTATATGTGCTGGTGAAACTACTAGAATTTTTAAGAATATATGGACTTATGAAGTTGTGCTATCTGAACTCAAAAAAATATTCCAATTATTCCAATTTATAAAAAGAAAAAAAATAACAAAATGAAGTTATTATTATGAAATATCATTGCTATCCATCTAAATTAAATATAATTTTAAGGTTTTATAGCATATGCAACTTTTAGCCACAGATAAAGTTACCAGATACTATCTGTGGTTTTTGGAGCATCAAGAAGTGCTATAGATACAATTTATGGTTGGCATGTAAATGGAAGAAAAATATTAGAAGCAAATAAATGAATAATATATTGCTCTTAAATCAAGGCATTTGTTTCAATTAATCAAACAGGTGCATTGCAATTTTTGAAATTCTACAGAGATTTTTTTTAAATATCATACTGTTTCTACCTAATAAGAGTGAATAATTAATTATAGTTAAGGGGAAATTTGAATCTTTAGACATAAAAATCAGTATTAAATAAAGGTATGTAGTATTTTGTTTACCATTTATATGACCGTTTTTTCCCTCAGTGGTGAAAGTTTATTCATCAAAAAAAAAAACACAGATACAAATACAGTTAGAAAAAGGTTTGCAAGAGAGTGATTACAAGATAAATTGAAATTTCAGAAGCAACATGGTAAGAGGGGAAGGATACATGTGAGAAGGAAATGGGAAGTGGAAAGGGGAAATGGTGTGTAGTCCAGTCCAGTATGAGATGCATGTCTTCATTGAGCAAGCGCTGCATGAGTCACAAACATTTGAATGATTGAGTCCTATGACAGAGGCTGAGAGGATGCTTGAGAATATGAGTCAATTTAAATATCCAAGAAGCTGTTTATGAAGAAAGAAAGACTTAGATGTTAAGGTGTAGCATAGATTCCAATGAGCTGGTATCATAATAATATGAATATTGTAATTAAATCACTGTGTACAAACTGTTATTTGTATAATTTATTGTATAAAAGGGATAATACCCCCCTCCAACTATCAATGTGATATAAAAGTATTGGAAAAATTTCATTTAAGAATATAAAATGACAAATTCATAAAACCAATTGATATGTTGTTCTTCAGCTTTCTCAGTGTGACCATAAATCAAGCTGTTGTAAAATTATAGTTTTATTGGCTTGAGCATGTGAAATAAACAGGAACAAACTTTCTAAAAAAGCTTTTTTTTAAATAACATGAACATAATTTTCATTAAAAAGGTAGATCACATTTATATTATTGTCTCACAGACATTCTAAATAAATACAAAAACTGATTACTGGAAAATATGGCTGACAATAGAATACAATGAAAAATGACAAATAGGCAAGATGATGAAGTATTTCAAAATGTGAACTTAGTTTACCACAGAAAAAAGTAAAAGGTAACAATCAAATACCAAACAGGGTAGGGAGTTGTGTGAAATATATGGATATATTTGTGTTTTAAAATTTGTATCATCACTGCAATACTTATTTCAAATGTATGATCATTATTTTTCCTTTACAATTTTATTTTCTCATCTCATTCTTTAATAAGCTGATTTTTTTGTATTAGTTGACAGTTCAGTTAATTTTGATTCCAGTTTATTTCACATCCATTGAGTAATATAGTAAAAAATATAGGATTTCACCCCAAAAATTAAAAACAGTAAGTTTTCATATAAAAACATTGCATTAGATAAAAAAAAAATATGAATTTGTTTTTTTTAAAATAAAGCAAATAATTTCAAACAAAAATATTGTTAATATCTTTATGACAAACATCTATAGAAAATAAGTTTGCTACAAAATATGAAAATGAGTGTATTTATATTATATATAAATTACACCACATATAACAGTGTATCATGTCTAAACTCTTGAGCTAAAACTAATTGACAACAATGAAGATAATATATATTGACACTGAGTGGTAAGTTTTAGTTAAAAAGTATATAATGGGTTTAGTATATGTTGTAATTTATATATGATAGCAAGTATAGCTTTTAGCATTTTTCTGGTTAATATATATATAAATTCATTGAAAGCATTCAGAATTTAAAACACACCAATATCAATAACAATCAACAATCTCAATCTGTTGTCAAGGTAACTTCCATTTAGCAATAAAGTTGGCATCCTATCTTTATTTATTGTCTGATATGTTTATGAATTTACATTTATTAATCTATCTAGCTTTGGACATTATATGCTTTATATATATATATATATATATATATATATATATGTAAAACCATAAACCAATACAATACTAGATGAAATACAAAATTTTACCAAAATCCTTACACAACCATGGTTTCATCTACTACAAATAGACCTTCTCAAGTGAAAATCAAACTAAAGGAAAACATATATATATATATACAAACAAACAAACTTTCCCATAATTCATTTCAAACCCCACCTTCCCTTAATATCAAAAGAAGTCTTCATAAGATTGATAGCCTCAGAATCAAGGAGTTTTATAATCAAAGTCTCCTTTATTCTCCTTTTTAACTCATTCTTTTCATAAAAAATAACCGAAGCATTGTTAAACAATATTCTATGACCTGTATTCAATTCATGAATATATAAAGCTAAGTTAAGATACCTATGTTTAACTCTACTTATATGAACCTTAACCCTTTCATTAAGGCTAAATTTACTCTGGCCTGCATAAAATTTACCACAACTACATGGAATTTTATAAACAATACCAGGAATAGACCTACTACCAATAGACTGCTTTGAACCATTAAGCAATGAATTCAAATCAGAACCTTTCTTCCATGCAACCTTTATTCCACCTAACAAATGACTATTCCTATAAACCAAATTATATATTGATGCTTTAAATGGTAAAGACATATAATCATCACCCTTACCAACAAAATTCTTATCATCCAAATCACGACTATAAACATTATTATTAAATACCACTTTTTTAATAAAATCATGATTATAACCCAATTCCACATATTCAGCAGCAAATTGACTTCTTTGAATATTAGCATCATTATTAAAATTATCAAGCCTTCTATTCTGACAACAAACATTCAACAAAGACATTTTCTTATGTATAAAAGGTTGATAACTATCAGGCCTAATCATATTTCTCAAATTTTTAGGTTTTATAAAATGACTACAAAACAAAACATCATTAACCTTCTCAACATTTAAATCTAAAAACTTTAATTTTACAAAATCAAAACCACCCCCCTCAATTGTAAACTTAATACTAGAATCAAAACCATTCAATCCACCTAAAAACTCTTCTAATTTCTCTTTCTGAATAACAAACAAACAATCATCAACATACCTAACAAATAATTTAATAAAACATGAAAACATATTAATAACATTACACTCCAAATAATCAATATAGACAGCACACATCAATGGAGAAATGACATAACCAATAACCCAACCTTCTCTAATCTTATAAAACACATCATGAGACATAAAATACATTGAATCCTCTAACAGCAGGAAAACCTTAATCTTATCTGCAGAAAAACATTCTAATTTTTTTAAAATTGAAAGAAAAACATCAATACTTTTTAATCTATTAACCGATTGGTACATATTTTCAATGTCTAAACTACCAAAAACACAATCATCATCCAAAACAAAAACATTTATTTTTTTAAAAGCTTCAAAAGAAGAAGAAACACAAAATTGACCCAATTTTATATAATCCTTAAAATATCTTATAATAAATTTTGATATTTTATCAACAATTCCACCTGTAAAATCAAAAATACATCTCAAAGGAAAATTATCTTTATGAGACTTCAAATTAAAGAAAACCTTTGGAGCCACATAATCACTAGGGTAACAATTTAAATAAGTAGCTCTATCAAAAATCTTTTTAATTTCCATAACGTTCATAATCTTAATTAATTTAGATTTTATTTTCCTACCAGGATCAGAATCTAAAATAGCATATTTTCCATTATTTAATTCCAAAGAAACTTTACTTTTAAAATCAATATTATTTAACAATACAAACCGGCCACCTTTATCTTCTTTTAACAAAACCACATCATTGGCTTTCAATCTTTTTTTAACAAAACTAATTTCCTTAGGGGCAAAAACAAATTTTTCTCTTTTAAGTAATTAACTATTCAAAATAACCTATAAAGACATTTTATTTTCATCAGAAATATTACTATTACTTTCAATAGCAGAAACAAAATCAAAAACTAAACTTTTATTAGCAAATGGAACAAAGCCAGGACCCTTAGCTAAAATAGCCAAATCAGATACCTTCAAAACATAATTTGACAAATTTAAAACAGATGAAGCATCAGGCCTATTTTTATAACACCCAAATATAAACTCTTTTCCTATCAATCTTATGAAGACTTCTTTTGATTAAAAGAGGTGGGGTTTGAAATGAATTATGGGAAGGTTTGTTTGTTTGTATATATATATGTTTTCCTTTAGTTTGATATTCACATGAGAAGGTCTATTTGTAGTAGATGAAACCATGGTTGTGTAAGAATTTTGGTAAAATTTTGTATTTCATCTAGTATTGTATTGGTTTATGGTTTTGCAGTTTTATTTTTGCTAGTATAGTGTTAGACAGTTTTGGTTATATATATATATATATATATATGAACCTGATTGAAATCCGTTTCAATGGTGTTATTACCAAAAATATTTATTAAGCTTTTAATTTTCATTAAACGTTTAATGTTTAAATTTTATTATTGTTTAAAAAAGAATACGTGTATCAAAATACACAAGCGTTTATATGTAAAATGCGTTTATATCATTTTAATGTTTATCAATTTATTTTAGTTTTCATATACTGCTTGTTTTTACTTTAAATCAATTAACAAAAAAACAAGCAACCTAGCTAATTACATTCCTGTGGCTTGTATTTTAAAGAGTGGAGATTTGATTTTTGTGTAGTTGTTTTCATTTCAATAATCCCTGGGTAGAATTCTTAGATAGATTGAGCAAGAGATTAATATTTGCCCTGCCTAAGGAGAAGAAATTGAACAACAAGGAAGGTGTTTCACGGGAAATGGAGCGAGGTATAAATAACCCTGAAAATTTGGAGTGGGAGTTAATTCATTATTCGTAACTAGACAAGCTGTTTCTAAAGTGAAAGTTTATATCAGTGCGGACATTTAAATTCTTAAAGGACATCAGTTGTTATTAAATACTTTTGCTTGCAACAAGATGAAAAATTCTATGCGTGTTGTCAAAACCTGAATGGCTTGCTAACTCAACAAAGATGGATCCCTGACTTCCAAATTTACTCCAGTAATGCCTTAAACATCTACAAGAAGCAGAACCTCATTACATCTACCTTGCCGTGGTCAAAGAACCTGAAAATGAACTTAAGTAAAAGTGCGCACTCTACGTGTACATTGCTTTTACCGAAAGGTAACTATTTTCCTTTTATTCTTCCAAGGTAAATTAATTCTCAGTAAATCTCCACTCAATCTAATCATAAATATGTATTCTTAAATAATAGTTATACTCATATTTAACCTTTATTGTGTTTTCTTATATTTTTGTAATGGGTTTGGAATCTTAGTTTTAAGATTCCCAATTTGCTTTCAGTTTTGTTTATTGGAGAGTGACGAATGAGTTTTATATTTATATTTTATGCCTACAACTTTTTATAAATGCTTTAGTGGTCGTGCCTTTTAAATGCTTACCTGTAATTATTTAGTATTCAATAATTAATTTGTAAACACTGTGTTTGTGCTTTCGCAAACCTCCGAAAATCTTTTGGCTGGCGACTTTATCGTCTAATTTGTCGCAGGTGGAGATTTCGTTTTTAATATCTCTAAAAGCGGAAATTAGAATTGTGTTTTTCTTTGTAATTTTATAAGTTGTCAGCAGGAAGATAAAATTTATCCTTTCTTAAATTACAGGTGAGCAATACTTTCATTCTGCTAGAGTATTTAAACTTTTAATATTTCATACTCATGTGCACTCTCCGATAAATTTCTGTTTGTATTTATTATGGGTGCTTTAAATTTATCAGAGTGTGTACTCAGAATTTGTTTGTAAGTTTATTTTCTTTAAATGCTGGGAAGACGTAACTGTTTTTATAATTATTTACTTGTCCCTTATTGAAACCTTTAATTATTAATTTTAAAGCAATTTTCGCCAATCGTTTGGCTGGGATTCACCAGTTTTTAATTGTTTTACTTCCTTTCAATCTTATTTTTTTGGTTGTTCTTGAGGTGGATCAATCACCATTATTTTAAATGTAGTAATAGGTGCAGTTCTTACCGATATAAGGACATTCGAGGTCTGACCATGTTTAGATCTCGAAAAGCTCATCGGCACTGGCTTCTTTGATCTATTTCAAGGACATATTGTTTGAATATCTGAAAGTGAAAACCAATGTTAAGGTGAATCCTCTGCTGAATGAAATTTATATCCTTCCTTTTATAATTCATTTATTAGAAGATCAGTCGGTCTGTCATAGCTTTACATTTAGTCTTTCTGGTACATGCCTGAACTAATCATATTTGTTAACTTATAAACTGTTCTTATAAGTTAATTTTCTCTTAATAAAATTTTATTAAATATGTTTAAACTTAATTTGGCTGACATTTGTCTTTGTGCTTTTGTCTCAATTGTCTAAACAATTTAAGATCTCTTGTTTCTCCCTGAGTCTAGTCGGCGCAAACCATCATCATCATCTATTCTGATCACAGTAAACAAATTTTTCAGACACACAGTGGTCTGGTGGCACCCTCTGTATCAGAATAGATTGATAGATGAAATTAAAAGCTTTCGTCCAGCACATAATAGGAATTTTTTGGCACCCAACATGGGGCATCGAGTTCAAACCCATGTGAGATTTTGTTTGGGCAATTGAGAAAGATTTCAGGTATAAGAGGCAAGATTTAGTAGGTGAAGGTTCAGTTTTGTTAATTATTGCATGTATTTTGGAGCAGTTTGGTAGAATGGAGTTCGTCTTCTTTTATATGAAATAAATTATAAACAGTAAAAAGCGTATTGTCTAAAAAGTCTGTCTAAGTTAATTTTTTTTGAAGAGTTAAATATAGTTTGTCTTTGTTATGAAATAATTTATAGAAAACAGTAAATAGCATTTTATTTGCTTATAGATTTTTAGATTTTTTTTAAGAAGTTAGTATTGCAAATTTAGTCTGGTGCAAAAATGGAAATAGTTAACAAAGAAGAGAGTGAGTCACAGATGATGATGAAGATGTTGATGAAGTTGGTAATAGAAATGAAGGAGGATATGAGTGAATTCAAGAAAAGCCAGCAAGCAATGATGGCAGAGTTTAAAGTGGAAATAAAGGAGGAAATTAAGCAGGTCCAACAGGCAATGAAGGAAGAAATGAGTGAAGTTAAGCAGGGCCAGCAGGTTATAAAGGAAGAAATGATTAGGGAAATGAAAGAAATGAGAAGAGAAATAATGGGAGAAGTAGAAGAAACTCGAGAAGTAGAAAACGTTGAAGTCATAAAAGATATAGAAATTGAAGTAGCACAGGATAGTGTTAGGACAGAAAAGGTGGAAATAAAGTTAAAAATAAGCACAGAGGAGTTACAAGTAGAAAGTGTGGTGGAAAATTTAGTAAATGTAAATACAGCAATAGAAGAAATTTATAAGGTAAAAACAGAAAAGCAGGTAGAAGAGTCTCCAAGTGAAACTAGAAATAAATTGGTTTCAATAACTGTTAGTTTTGAAAAGAAGAAAAGAGTTAAAAGAAACAGTAAGAAATATGATTTTAAAGTGGAAATAGAATCCATCTATAGAACAATCTTATTTAAAACGTTCGAAAAATGGGTAGAAGATAAAAATTTTCTTTTTGCTAGTGTTGATATGCTCAAAAATAAAGTAGGAAAGGAGGAAGAATTGGGAAGTTTCATTAAGAAAAAGATCCAGGTATATACGCTAGAAAAGAGAACAGAACGAGAGACAAGAGAAATTTATATAAGCTAAGAAAATATAAGAGAGGGAAAGGAACTTATTTCAATAAGTTAGTAAATGGAGTAAAAGAACCGCCGGACAAAAGTTAAGGGTTCAGCATTTAGCAATCGGATGGATTGTTTTTAATAAAAAAAAAAGATTTTGTTAAAGAATTACGAGAATGGAGAAAGGTTTTGATTAAAATGAAATATTGTTTTGTTTTTCATGAGTGCGAGGCAAACGTCTGGCCGAATTTCTAAGAATATTTTTTAAAGTGTTTATAGTTTAAAAAAAAAAAGTTGCAGGTTTTTTTTTTTTTGATCACGTTTTGAGGCAGTTGAACCTGATTGAAATCCGTTTCAATGGTGTCATTACCAAAAATATTTATTAAGCTTTTAATTTTCATTAAACGTTTAATGTTTAAATTTTATTATTATTTAAAAAAGAATACGTATATCAAAATACACAAGCGTTTATATGTAAAACATGTTTACATCATTTTAATATTTATCAATTTATTTTAGTTTTCATATACCGCTTGTTTTTACTTTAAATCAATTAACAAAAAAACAAGCAACCTAGCTAATTACATTCCTGTGGCTTTTGTTTTAAAGAGTGGAGATTTGATTTTTGTGTAGTTGTTTTCATTTCAATAATCCCTGGGTAGAATTCTTAGATAGATTGAGCGAGAGATTAATATTTGCCCTGCCTAAGGCGAAGAAATTGAACAACAAGGAAGGTGTTTCGCGGGAAATGGAGCGATGTATAAATAGCTCCGAAAATTTGGAGTGGGAGTTAATTCATTATTCGTAACTAGACAAACTGTTTCTAAAGTGAAAGTTTATATCAGCATGGACATTTAAATTCTTAAAGGACATCAGCTGTTATTAAATACTTTTGCTTGCAACAAGATGAAAAATTCTATGCGTGTTGTCAAAACCTGAATGGCTTGCTAACTCAACAAAAGACAGATCCCTGACTTCCAAATTTGCTCCAGTAATGCCTTAAACACCTACAAGAAGCTGGAACCTTGTTACATCTACCTTGCCATGGTCGAAGAACCTGAAAATGAATTTAAGTAAAAGTGCGCACTCTACGTGTACATTGCTTTTACCTAAAGGTAACTATTTTCCTTTTATTCTTCCCAGGGTAAATTAATTCTCAGTAAATCTCCACTCAATCTAATCATAAATATGTATTTTTAAATAATAGTTATACTCATATTTAACCTTTATTGTGTTTTCTTATATTTTTGTAATGGGTTTTGGAATCTTAGTTTTAAGATTCCCAATTTGCTTTCAGTTTTGTTTATTGGAGAGTGATGAATGAGTTTTATATTTATATTTTTATGCCTACAACTTTTTATAAATGTTTTAGCGGTCGTGCCTTTTAAATGCTTACCTGTAATTATTTAGTATTCAATAATTAATTTGTAAACACTGTGTTTGCGCTTTCGCAAACCTCCGAAAATCTTTTGGCTGGCGACTTTATTGTCTAATTTGCCGCAGGCGGAGATTTCGTTTTTAATATCTCTAAAAACGGAAATTAGAATTGTGTTTTTCTTTGTAATTTTATAAGTCGTCAGCAGGAAGATAAAATTTATTCTTTCTTAAATTACAGGTGAGCAATACTTTCATTTTGCTAGAGTATTTAAACTTTTAATATTTCGTACTCATGTGCACTCTCCGATAAATTTCTGTTTGTATTTATTATGGGTGCTTTAAATTTATCAGAGCGTGTACTCAGAATTTGTTTGTAAGTTTATTTTCTTTAAATGCTGGGCAGACATAACTGTTTTTATAATTATTTACTTGTCCCTTATTGAAACCTTTAATTATTAATTTTAAAGTAATTTTCGCCAATCGTTTGGCTGGGATTCACCAGTTTTTAATTGTTTTACTTCTTTTCAATCTTATTTTTTCGGTTGTTTTTGAGGTGGATCAATCACCATTATTTTAAACGTAGTAATAGGTGCAGTTCTTACAGATATAAGGACATTCGAGGTCTGACCATGTTTAGATCTCGAAAAGCTCATCGGCACTGGCTTCTTTGATCTATTTCAAGGACGTATTGTTTGAATATCTGAAAGTGAGAACCAATGTTAAGGTGAGTCCTCTGCTGAATGAAATTTACATCCTCCCTTTTATAATTCATTTATTAAAAGATCAGTCGGTCTGTCATAGCTTTACATTTAGTCTTTCTGGTACACGCCTGAACTAATCATATTTGTTAACTTATAAACTGTTCTTATAAATTAATTTTCTCTTAATAAAATTTTATTAAATGTTTAAACTTAATTTGGCTGATGTTTGTCTTTGTGCTTTTGTCTCAATTGTCTAAACAATTTAAGATCTCTTGTTTCTCCCTGAGTCTAGTCGGCGCAAACCATCATCATCATCTATTCTGATCACAGTAAACAAATTTTCCAGACATGCAGTGGTCTGGTGGCGCCCTCTGTATCAGAATAGATTGATAGATGAAATTAAAAGCTTTCGTCCGACACAATATATTAAAAGCATAAAGCCAAACTAGTCAATAAATAATCAAAATTACTACAAATTCACAACTCACCCAGACTATCCCCCCCAAAAAAAACAAAAAAAAACAACAACTCTAAAACACAACCAATGATTTCACTGCTACAAGCAGAATTTGTCAAGTGTAAAAAAACAGTAAAACCATTGGTTGTGTTTTACAGTTTATTTTTTGGCTAGTCTGGTTGAGTTGTGAATTTGAGGTAATTTTGATATATATTTACCAAATTCTAATCATAATTAAAGAAGCATTGTAGTAAAATCATTTATATTGAACCAAAATGTATATACTGATAATATAATAATATTAGTCTACTTTGAATTAATAAAACAACCACATTATTATATGCTTATACATATAAAAGTGTATTTTCTTTATCATCACTGAATCATTTATCAAAGAAAATTTAATACTAATTGAAAACCAAAATTCTAAGATAAAAATTGTCTTATTTTGGACATGTTTTGAAAACTTGTGATTGGTGCATTAATTGCTTTGATTAATTGTTTATATTTGATAAAATTGAAGACAAACAATGCATGAATATTTATTTGTAAGATAAATAGAATATTGGAGGAATAAAACAGATTGGAGAATCTTTATATATGAAACCACAAAAAGTTGATGTTGACTATAAGCCCCAACACAAGAACTATATAGAGAAAACCTATTTAGCCTCAAGGTGATTGTCAATTAATAGTACTTGATAGTTTCCTGGCAGCATCAAAGACAAAGCCTATCTGTTTACATGAATAAAATCTCCTTATTTCTGTTCTTTATTAGAACAATAATCTATGGAAAATATTTAATTCAACATATATATATATATATATATATATATTGTAACCATATATTTTAGCATAAAATATAATAATTGATGTAACTAGCATAAAAAATTTCTCTGTCTTCTTTGGTGATTTGATTGGCTTGATTTGCACTTTGAACAGATTACTCTCTTATATTATTTTAATAAATTTAAATTTGCTTCGTTCCATATACTAATGCATATCAGAATGTTTAACTTTTTAAAAATTTTAACAACACATTAAATTTGGTAAAATAGTATTAAAATATAATATTTTATTTTTATTTGTTTAAAATGATCTTAAAAATTATTTATATTGAATTAACAAAAAACCATTCATTCAATTAAAATAAATTATTAAAAATAAATACAGTAATTACGTAAGCGTCTCAATGTAAAAAAAGAAAAGAGCGCGAATTTAAGAGAAGATCGTCTGTTAGTTTGCTTTTGGAGGGAGAAAGAAAAGAGAATGGTAAAAAGGCAAATGGTGTAAATTTGATAAGCTTATTTTAAAATAGTTAAAAAGTAAACGGATTACCACAAATTTTCTATAAACGTAAAAATAATATCGTGGTATTTAATTATAAGATGAATTGCTAAATTTAAAAGTCTGTTCAAGTCGGCTGGCCAAGTGGATCAAATCACCGGTAATAATTTCCCAATATTACATTTAAAATGTCGGAGCTTCCCAGTTTAAAAGAATTAATTGCAAGAGTTTGGTATGTTTTAAAATGTTTATTGTTCTACAATTTGGAAAATTTAAATAAGTATTTTAATTACAGAAGTTTTATAAATATGAAAATTTGATTTTTAAAAAAGAAGAAGTTTAAATTAAAGTAAAATGTTAAAGTTATCAACATAGTTTAATATTTCCGTTTCAAATTCTAATAAAAATATAGTATTGATTGATATTTAACTTTATAATGCCAGTAATATATTTGCTAGTTAATTTGTTTGCCATTTGGATAATAAACAGTCTTCAAATAATTGATCAAAGTTATTTTCTAATTTTATCGTCAGTTTGAAATGATCAAATTATTTGCTGTAATTAGTATTCCTAGATTTAAGCGTGGATAAATAAATATTAGCATGGATGTGAAAAACTTGGAACATTTTAATAGAGAAATGTAGAAATTAATAACTTATGAAAAACATTTTCATTTAAGTTCTGCGTGTCATGTTTGAAATTGTTTCTTGTTTATGGAGCCACGTAAAATCGTTAATCTGATAGTGATTATAATAACTAACACAAATGGATAAAATTACATGTAGGAAATTCAACTATAATTATAGCTATTACTTCGTACATTTATTGTTTGACACATCGTACATGGATTTCACGGATCATATTTGTCGTTATAAAATGCTATACAATCTAATTTGTGACACACACACCTGCTAAAATTCATGTATTGAACTATAAAATGCTATACATTTAATTTATATCACACACACACCCATTAGATTTTATGTATTTGATGAATAATTCATTACTTAAATTTTATCGTTATATGAACTTGCATGTGAAGTTCATAAGTTATATTTTATTAAGTTTAAATTAATAGGGGTTGAATAAAATATTTATTCAAGAGAATAGCGCTTGTGAAAAGGGCTTGAAAAGTACTAAATGAATTTATGAGATGTATCAATTTTCATGGGGTGTTTTGTGAGTCTTTCCAGATTTATATTCCTATACTAATATTACTTATATTGTATTACACATGTTTTATTTTAAGCAAGATAAGTTAGTACATTAGTTGTCCCGATTAGTGTAACATTTTATTATGCAAGAACCCACATTTGCTAAAGTGTTAGTATTTTCTGAATGATCAGAATAACTGGGGAGGATGATTTTGCACTTTAATGTGAAGTAAATAGAATGTTGTTTTTAATGTTGAAAGGCAATAATCTGTGCCGGTGGTTAATCCGCAGATTATTTAATTGCCATATTTTTTGTATTTTACACTCATTCCAGCGCTGGTGGTTAATCCGCGGAATTGTGTAATTATACGTATTACTTTATGGTGGTGTATAAATCCACAAAGCGTTTAGTATTATTTAATTCCTATGTGTAGATGAACGCATCCACAGGAATATGTTTTACTTCATAGATATAAGTTGGGCAAAGTATTTTAGTTAATCTGCTAAATCATCTTCTTCCATTTGTAAGCATAATTCATAAGTTAGATCGTCAAATTGTAGCAGGACATTGTATTCAAGTTACTTCATAATAATTAACTGTTGGTTGATTATTATTTCCCGGAGTGTAAGTTTAAATTTTCACTTTATTTAATGATTGCATTACAGCTAAATCCTACAGACATAATATTATTTATTATATTATTATAAGTTTGCGGTATGGATTTATTGAATCTGGAAATGACGTTAAATACTTCATGAGTTGATGTTGAATTTAGTATAATTTGCTCAAGATTCATTATATCAAATTGATATAAGGTATGATTAGGTTTTTAAAACCGTACCTATGATATATTATTGAAGAAAGTCGATGGAATTATAATTTATTTATTTTATTTGTTTATTTATGTCTTTAATTATAACATTGGAATTAATTATTTATTATTCATAAATTTGTAAATAAACGTTGATTTATAATTAAACTTACTGTGCCATTGCTATGTGTCATTCTTAAAATCAGAAATCATAAACCTTGGATAGAGCATACATTAAAGTACATACTATTGTCAACATGATATAAGAGTTTAGTGATATTTTGAGAAAACATTTGGATGCTTTTAGTCTTTGGTAGTTTATGATGTGTTGGGTACAATAAAATCCCATTTACCTTTTCCATCATTTTGGCTTTGCGTAATTGATTCTAGTATACAATACCAATTGATTGGTAAACCTGTAAACAGATTTTACCAAATAATGATATGATTGAATATATTTACTTAACATTTTAAATTGTCATTTGTCAGTATAAAAAGAGTCTCAGTAATATAGTAAACTATAAAAAAGAACCCAAGTATTTATGTTTATTTATTGCAAAGCTTTACCTGGACTAGCATTTGTATTAAAAATCATATAGATGGTTTGAAATTTCATAATCTTATATAATTTCACAAATTATGCCATCTCGAACATGGTCAGCCATCGGGTCTCATACAATAAAAATCGCAAATTAAGGTTTGTAACATAATAACATTGCACTTATAATTTGTTTAATGTATTTTATCACACTACTATGATAGGTCTTCGCAGTACACCCTGGCTGCGATCAAATTAAATCATAAAAGTTTATGTTAGATCATTAGTTTGGTCTATGGTAAGTTGCTCTAGATGTTGGTTGTGGTCTTTGGTGCATAAAATAGATAGCAGAATATGCTTTTGGATACAGCTCTTAATAGCTGACAATGTGTAGTGGGAATTGATCGGTGATCGAGGTTACGATTCTCAGTGCACTTACGTTATGTAGTTGACCACACTTTAGAGGGTTACAATATATATATATATAATTAAGTATACATTTGATATTTGATATTGAGTATATATATATTATATTATATTTATTAAACTAACTTTTGACTTGTTATTTAGAGGTTGTTAAAAATAAGATTCTGTATCAATCCACTTAATATTTCATTAATGATTTCACATTATATATTTTGCATATAAATTAAAATAATAGACAGAATTCACTCTCTTGTTCAAAACTATATTAAAAAACTAAAAAATAAATTGTAATCATTCTATCTTTTCATAGTTAGTTGATGTTTACATAATTTAATGGAAGGTATAGTTATTTCTGTTTCAATTATATATATATAATAAACAATTTTTTAGCACATTAAAAAATATATAATAGAATATTAAATGTTCAAAGTATATCTATGTAATATTGGTACATGATGGAAAAATTGACCAACCTCTGTATAACATGTGATTCATGCTTTAATTGTTCTTTTCAACTTCCTTTCAAACAGCAACATAGCAATACTGTCCATATTTAAATGACACCAACTTGATATATTTGACACCAAGCTTTAAATATGCAAGTTAATAGAATTATTTAATAATGACTATTTATAATGTTAATACACAAGTCATAACATTGATTTTGCTATAAGAAATCTTTCCCAAAAAATTGAAGATTTAATAATAATCTTTAATAAAATAATTATTACATATTTAAATATGCATATGTGCAAAGTTCCTTATGAAAGAATGAATACCCATCAATTTTGTCAAGTGTATTAATGAATCATAAATCGGCTTAGTTCAATAATACTATTAACTTGAATATTCAAACTTTAACATCAAATAACACATATTGGTAGTATTTAAACATGAAATATGTTGCCATATTGATAGTATGTCAACCACTCAAAGGATTTTGAAAAAAAAAAAAGCAGTTAATGCTGTGGAGATTGTTTATGTAGCAGCATATAAAATATACAAAATTTTAAAATAAAATAAAAATTGATCTAATAATTTTTTGCAAATTATGTTTAAAATAAAATTCCTAATTGACTGAAGTACAAATTGTTTTAAAAATGCCTACTTTTAAGTACAATTTTTATTATGTGTTGTACAACACAACATGATAGTTAGATATTTCTAGTTTGATTCTCAGTCAAATAAAGTTTAAAAAAAGACTCAATTTGTCAATTGAATGTAACTATTGTGCTCAACTTGCTTCTCCAATACTTTGACCTAACATAGTCTCTTTGGCAATTGTACCATAAGATTACTTATTGATTGATTAGTTTGGCTAATACTTTGATACTTCAAATAATTTAACACGAAAACACTTCATAATGATGCATATGAAGATTAGGATATTTTTGAAAATATAAGAAATTTAAATACTGTACTGCAAAAATTGAAAAGTTGTGATTCATTTTCAGTCAAAAAAGTTTTTCATTTTAATTTTCAATTCTTTTTTTTTTTTTTTTTTTTTAAAAAGTCTGAATATCTGTTATTTCAAATTTATATTGCCATAAATAATACCACCATTTTAAATATATTTTAAACTATTCAAGTTATTAGGAGATTCACACATAATATGATGAATAGCAATAGTGTAGTAATATAATTTAATGCTAATCACTAACACAGTAATATGAATACTATTTTCAAGTGGCAGGTCGACCCAATAGTTTCAACAATCAACTAGATTGAGATTTCTATTACTTCACTTTATTTAGTTGAGAACTGATTCAATCATTCTCAGTTCTTTAGTTGGCCATCTTACTACTGTTGTAAACTTTTGAGAGTAAAAAAAAATAAAGATATAAATAGTAAATAAGGAATGGGAAAAAAACATTAAAAGTTAATTGTTTAATTTGTAATTTTTTTTATTTATAAGATTTATAATATGTGTTGAGTGCTCTGAAACAGAATAATAGAGAAGCTGATAAAAGTAATCACACAATGCTGAGTGCTTTCAAGAACTTATTGTGTTTTCATAATCATACTGAGATTAGAATATGAAAAAAGAGAAAGGAAGGATATATATATATATTTGGCTGATGATATTAAAATTTATGTAATTTAGAGCGTACATTTTTTTGGAGAGAGAAAGTGTAAAGAATCATGCTTCTTCCTCTCCAAAAAATGGATGCTCTAATTTACATAAATTTGAACATCATCAGCCACATATATATATACATCATTCCATTCTCTTTTTTTATATTTTAATCTTGCTATGATTATGAAACTACAATAAGTTCTCAAAAGCATTCAGCCATTGTACCATTACTTTTATCAGTTTCTCTATTGCTACATTTCAGCACATTTAAGACATATTACAACTCATAAACACTTGTCAAGTGTTGTTAGCTGAGAGGACAGCACAGCTGCCTTGCAAGCAAGTAGTTGGTTGCAGATGGTTGGGGGTTCGCCTCCTGGCCAATGCTATTACATATGGAAAAAAAAAAGAAGTATAAACACTTATCATTATACAATTTATGAAATTCCTGCAGGTCATTAAAGTTTATATGAAGCTACAGATAGTTAATACACTAATGATGATCAAATATACCAGTGATTTCGTAAAAGTACTAGATTTCATTGTCTACTAAAACTGCCTTTTTCCCTAGGAAATTATCATGCTTATTTATACATATTCATATAAAAATAATGCACAATTCTACAGTTAATTATGACAACGCGACTTCAAGCACCCAAATGAAAATTTGAGTCCAATAATTTCTATTGAATGATTAAAGTAAGGTTTCTTTTTTATTTTTCCCAGTTAGGAACTAATCAAGAAATCTTTCACTTTTGAATCCAGTGTTCTATATCCCTGTGCTATATCGCATACCACAATTCAAACTGTTCACATATATCATAAATGCATTTCTAAAAAAAGCATTAATCATATAATAATATTTTGCATTATGAGTTGTGTAGAACAATTTTAAATAAAAACGGTAAACTATTGTTTACATTTCAGTTCATTTTGTTTTTATAGTTTAGTGGGGTTGTTTACTTTTATCAGAAAGTTTTTATCTTTTACTCATGAGAATACATTAACGTTATAATGGGTTATTGCATTATTAATGTTATTAGTTAATGTAAGAAAAAAGTCGAAATAAAATTTATATAAAAAGATCTTTTTTTAAATATTTATAATTTTAAAAGTTGTTTTCCTCTTCCATAAAACTTCATTTATTCTTATTATTTAGAAGATAATTAAACATAGCTAAAGGGTAGTTACAACGAGAGATATAATATAGGGGGTTTGAACACAGACTTTCAAGTTTCCTTCAGCTATCTACTTTATGTCATACAACTGATACATAAATAACTTTCAATATTCGTATTTCATGCTGAACCAGCACTCATCAGTTGGTCCAGATCATAGCAGTTCGTTCCCTTTTATTTTAACAATGATTTTGATATCATTAACTATTGGGATAGGAGTACTAACTTATAATTTACGACTCATTAATAAATTTGATCTAAATGCTTAGATTTTACTGTGATAGTTCCAATTTTTAACATCACATATTATATGAACTACTTATTAAAAAAAGAAATGAGTTATTATTTATTGTTTTTATTTACTTTTATGTTTTGCTTTTTCTTCCAACATTCGGGATATATAATGGGAAAAATGTTCACATTCTAATTACAGCTATTGGCTTATTCATCTACTGAATAAAAAAAAAATGTTTATGACTTGCAGTATTAAACATAGGTCACATAAAAAAAAACAGATTGGGAAATATTGGTATCTATCTACCTTTTTTTTTTGGGGGGGGGGTCTAGATTTCATTACAAAATTTGAATATTGTAATGGTCATATTTGTACATTCATGCAACAAACTCCAGAATCTTGACAAATTATACCAAGGCTGATCTAAATGAGGGTTTGAGACCTTGGATCTGATAGCACCTCAGCTCCTCCACCAACCCTCCATGACTTAATACTCTATGAAGATATGAAGATTTGGGATGGATTACAAATGAAACTCAACACAGTTGTTATAATTTAATATATTTTAATTAATCATTATAAACCAATAAACAAGAGTGCATTAAAGGACACATGCAGGTGTAAACAATGAAGAGCAAGTAACAGGATCTCATCTGATGCACTATAATTTAAGATTTTGTTACAATTTTAATAATCTACAGTTTCTAATCACACCTTAATTTCACTATGCTTTACCTATTAGGCTTGCGATGGTTAAGTCAGTGCAAGAATGCTGATTTATCTTCATAATATTTAATAAAAACTATTTAATAACACTTAACAAGCTGCAATAAGCTTTCTATGCAGATCATATACGTACAAATCAGACTACAAGTTCAGATCAATGCTGAAATATTATATTATGGAAGGATGAACTGGAGCTTTGTAGTATGACTTCAGATATTATGGTGTATATATATTACTAGAGAATTGTGCATTTCAAATGTGCAGTTAATCAGAGGATTCAGTACCAAGTACTCACTTCCCATGGACCATACAACTCACTGTGAATAAATATAACATATAATTTGGTGATCGGAGCAGCTTATAAAAACAATCTGGACTCTCATATTCCGGTTCTAATAAAGAGCTGCCTGAACTAAGGAGATGGGGGGGCCATTAAAACCAGAAGCCCATTCATATAAACATATAGCAAGGCATGTGTGCACATATGTGCTTCCTAGACACATTCACCATGCTAAATATAATATTAATTAATAACTTAAAAGTATGCAAAATTCTATAGTTTCATTCCATGAAACTACCATATGCCAGTTCATAATTAGCATTCTTAAAACATGCTAAAAGGAATACTTAAAAGTAATCTAATTTCTTAATCAATCTGCACAGTTTATAATATAACTGAAAGGGAGTTAAAGCATATCTGGGACTTAAGTAATATGTATAACATGCTTTATAACTCATTCTTGCATTTATTAACTAATTACTTTATTACTTGAAAACCTAATGATAATAACAACAACAATAATAAGCTAAACATAATAGCTTAATGAAAATATTTAGGCTTTCAGAATGGAGATTTGTGTGTGCACTAAAGAGCAACATTACTTAATTCAGAGAGAGACTCTAATCATCTCTTCCCCTCAAACTTTTCACAAAATCAATCTCTGTTCTCAACTGGGCATGGCATAAATTATAAAATAACATATATAAAACAAATAAGAAGGCATGACCACAGATTAAAAGATAGAATAATAAGTGAATAAGTTATTATTAATAAGTATTTAGAATTTTATATTTTAAATTTATAATAAGCAAGTTACACGTATTATTTTATAAGTTCAATTATAATTTTAAATCATATTTTACAGCTTGAAATTAGCTTTTTACTTATTGAAACATTATTACAATTTAAGAGTTTGTGCACAATTATTATTAACTAGCTTGATAGTTTTAGAGATTCATTTATAAACTTATGAGAATTAATTTTAAAGAGCTCTGCAGGAAAATTGTTACAGTGTCTTCTTTGCTGAGGCTCCTGTAGTTGATCACCATCATTCTTAGCTGGGCTTGTGTGATGTCTTCTGATTCTTTCTGTTGGGCAGGCTGTGGGGCTTAAACTTCAGCTTAAGCATTGACCAATTCTCCACAAAGGGAGAGGCAATGGTTGCTTTACTCAAAAGTTTTCATGGTAAAAAGTTAAAGAGTGAAACCCCCCTAAGCAAAATTTAAAGTTGACCAGATGAATTGGTAATTCGGATGACCTGTTTACAACTTTTTACAAAATTTTCTCCGTAATTAAAAATATATAAAAATAAAAACTTTGGCCATTTTTTGGTGAAACAATAATGGTCAACAGGTCACTCTTTGTTCTTAGTTTTTATTTTTGAAAGGCATTAAAATTTTGACTCCAAGTTTGATTAATTACATGCAGATGGTTTTCTAAGAATTACAAATTTTTATAAAAACAGATAACTTTTTTTTAAAAGAGTTTAAGTTCGTAAACATTTTAATATATTTGTGTGTGTGACTACCACAGGAATTGAAATTTATATACGAATGCCTTTTAATAAAGAGTTTTAAACTAAAAATAATGCAAATTTAAATTAATTTAAAAGAGTTGTAATGCTTTTAAATCTATTGCTTTACAGCTTCTTTCACATATATATGTAGGTAATTACACACATAGAACAATGTTCACCATGGCATTTAATTTAAATTATATCATTTTATTAAATTATAAATGTATAACAGTGTATGCATTATACACACACAAATATTAATATGGCTGGTGGTTGTGCACACTTATACAAGTACATGCACATACATGTAAATATACACTATTACAATAAAATAAATTATTAGCTTATATACATGGACTGGGATGGGTTTGAATTAGAGAAAAGAATACTATTATGGAACATAATAGGTGAAATGGGATGACGGCTAAATAATACCATTTCAGTATGATGTGGGATTAGCATGGATTTCAATATTTTGCTCTTCATTTTACAGCCATCATTTTAAGCACAAGAGATTTAAAAGAACAATTACAATAACAGAGAGAAAAATGTGTTGATAATCTTAAAAGAGTTTGTTCAATTAGCTACAGTTTGATCAATTATATATGTTTGAATATGATTTCATTCACCAAGTTTAATAGCTTTTGAACAAAAATCATTCTAGCCATTAACAAGCATAGATAGTTGACATTAAACCATTCATACTTTTTTGCATATAATACTTTTTATGTAACTAACTGGCCATAGAATGTTTAATATGTGAACCAGTGCTATATTATTGTGAACTCTAATTTCTATTTTTTGGTTTTAGCTAAATGATATCACAAAATTAATCACAGATTTGCCATTCCATGAATTTTGAGGATGCAAAGTAAAGTATATAGATGACCCTAAAGCAACACATGACCACCATTTCTTTTCTTATACAAGCTATTAAAATATTAGCAACTCAATATGATAACATCATCTAGTGCAAGCTATAATAAAGAGTAAATGAGAAGGCACTAGAAAGAGATTTACATGCATAAACCTTTTGGCATCTATTGATTACTATAGCTTGCACTAGATGACACTATTATATGGGAAGAATTGCTATTATATTTATATCATTGACATATATCGTCAAATCTGAATGAGAAATGAACTATTAGAAAGATGTGTCAAAAATTGTGTCAAAAAAGACAAATAATTTTAGATAGATCTTGGAAGTATAAATGTTGTATCAAGAGAATCCTAAAGATGTGTAATTTTTTCCCATTTGTTGGGGAACAATGATCATTTATTAATTGACTTATCCTTACTATCTCCACTTAGTATAAAACCAGCTATCAAAATATGTATAACTTTTTTCTAAACTTGCTTGAATAACCCTTAAGCTAATACAGATTAATGCATGTTTCCATACAACTTCATAAAAAGAACACTTATTTCTTGGTGACTTTAAATTTACTATAGATGATGTTTTAAATATAATTGCCACAAATCACTTTATAATGCACCACACATAATCTTATTCCTAGTTTGGTACAATTCAAAAACATTCTTGACGAAATGCCAGCCATTTTCATTATTTGGCTAAACCATGCAAGACAATGTACATAATAATAAAGAACACAAACTGAAAATAAATATTTACTTTTGAATTTTTAAAAGATTCTTATTCCTTCAAAAAATTTTAATAATCAAACTCCCCAAAAGAAATAAATTTACTCATTGAAAAAATAAAATTATTTCTTCTTTAAAAGCCAGACTTTTGAATTTATTTTAAATTATTCAAAATAAGTTTTCTGTAATTACAAACTATTGCTAAAAGCATCTGAAAACATTTTTCATCTGAACATGCCCTTGGAAATTTTACCTAGCGAAAATCCTCATGATGGGACTATTATTATTATCACAGATACATACATTAAGTTAAATCTTAAATAACATCACACTTTTAGAGATATTAAACAATCATTTATATTAATTGTGATATTTAAAAGAACAGATTTTTATACATGTTATTAGAAAGAAATCATTCCCCTTCTAACATATTACTGATGAGTTGAGATCTATGACTTAAAGCTAGTAGATAAACTAGCCTTACCTCTAAAATAGTTATTAAGTGAAACATCACTAAACATCACATGATCACCATTTTTTATGCTAGCACATAACTTTTATTAAAACAGGCAAAACTCTCCATACAGTAGTGCCACCCAGTGCCAACCAGAGTAAGTGAAACATCAATTGAGTTTTTTTGAAGGAAGAATGAATGTGTACATGAATGAACTTTTTTAAATATGATTTACAATTATGACAAACAAAATTAAATTATGGGTGATATTCCCAGAAAGCTGTACAATTTAAAACCAAAACAGCAGTTGGTAGCTGAAGGTGAAGATTGCTAAAAAACCCTGGTTGTGAACTGAAGATGCTATTTGATGATCTTTTACTTAGTACTTATAGATAACTGTGCAAACTTTCAAATGAAGGAAGATTGTATAAATTGAAAGAATTGTCTGACATTAAATGGGATATTGTTGAACTTTATGAAATTAGAAGAAAAGGCATAGTGACAATCAATTTAAAAAGTGAATGTATAACAATAGTGTTTTACATAGAACAACAAAATTAATTATTCAACTTAATAAAAGATACTAAATACATACAATTCAAATTTACTGAAAAGCTAAAATTAATAACTGATGTGAAACTATAAGTTTATTATTAGTAAGCTTCTATTTTATGGACTTAGCACTTTCGGGGCCTTTACGGCTCCATAATCATAGTCCTTTTTACAGGCTGTTGATTCTATGCAAATGCATGCAAATTACAACATCCACCTTTTTGAGACCATGAAGCACATGTCTTTTCTGTTGATTGACATGGCATCACTGGTGATTTATGTTCTAACATGTTCTCATTGTAATAAAGAAGTAGAGGTTTTATATTGTTATACAAAATGCTTTTGTTCAGACCAAAAATTTTAAAATTGTTATGAGAGACCTTAAAGCTTGAATTGGTAAAGATTGAAAGAAGAAAATGCTGTGGGTAAATTTGGTTAAGATGACAGAATTGTGAGAGGCACAGTTTTGTGGAGTTTGGAGAAAAGAAAAAAAAGGGATATTTCTTTGGAAAAAAAATCTAAAAAACATGGGAGAATCCAAATGAAAGTATAGCAAAATTGGATTACATTTTTGAATAACACAAAATATGTATTTCAAGATAATAAATTCTATATAAGAAGTGATAATTAGAGAATGTAAGATTTGTGAAACAAGTCTTTAAAAAAAAAGTATTCACATTTGATATTCCTAATCGTTAAATAATTTAAATTATAATTTGCAAATCATTTAAAAATGTTATCAAATTTTGAAAATTGTTCACATAGAAAGATAACTGATATACTAATAAGAACTGCAGTGAAAATAACTAGTACAAAAAAAGGAGCAATTTACAGGTAAATTTTCTACTAAGACAAAGCAATGTATAAAGAAAAGAAGGAATATGAAAATATATAAAAAGGATTCTTTGAGACGAATTGAACACCTGGAGTTTTGTAAAATGGTACAAAAAAAAGGTAATAAACATACAATACAATTAATAATTAGCAAGGAAAGTGATAGAAAAGAATAAAAGACTCAAAAGTGTGAAAAACATATTGATATTAGTAAGAAACTTATTTTTGCAACAAGAAGAAAAGACAAAGTATTACTAAAAAGAGAGATAACATCATGAAATATATGAAAGGACTTTATAAAAAATTATATAGTAAAAATGAACAAAAAAAATCCTTATAATTATTACAACTTCTGAATTGCTCAGAGTTTTAAAAGAAGTGGTATATGTAATTAAATCTATGAAGAAGGGATAAAGCTCCAGGTAATGATGGAATTATAGTCAATATTTTAAAAAAAGCAGGTCAAGAAATAGAAAAATTGTTGTCAAAATCATATTCCAAATATCTAAATTATAATAATGTACCAGATGATTGGAAGAATGCAGTAGTAATATTGTTGCTTAAAAAAGATGATAAAGAAAATATTAGAAATTACAGACCTATACAAAATTTTTACCAAAATAATTACAATCTTATAAACAGCGAATTTTTGATTTTAATCAACCAAAGGTACAAGCTGAATTTGAAAGTGGGGTTTATCACAGTAAATCACATTCAAGTATATTGAGAGAAGTTATAGAAAGAATCAATGGATATGAATTGCCATTATTGATAACCAATTTAAATAGCTATTTAATGTTAATTGACAAATGTTGTCACTAAACCATTAATAAAGTCAACAAAAAGCTGGCATGTTGAGAATAACACTTATTTTCATGACAATCATTCAAGTCTTTATCTGTCAATATACATATGAATGATTGCATAAATAATGGATCATCAAGATATAGACCCAGGATATTGTTATATACTGAAAAATATTTATCAAAGTGCAAGAGATTAAGAAGATTAACATTGAGAACAGTATCTGATGGTAACTCCATTAAACATTTTACAGCAGTTTTATTAAAAAGTACCTTGTGGATTAAAATAAGAAGTTAAGAGAAAATCATCTAAATTTTGTAGATGAAGTGATTGTTTTGCAAATAATGCTTCAGAGTTTTCAGAGAAATGTTCCAAAAGCTTTTAGATAAAAGAAAAAAGAAAAAAAGTTAAATGTTGAGTAGAGTAAAATAATGTTCAATAGATTTTCTCAAGCAAAGAAAATACAGATTGATAATGATGAATTAGACAGTAACAACTATAAATACCTTGTTAGATTATGAATATAGATAAAAACATAATGGATGAAATTAATCATAGTTAAATTTGGATTGTATATTTGAACTCAGACTTTCATATATTTACATATAAACTTGTATCCTGCCCATCCCTCTTCTATGTATTTAAATAAATAAGGTCCTATACATGAAGGGTTAGAGTGACTTCAGGTCAACATGGGCTTGGCAATAATGTTGGCATTGCATGGGATTTGGCTTTCCATCATCAGATTTTCAATGATATGGATGGCTGAAAAGTTGGAGTAGATTGAAGCCTGTTCATTAAAGTATGAAGATTTGCTATCTTAATATAAACTGAGCCGTGATTATATATATATGTGTGGGAGATGATAATCTGGATCAGATGATGAGTGCTGGTTTAGCATGAAATACATATATTGGTGATTATTTATCTTTTCTGCAAGTGTGTGGTCACATGTATCAGTTGTATGAGATATGTGGATAGTTGGTGGGTGCTTGAAAGTCTGAATTCAAATCTCCTATATTTACAATTAAGCTCCAGGTTTGTGAAGAGTGCCTGGTTTTCAAATATTTATGATAGAAATAACAATATTAAAAAGAAATATGTTTATGTATTTAAAAAAGGAAGATTTTTATAAATATATTTTATCAGTTCTAACTTGACTTGGACATGAAATAGAAGAGCAATAAAGAGACTTTAGAACCACTCAATGAAATTTGAAGAGATGGGTGTTAGAAAAAACAAGAAGAACAAAAATGAATTACGTGGGTGAGAGAACAAACAGATGTTACTGATATCATTGAAAGAATTATGAGACTGAAGTGGAGCTGGGCTGGACATATTTCTAAGAGAGATAATAGCTGGTTAGTTGAAATCTTAAACTGGATTTCAAAAATTACAAAAGATTCAGAAAGGGACCACACGTGATATGGATAGATAAAATAAAGTTTTCTAGTGCAATATGGAGAAAAGAGGCTAGAGGTCATAGAAACTAGATTAAACTTGGAAAGGACAGATAATATTTAAAAATGATGCTGATGACAATCACATATTGATTTGAGAACCATGATAACTATGCTGTTCTTCCTCAATGTTTACCCAGTTTTTTTAAATTAAATATTCTTAGTAATGGTGAATTATTCTTTAACAATGAATCAGATATCAATATCCTCTACAAACATCTCTCAATTAACTTCAGAGTATTCTTTATCTCAATAAAAATATACATAATTTATAAAGCAAATGACATTTCTCTAATTATTATTACAGACAAGTACTGATTCTTTGATCTTCTTTATTGAATGATAAACACTAAAGTGATTCAGTTGACAAACACTACTTTAAAAAAATTATATAATGATATGCTTCTTTATAATAATGAAACATCTGAATGAATTTTAGCATCCGTGTCTTCTTATATATACATTATAAAATAAATAAAATCAAATAGATCAACTTCACAATATATAGTTGAGTTTATTATAAAAATAAATCAGCATTATATCCAGTGGTGGAATTCAAATAATTTAACAAGCGACTCACTGCCCTAGCGACCGTTTCAAATATTTAAAAAAACTACATATAGAAAGATAGTTTATTATTTCATGCAGTTAATACTTAAGACCAATAAAAGAAGTCCACAAAACTAGATTATAACTGAAACACAGGCTTATTATATACCTGTGTCTATATATATGTAATATATAGGGAATATGAGTACAGACTTTCACATGACCCACCACTCTCCACTGTATCTAATAACACTGATACACATAAACACATATATATCGAAAAGATAAATAATCACCAATATAAGTATTTCATGCTAAACCAGCAATCATCAGTTGGTCCAGATTATCATCTCCACACATATACACTATAAGTGCTCAGATATATATTAAGATAGACAATCCTCATACTTTAATGGACAGGCTTCAATCTACTCCACACTCTGTCCATCCAATTGGAAATCTGATGATGGAATGCTCAAAGGCTACCCTGAGGCCGAGATTCTTGTCACACCCATGTTGACCTAAGGTCAATCGGAACCCCACATGTACAGGACATAATCCATTTAATACATATGCAAGGATGGGTCATGTGAAAGTCTGTGCTCATATTCCCTACATATTACATATATATAGACACAGGTATATAATAAGACTGTGTTTCAGTTATTACATTGTAGAGATGTCTGCTATCCTTGCATATGTATTAAATGGATTATTTCCAGTACATGTGGGGTTCAGATTGACCTTAGGTCAACATGGGTGTGACAAGAATCTCGGCCTCAGGGTGGCCTTTGAGCATTCCATCATCAGATTTTCAATTGGACGTACGGTTGGGGGAGTAGATTGAAGCCTGTCCATTAAAGTATGAGGATTGTCTATCTTAATATATATCTGAGCACTTATAGTATATATGAGCGGAGATGATAATCTGGACCAACTGATGATTGCTGGTTTAGCATGAAATACGTATATTGGTGATTATTTATCTATTCGACATATATGTGTTTAAGTGTATCAGTGTTATTAGATAGAGTGGAGAGTGGTGGGTCATGTGAAAGTCTGTGCTCATATCCCTATATATTAAAACTAGATTATGTTATAAGAAAGAGTTTTCAAATATTAATGAAAAAATATTAAAGAATACTTGACAAAAAACAATAAAAGTGTTAAAATATTTCCATATTGCTTCTTAATTGGCGTCCTCACTTTCAATTTTCTCCGCTTTTATCTGAGCATCATCGGCTGCGTAATTTAACCTTAATTATTTTTTTCACTGCCGAAATACAATCCCATTCCTTTAGAGGTAGGTCGAATAGACTAATCGCTATTGTATTTAACAACCGGTTCGCCAACTCACCAAAAGTTAGGTATCGGTTCTGTCGGGTGGAGCCGGTGAATCCCACCAATGATTATATCTCATTAAACAAAAAGTTCTACAGAGAGGCATAAATATTGGGGTAGATATTTATAAAATATTGCTTTTTCTACTGGTTACAAAACAATTAAGTTGACTACTTTTTTTTCCTTTAAAAAATAAGACTCCCCCCACTCAGTATTTTATATAATCAAGACATAGCATTTGTTCAATTTTGTAATATATTTTTTTTAAGTGCAGCTAGTTTATTTTTATGGTATGCAAATTATTTGTTTGCGAATGATAGTATAGCGATATTGGCGCGATCTTAACAGAAATATGAACTACGAATGAAATTAAATTCTCTGAGTTTCGCTCTCTCTTTATGTACACATTTTTATAAAATTAAAAATCTGAATCTTTTTGCTTTATTGAAACTGAAGTCTTGATAAGTGTATGTGTTTCAAAATGCATTTAATTGAATTACTTCATGGGAGAGAGTTTGCTCACACTTTCTACAAGATATTTTTTAACCTTGATATATTGTATGAGACTTTAAATTAATGCAGTTTGTTATACAATACTGTGAAAATTAATAGTAATGTTGGCAATACAAACCTTTTTAAAATAAGATAGAAATGTAAGTTAAATCTTAGATAACAAACTTCAAAATTTATATTCACTTAAAGAATTTGGTTTGTACGTTTGTATACTTATACATTGCATATACAGAACTTGAAACCTAAGACAACCAACTCTGACCTGTTTTAAATAAATGAGGTTCATTTGACTTTTAAAATAAATAAAAAATCTATATATACTGATGCTTCTATTTTTTTTAAAAAGGAGTAAATAAAACGAATCATTCTTTGATTATTAATCTAAGTACATATTCAATAATTTTTAATTTTTGACAGAATAGCTCAGTTGATTAGAGCGTTGCCTTAAAATTCGATTTTTGATAATCTAAAGGCAAAAGTTCAACTCCTATGCTAATATTTTATTATATATAGTTTTTGTAGAAGCATGCTTTTGGCTATATAGATATAATATTTGTTAGCTATAATATTTGTGCTACGACTTATTATGGAGTTATTTTCTAATGAGATGCTCCATATATCATATGCTTTACATTAGCATTTTATCAATTAAAAAAATTGTTTTTCTTACTAATTAAAACACACGAATTACAGATTTCTTCGCAACATGATCACATTTCCTCAGTGTTTAATCGGCATCAATTATATCACACAAAGAATTCAATTTTAATTGTTGACAACATAAATATTTCCCATAAGAATAAGAATAATAATAAAAAAAATTTTTTTTTATTAGTATAAAGTACAATCTTGCTTAATTAAAAAATGCTACTTAAAGGTACATGATGTGTGGAGCATGACATAATTGATTACAATTAGGAGAAAAGCAATTAGAAAATACTTCATACCACTGATGTTATAGCTGATTAAAAGTTAGGTTTGTAATAACTGAAAGCAAGTTTTCTATTGTTTAATTATGCAAATGCTTTGTATATATTATAATAGATGGCTTAGCAAACTTTATCAGGGTTAATGATGATCAGAACATCTCGAATTTCTCGGACAAAAGAAAGAAATGATTTATTTTTATATTACATGCCATTTTCTTAATTCTCTCGTTTTTGTTTATCTACATCGTATCAAACTCAATCTCATCCCAAGAAATTGGGATTTTATACCATGCGTATACTCAAAATTAATGTGAATATAAACAAATGATAACATGTCTACTTTTAAATAACATAACTCTTTTATTCTCATTTATTTCCTTCTTTGTTTAACAAATGGTTGATAATTAATGTTCACATTTCTATGGCATTAATAAAATATATATTAAATACAATTTAAATACAGAAAACAATATATACATATATATATTTAAGCAAACTAATTACATATATGTATAGGTAAATAAATTAAATACAAGCAAACTAAACTTCTGAGAACTAGGAATAAAACACTCTTATATCAGTAAATATAAAGAATAGATAGACACAAGAGTGCTAAATAAGCACTTCTATATCAATAAATATAAAGAATAGATGGATATAAGAGTGATGTTTATTCATAGCCCTTAGACAATCCGGTACTTACATATTAGATCTGCAACATGTATGTTAGCATAAATTGTTTTAATGTTGACAAAATTTGTTTTAAATGAATTTATTAATTATTATTCTAGAAACAAAGTGGATTAATAAAAAATAGTTTTCATTGATTTATATCTAATAAATATTTATTTCTGAAATAATTATAATTCATTAATAAAATAGTTAATTCTATAAAAATGAAACTCGATATTGAATTCTGACTATTTATTAATATTTATAATTTTGATAATTGTTTTGTATCAATAATATCAATCTCTGTGGCCAAGTTGCAATCTTCAGTGTATATATAAATATATTGGATCATAAATAAAAGTGGTATTCTATCTTTATTGTTAAAAGGAAGTTGCTTTGACAACAGTTTGAGATTGTTGGATGTTATTAATATTAAGATTGTCTAAGTATTGACTGTTTTTTAATGATTGTTTATAATTAGCCTTGAGCATTATAATTGCAATTTGTAATGTTATAATTGACTATTTATTAGTCTGCATTCAGAATAGGTTATATTTATTTGTTTAAAGAGGTTTATTTAAATTTCTTTGTATCAATAATTTCAATCTCTGTGGTCAAGTTATAATCTTTAGTGTCTATATAAATATTTTGGACCATAAATAAAGATGGGATTGTTAAAAAGAGGTTGCCTTGACAACAGTTTGAGATTATTGCTTGTTATTGATATTAGGCCTGCAATGTAGAGGAGGTGGTAGGTCTTTTGACATTCATGATAAATGTGTAAATTTGTGATCACATCAAATAAACCCTGCAATGTTATCTGATCTTGTATCAAAACATGTAACAATAAAATTGGCATTCATAAAGGAACATGTTGGAGGATTCAAGAATTCCATTTCTAAATGTTGATACACTTTATTTACAGTTGTGTCCACAAATTAAGCTCTATAGAATTGGGAACACTAGAGCTTTGCTTAGCAGATAAACCATAATTGATGTGAACTATATGTGAGAAGTTTGTAGCACTGCCATTTTTTTATGATAATTTTACACACTCAGTTATTGTCCAGATTTTGTTCTGACAACATCTTTAGTGCTGTCAATTACATTTTAAAACTATTTTTTACTTCATTTGTATTCACAGTTTTGATTCAATGATCTAACTGTGGCCTATAAAAATGCAGAATCATAAAATGCTGATTACAATCATTTTCAGGTGAAACACATATACAATCATGTATTAAATAAGGGTGCATTTTGGGAACAAATTAAGCTCTATAGAATGAGAAAAAATAAAGCTTGGCTTAGCAGATAAAACTATAATTGATTGCAATAAATATATGTGGGAAGTTTGTACCACTGCTATGGTTTTTTTTTTTGTGATAATTTTACACACTCAGTTATTGTCCAGATTTTGTTCTGACATCTTTAGGGCTGTCAATTGCATTTTTAAGCTATTTTTTACTTCATTTGTATTCATAGTTTTGATTCAATGATTTATTCTGATTGTTGGAAGGCCTATAAAAGTACTGAATTATGAAGTCCCGATTATTATCATTTTCAGGTAAACCACAAATACAATCATGTGTTAAGTAAGTGTGCATTTTGGGAAAAAATAAAAATTTTACTTTTAGTCTCCATTTTGGGAAAAAAATTTATCGACTTAAAATAAAATAGAAGTGGCCAAATTGATTGTTTTATTGAGATGATTCCTGTTATATATTACATGGCAAGTACCATATGTGTATATTTTACAGTTTTTTTGTAATATTTTATGGTATATTCTGACTGTTGGAAGGCATATAAAAGTTCTGAATTACTAACTGCCAATTACAATCATTTTTGGGTGAACCACAAATCTAATTATGTGTTAAGTAAGGGTACATTTTGGGAAAACTAGAACTGGGAAATTGCTTGTTTTTTCATGACAATTACTCTTATATATTACACGATAAGTATTATATATGCCTATTTTATGTTTTTTTGATAATATTTTAGACTATTTTTAGTAATTTAGTGATTATTTGTCTGTATTAAGCAACATTTGGGAGTTGCACAATTGGCTTATCATATTTTACATATTTTTGCATGACAAATCAATATTTTCACTGTTGTTAAAAATGTAGTTTTTAAGATCAAATATTTGGGTGAAATTCATATTTTTAGTATTGTTAGAAATTAATATTCTGCATCATATTATATATTTTTTATGTGAAAGTCATATTTTTAGTATTGTTAAAAATGCACAGTCACATTTTTATATATTACACGGTAAGTACCGTATGTGTATAATTTAGAGGTTTTTAGTAATATTTTAGAGTATTTCTGTAATTTAGTAATTGTTTTAGTATTAGACTTGCAACACATATTAGACTGCAGTACTTTTTCATATATGTATTCAGGCTGCTGATAACTCTGTAAATCTTGTGAAAATATCATATACATGTGATCTGTTTTGACAAATTTATCATTTCAAGTTTGTAGATCCAAGTGTACACATTATTTTGGTCAGATTAAAAGATTAGAAAGTTGTCAGAGGATTGATACAAATATAAAAAAGCACTCCAGGTCTAATACATGTTGCAGATCTAATACGTAAGTACCAAAAATTCTGAGTTTGGATTTCTGTTTTATACAATAAAGATTTCACTTAGCTCTTTTGCAAGTTGTAGTTTTCCTTTCTTCTCTGGTGCTATAAGCATTCAACATTAAGTTTAAGATTAAAACATTATTACTTATCAGAAAATAATAAATTTGACTTCATTTGATAAATATTTTTGTTTATTATTGAAATAAATTTTAAATATTAACATTTTATTTCCAAAAATATTAAAAAAAATGAATTTGTAATAAAAACAAAAAGCCTCATTCATTATCATTTCTAGAAAAATTATTTCCTTTTTCCAAAATCAATGAAATCTTCACTATTTGTCATTTCTTTTTAAATTCTGAATAAGTAATTTTTTATTTCTCTTAAATTTAATGAATTATGTTTTAAAAGTTTACAATTTTCTAATATTTACTGTAATATTACAATATTTTTATACTCATTATAATTTCACTGATTATGTAGGACACTAAGTTTGTAAATAGCTTTAGGATATATTTGCATTGTCCAGAAATATAATATTCTATTTTTAAAAATAAAACATTTCCATTCAAAATAAATTATTACTAATTTATATTTTTTGATTTGTAATTGTTATTGCACAAAGATAATTTTGAATTGCAATAGTTTTGTAAATAAACACATTTTTGGTTATTCAAATTATTTTTTCAAAATAATATAAGAAAATTTGTGACATAAGAAAATGTAAGAAATACAAAAGTGACAGTTGTCAAGGAAAAGCTAAAGCCATTTTATCTTACTGAATTTTCAGTTTTCTGGCTATCCATTCAATTTTTCCCAAACTAAAATTTTACATCGAGGTACATGTGATAAAATACACATATTTAAAAATAAAGTTTGTGAAAATTCTCAATGGGTGGCACATTACTGAAAAACATGCAAAACATCAGATCAACTGAACCAAGAATTAAAAATCTTCACAACCATCTTTAATAGCCAATAAAACTCTCAGACTTTCTCAATAATTTATTCTTTAATTCTGGAGTTTAGCTTGATGAAGATTATTCAGGTTGACTTCAATTTTGTAACAGAGATTTAATAAAGATTGCAAGTATCATTTATATAAATTCCATTGAGAGATTAGCTTTTTAAAATTTTTATTCAGATATTTTACCGTAACCAACCAGCATTTTATTTGAAGATCCTTTTTTTCTGTTTATCAATAAAGATAGCTGATTCATCTATGTTAAGTCAGTCAGCTTTTGCCCCAACTACAGGACTGCTTCTAAGAAAATCAGCTCTCTCCATTTTCTCATTTTTTTCTCTTCTACAATTCAAAATAATTACTTTTTTAAAAAAAATTGTCTGTTCTTGATATAGGTTTCTAATTAGCTGACAAGCTCATTTATTAAAATTTCTTCTTAATTAATTCTATTTTCTCATTACATTATCAATTGACTTCAATCTAATTTCTTAAGTATTTAAAGAAATTTTGCAAAATAAAATTATTTTCCAGTTTCAAAAATAATTACATAAAAAAAATAATGTAATTTTGTGATCATAGAAAAATATATATATAAGGAAAAAATACATATTAAAAAATTAATAATATTTTATTCTTTAACGTTGGCGTCACTTTTTTTATTTTTAAATAAATATTATTTTTTTCTACATGGTATACAGACATGCATATACTATATTGAAGCACTCAAATCTGTTGCATACATTTGCCTTCACTTTCTGGTGATGTTTGAGACCTGCAAACATGGGTTCAAACTCAATCATTTAATTATAAACCACTGGGGAGTGAAGGTATACCAATGTGCATGATTGTTTATGTCTCTGTAAAACTTCTACTCATCTAAAGTTAATATGCATATAAATTATATATTTCTATTATGGTAAACAATCATGCGTATGTGTGTGTAACAGATAAAACTTAATAATTAAAAGCGTTATACTATGTATATTTTTATTCATATATATTCTAATAGAGAGAAAGTTCGAGAGTGTAATGCGAGTGTATTAAATAAAAGACTTACCGTATTTTAAATTCTGAAGGAATCTGTTTTCATTCTGATACAGATTTATTTAAATTTCACGTTACTTAACATTTATTCCGCAGGTCTATTTTCATCCTAAAATAGATTAAGACCAACTCTCTCGAACTTGATCTCGTTTGTATTTCAAAATTTGCTGTATCATTGTAACCATTAACACATCTGGGGATTACCCAAAGGCAGTAACAAACGAGTATAAATACCACCGCATTTCCTAACTAAGGAGCTCTACATATTAATTTCTAACTCTGTTGCTGGGGGAAGTTACGTCACTCAGAACCGCAAAATGATGAGTGAGTAGTATTTAGATTTGCTTCCCCGGTCCTTCCAAGATCTATCCAATGCCAAAATACTCGTAAGCCATCGTATCCAAAATACTGCCAGAATGAATTGTATGCTACATAAAGAACGGACTGAAATGATAATTTCGTCAAAATACTGCTAAATTAACTAGATTTCGTCAAATATGGAACCAACACATGTGCACACGGCTGTAAAGTCATCGGAAAGAAAGGTAATCCCCTGCCGCAAAAACTGAACTCTAATGCTTTCATCTTAATAATCCTTTTAACTATAAAACATAAATTTCAACCTTCGATAAGATTAATTCCAACCACCTAATGTATGTCTTATTAAACATTTCTAGTTTTGTACTCTTTGTAATGTAAAAATGTAATTGCTTGTTTTTTTTCCATCGGTAATGCTACACCGATTAAATGCTTAAATAATGACCTCTTTTTGATTTCTTATTGCTTTTATATTTAAATTGTATTTTACTCTCTAAACTTGAATACTAGGTTTTCACTCTTATTGTATTTTTATTTTAAATGCGGCAATTTTTCGTTATTTAATATTGTGCAAATCATACCAAATTTAATATGCTAATAACTCAATCTGGCGAATCAATCCTATTGTATTTTTGCTATTCCGCAATTAAGGAATATTTAACCGTAAATGTAAGTCTTCTTACTATGCTATAAAATTCGCCCGATTGAGAAGTACTCTTAAATTGTGTTTTGTTAATTGATATTATGCCATTCAACAAGATTTAAATATATTATGTACTATTATTTCACGCTATTGATTAGTATTATAGAAATTGAGTAATAAATAAATTTAGTTCAGAATATGTATTTCTAAATGATGATTCATTTGATAAGTAGCCCGCCATCTAACGATGATTTAAGAAACTTATTTCTCGGGCGGATTAACATGCGTTTAGCGAAGGGATTCTTAATTTTGTTTTATATATTCTATTATTAATATGTCAAATAAGTTCTTTAAGTAAATTGTATGCCCCCCCTTTTGGGATCGCTTGGACATAATTATTTCATTACGCTAGGCTTGATTACCATTTAAGACCATATAAATCAGGGTTAAGACAAACCTGAAAGCCTTCGCCACGTGTCCCGATGATAACGTTCACAAATCAAAAGTTGCTTCATCATACTTTCTCTCATTCTTGGAATCCATATAGCACAATTCTCGGTGGAGTGTGGAGGTCCCGACTCCCACAGATTGTGTTGGTTCGGTAAGCGCTGCTATGGGTTAACATTCGACAAATCGGAACCATGGTATCTTGCCAACCACTTCGGATGCTATCTGTCACAAGTGCGGATAAGCTTATATTCTTCATTGCCAAGTTGATGAAGCTTCTTGTCCTCTCAAGCATTATCATTCGGTCCGCACATTATCGTTCATACTCCCCATACATATTTTAAATGTCTGTAAGCCGTAATGATGTGATTCTCCTAAGCCTTCCCAGAGTTCTCATTATAAAATAGATTAAATTTGCCCTTTTTATATACATCATCACCTATTAGCGCTATCCACCATTCGCTAACCGCTATTAAACCCATTAATCATTGATTATTAATAAAACTGTGAATGCCAAGTCATATGACCATGTTAAAATAATTATGTTTTTCCTCATTCTCTTCGTAAATAATAAATGATGAATCATCTCGTAATGTCCCAAAATAACTGATTTATAGTTAATGTAACTCTTAATAAAATCCAAATGTAATCCAAGCTCGCTAGATCATTTATTGTTTAAAATGTGATGGTTAGAATAAAAGCCCACTCACAACTATTGAATTTTGTTATATTCTTATGTAATTGGAAATCATGTCATTATTCGATCTAATAGCCAGGTATGGTCATTGCAATCCGTTATAGTTTTCATGATTGAAGAATGTCATAGCGTGAATAATAGAAACCCGTTAAATTATATTAGCATATTAAGCCGCATCGTTCATATAATAAATTTATTACATGTATGTTTAGTAATGCATATCCATCAAACCCTGTTATGCCATTAAGGTTAGTATGGAATGCATAGGTGACCATAAGTGAAACCTAGATCAGGTATTCTTTGTATAATCAAGGTTCTAAGTCATTGTAAATCTCTATATCTAGCTGTTCACATATAAATCGATTTCTAATATTAATTTCATGTTAAATAAATTTATATTTAATAACCTATCTTTTGGAGATTTTATTGGTTCATGCGTACACATCTCTTATTACTTTGCATTATCATTTAGTTAAGCTTAAATCTCTTGTGTTTGCTGAACCTTCTGGGCCGGAGATAATTGGAAAGTAGGTTGCTATCGTCAGAAATGTTGTTTGTAATGTGATAGATTTGGAAGGTGGGCAATAGGGTGGAGTTCATGAGTATCCCTGACCTGTGTATCTCATATATGATTGAACTCTAGGTACTTTTGCTTAGATCCTAATTCTTGTTAGATGAACATACAATTCTGACCGGTACAATATATGTGAAATAATGTGCAAGCACTGAAATCCCCAGTGAGCTATATTTAAACTAACTATATCACAACTATCATTATATGTATATGCATGTACATATCATTTTGCATGCATGATACTAAGAAATAGTTGAAAATTAATTGTTTGTATCCAAGCAGATCATGTAACAGATAATAATTTAACAAATATTTGGACAATTCAGAATGGTAGCTAGAAGAGTTTTATGTTCTCAAAAGTGCATGACAATTAATGAATAAGATTCTACTTGAAAAACTTTAATTTACACAAAAAAAAATTGTGCAAAAATTACATGAAGATAATGAAAATCATCATATTTAAATGTATAAATAGTTTTTAAAGAAAAAACTTATGCAAAAAATGTATGTACAGTAATGAGTTTTTCCTGGTGAGACTTTTTGCAAGCTTTCAATTTTGGATTTTAACATTAAACCATTGTTGTTATTCTATATAAAAATTCAATAAAGTGAAATTGATTTGGTAGTAATATACATTTGTAAAAGAAAAAATTATAAAAAGTCATATTCAAACTGTGCAAATATTGAAGATGAGATTGTAATGACAATAAACAGTTTTCTTCATTAAACACTTAGCAAAGTAGAGTGATTTTAGAAAATGAATAAAATCTTTTTAGATTGAAATTTGTATTTAAAATATGTATGAAAAAATATCCACCACTGATAAATTTATCAAATTCTGCTTTAAAATATTACAATTGTTTTTTAATTTTTAGAATATCTCAAATTATCCTCATATGGTATCTGTAATGACCTATTAGTTATCATTTTCATAAGATGAATGATCAGAATGTTGTGATTTTTGATAACATTATAATACAAGTTATTACCTTCTATTTTTAAAAATAAAACATATAACTATAAAATAAAAGTGTGATAATGTGCACTTTTGATTTTGAATAATTATTCAAAATTACTGGCTAAAAGTAATTATGTCATAAATCTTAATAAATTTCTCACACACACACACAAACAAATTTTTAATTATTCTAAAATTTATCTCAAAGTAATTTTGCAAATAGCCTTGAAACAAATTACAAAATAATAAATCAATCTAAGAGAAGAAGGCAGTACTAAAACTCTTGAACTTTGTTGCTATTAAAAATGATACTGACTTCTTTTGAATTTTTTTAAATTAAAAAATCAATACTAATAAACATATACAAATTTATGAAATTTCTTTAAAAAAAAAACAGCAAAATAGCTCAATAGAAGGCTGGACAAATGTAATTCAAAAAATATTACATTATTTTTTCTAGATTTCTCTGACCAAAGACGACTGTGGTGATATTCTGTATTGATAAATCAGCATGTTAATTTTTAATAAGTATAAAAATATTCATGTTATAGCTGATAACAAATCAATAATATGATTAGTTGCTCAGTGGTTATGTGATGTTTGAGTTTCAGTCAATTGATATATTTTTTAATCACTTTTCTAATCTAAGAATTGATCCATAAAATTTTAATGTTCATGTTTACTATTCTATTAGTGTGCTAATGATATAGAGCATTATAGTTTATGATTAAAACTCATATAGTATGCAATGTGAATAAATTTATTATTGAAAAGAAAATTAAATGGTCAATGCTTTTAAGTGGTATATTGCCATCATAATACTATTGGTAATAGAATATTAGATTAGCCATGCTCTTAGAAGGCAGAATCTGCTTTATTTTATTCAAAAGCTGTGTAAAGATTACATGAAGCACATTAAAATATGATGGATTTGTACAGAGTCCAAAAAAGAGATAATTCTGAACTTCTCAGATATCATGCTTAGGGTCTTAAAAATGTAATACTTGTCAAGCTATTAAATTTAATATTTTAAAGATGCATAATGTGTTTTGCCATTAGGTAATTGATTTAAACATTTAACAATAATATTTTTTTTCCAAAACGAAGATTGTAATGCATTCAATAAATTTATTAGTAATATGAGATTCAATGCTTGAATTAAATTTTTAATATACAAAAAATAATTTTAAACTACTACTGATGATTATATAAGTTTACATGCATACAGGGGGTATTTAAAAGCTCTCTTTACATACACATGTAATCATCTAGAAAACTAAGAGAGAAATACAGAATTTTTTCTTTTTATGTGTTACAGAATGATATCATATTTTTGGAAAATTCATAACTTGAGAATCCAGGTTAATTAAAGTTTGAAATATCTTTTTTTTAAGTTTTAGTTAACCAAATTGAAGTCAACAGAACAAATCGTTTAATATTGGTCAGTAAATGGGTACCTATCTATTTTTATCTAGAAAGATAAAACAAAAATAGAAATCATTCAAATTCTTGAATTGGGCAATTAAAACATTTGATAAGCAATATTTCCTCCTTCATTGTTTCTCTTTGGAAAAGGAGGAGTTAAAAAGATATTTGCTCTTCTGAGGTATATTTAAAAGTTAGTTTTATCTATCTATGTATTAACCATCTGTCTATCTAACCGTACATACATCTAGATATATGTAGGATAAAATATTAAATAATTTATAGACGATAATTTGAAGATTTGATATAGCTTCAATTTGTTACACCTATGCACAAAATTAGATAGAAATGCTGGATTTTTTTTTCCTCTACAATTTCATTATTATTATTTGGAGCAACATCTGTACAACATATAATTTGCATTAATGTTATTCTATTAATCAAGTAAAAAAAAGTATTATAGATCTTAACAAATTGTAATCTTATTTAAAGATATAAAGTACAGTTCTTAGAAGCAAAATTTTTTCACAAGGCTTTTGATTTTCAAATAATATACAATACACATAATTATATGTACAAAAAGAAAACTTGTCAAGATTTAAAAACTCACTTTATAATCAAAGAAAGCAAGTCCACAAAATATGTCTGTGAACTAAAATAATGATTTGATTTCAAACAACATACGTATTTTATTTTTTCAACTCTGTTATTTCTAGCATTATTTATAATACAATATTATTGACAAAAATACTTACTAATTCATTCAGCTGAAACAAAAAATCATATGGGTATAGTAGTTATAAAATTTTTCATATTATTTTATATTCTGGATTCGAATCCATGTAAAACTGAGAAAATTTTTTTAAGTAACTATTAATTTATCTAAATTTTAATTGAGAAATGAGTGTTTAATTATTGTTAGTTGGAGGATAGTGAAAGCTGTAGCATTGAGAATGCAATAAAAATGTGATTATAAGATATTTTAACTTTAACCAAACTTACTTTTAGTCCCATATAGCGGAAGTAATTTAATAGATACTTAAAAGTGCAAAAATATTTAAAGAAAAAATAAATATTCAATTAGTTTATGCTCAAGTGTTAATGTCTGGCAAGTGCCATCACTGGAATCGACTATAAAGTTCAAGACTACCACTGTGCTAAACCATATAGACAATATCTGGGTGATAATTAAGAACTAGTATCTTTTAAATAAATGTATGTATGCCAAGTGCAGGTTTTTGATTTAAAAAGACTTTTGGTAAAAATAATAGTGATTACTTAAAAAAAACAAAATCTGTTAAATGCTAATTTGCTATTTTTTCAACAACTGCTTGTGCAAACTATTCTACCATTGTATATCAAGATTCATCTTCATATTACAAGACGTTTAGGATTTTTTATTTTTTCATAATTTTTTAAATATTTTATTATATATTTAAAGTCGTCATCATCGTGATTTTATCCTCTACCAGAAAGAAAGATCAATATATATAAATATTTTTAATTCTTGACAAGTTTCTTTTTTCTTTTTATTTGAACTGATAGGTTGGAAGCAAATATAATGTTATGAGTATAAGTAAAAAAATCTAAAAAAAAACTGTTCTAAAGAGACAATTTTATTAAATTTATATTTCATAATCTTTTGATTATGCAACTAGACAATTTTTGGAAACTTAATAAAACTTTTAACTCTTGCTAAATTATTTTGATTTTAAAAATATAAATCTTAATTCTGAATTTTGTTTATTTATTTAAAAAAGTTTATTTACATAAATTAACAAATATTATATGAAAATGTAATAATTACTATTTCACAAAATATTCTTACAAATTAATTATGAAATATTTGGTATGAATTATACATAATCCAATTATTCTGCAGAAGGAAATTAACCTCCGATCATGCATACATCAGTAAGAGTTTTAACAACCTAAATGAAGTGCACAGAGATTTATAATAGTTATGTAACACATGATCAAAGATTAATTTCATTCTGCTAAATTATAGATTTTCAGTGTTTAATAATAGATTTACATAATCCAATTATGTAATTAATACATTGCAGACTTATATATCTTATAATATTATGAATAAATGTATTAAAACTCCCTTTATGAGCACATTATTTAATTAAAGTTTTAATTGTGAACTAGGATAGCTGATGAAAAAAACCTCCTTTAATGTAGTCCTGTGAGATTTGTATTATTATAATTTATCTATTGCATATTTTATATTTCAGTTCAATAATTGCTTAATAGGTGTATAAATGCATTCATTCATAATATAATAAGGGTGTATATTTGCTTTGCTTCAAATTACACATATATTGATGCTGTACTGAAATTAAGAATGGGAAAATATCATCATAAGATTGATTCTGATAAAACTTAAATTATATTTCATTAATTAATTTATTTTTATGTAAATTTCATCAAGATTTTTATGAAAAGTACTACAGTTTATAGATGATGGGGAAAAATATGATAGAATTTATAAATTCATTATCATTATCTCAAAGGCTTGCATCAATAAGCAGTAGTAATTTGATATTAATTTTTAACACAAATTTTATAAGGTTAACAGTTTTTATTTTAGTCTATTGTTAAAAAATAACTTACTTTTAGCAAGGTAATTTGCAACTAACATATATTTAAAATATTTTTGAAAGAATACATTATTTTCTATTTATTGAATAAAGAATTCAAATAAAGATTTAATTTCAAATGCTATTATCATTAATTATTTTTCTTCTTAGTTCCAAGTTTTGAATAATCATTCCTCCTCCTTAATTCATTAAGTTTTAAAGCAGGGATGTCCAACATTTTGGCATATCTGAACCATATTGGAAAAAGAAGAATTGAATTGAACAACATTTTGTGATATACATCACCATAAATAAAGAAATCTTTTAATACTAATACCAATTATGCAGTGTGCCATTTGAAGAATCTTTTAAAATCATCAAGCAGGTTCCATGTTTGTGGTCACTAATATAGAAAAATATACATATCTAAGTGATAAAATATCATTGATGTTATATATTATAACGGAAAAGGTTTATTCGTACGGTTGCTTAATTATTTGTGTATTCAATTATATTTATTTCGATTATTTTATTTTATATTATACTTATTTATTATATTTTAATTCTTTTCATAACTTATATTTTCTATCCATTTATTGTTTACAACTTAGATTCTTTATTATCTTATTCATTATTTTAACCAACGCCGTTACAATACAAGCAGAGAGCTAATACAGATACAAATTTAACTTCATATCTATACCCTTGACTGAACCCCAAGGCAATACGTACATATTATCTTGGTGTTATTTTTCCCAGCCAAAACTCTCGGCTGCTGAACAGAGCAAACTATTTCAAAGAAACTTAGCGAATGTCCAGCGCTTGCTATTTATTTTTTAGAATTGGGATTCCGCACAAACAAGCAGCACATGAATATCTTAAACAAATCAGTATGCCCCTTTAATCACTACTAATTACAGTTTCCCCCCTGTCATAGCTTGGTTATAGGAGAATAAAGCAAGGATACGAAATTTAATGACAAATATGTTTAATAATACTATTTACACTTTATATAAAAAATTACATTATAATAATAAAAACACACACTTATAAATACATGGCTATAATAAATATATGCAAGTAGATCAGATATAAAAGTTCTTAAAGTCTTGTTGATAGAGTTCTATTTATCAAATCATTAATTTTATATTTAATTATGAATAGTAGATGAATGAAAATGCATGCATGCTTTTACCTAGGCTTTGTTGTAATTGTCCCATGGGTATTTCTTCCGAGCGCTCTTGATTAACTTCCTCAGTTTGTGGGGTTATTTTCATCCAGTTTGCTGGTTGATTCTTTAGGTTGAGTTTCAATTGACAGCTACAGAAGCGGCGGTCCCTCTAGCAGGTCAGGCAAAGATCTTACATTGTGAGTCAGTGATGAGACGGCTTGAATCCAAACCTACGTCCCTTTAACGCCACTAGCCACGCACTTCTTCCATTTTCTTTTTAGCTGTTGCTTCTCTAAAGTCTCTACTAGCAATGCCAGATAGAAATTGTAATTTTATTAATCTCCTTCTTTGTTCGTTGTTTTTCAAATTTTTAATTAAGACAGATTTCCAACCAATTCTTATCATTATGTTTCTTTATTTAATTAGTGGCTGGAATGTAAGTCCCAATTAATTTAACAGATCAGGCAAAGATCTCCTGTTGATAACATTTCTTTGTCCGTGGAATTTAATTTGTCCAACAGACTTTCACACCTACGGCCATATTGTTTCTTTTTATATATATCACATCATACATTTATTTTATTTAAAGTTTACAATTCATTCATTTTTTCACATTTACATTTTACATTTATTTTAATTTGTTATAATATATATATATTTTTTTTTTAATGAGAGAGAAGACACGCATTTCTTTATGCTTCCTTTTCCCCTCTCCCACAATAAACAAAATAACTTTCTAGTATTTCTTACAAGAGAGAAAGAGACACATTTCTTTATTTATGCAGCCCCCCCCTCCCCTTCTCTTACTATTACACAATCCACAGTAATTTTGACATTAGAATTTCAATTTTTCTTTTCCTTCCTTTCTTTTTTTAAAAAAAATTTATTAGCTAATTTATTTCACCTTTATTACTTTCTAATTTTATTAATAAATATATATGTGTTTCGACGACTTTACGTGGTCGTCACATTACACTCCGCCCATTTTTGAGAATTAAAATCGGGTCGAATCTTATTCTGAGATGAGAGCCTATTTTAATTCTTTGCTTTCAACTCTTACTTCTGCCTTTATTACATACTTTCCCACTCTGTCATGATGAGTGATAATGATGATGAGGATGACTGCAGAGAGACAGCTAGGTAAAGCTACACAATTCTTTCCGATCGATTTGGGCTGATCAACCAATTTAATCTCAACGCCTACAAGACCATGGCATAACTTAACTCTATCAAAAAACATAACAGGAGTTTAAAGCGTGTGAACAGCAGGATATTTCTACTGCCTGCTCATCTTGCGCAAACAACAAATTCTTATTCTTTATTTATTTATTTATTTTATTCAAGGCATTAATTCTTATTTCTTTTTATTTATTTTGAGACACTAATTCTTATTATATTGGGACACTACTTCTTATTATATAATGAGTCCAGGATTCTTACTGGTGCTTCATTTAAAAATTTAACCACCGAGAGCCATGAGAATCTAAAGTGCGAAGAGACGGCTGAATCAAGCTCAAAATACGACCCAACATAATGCATACACACACACATATATGCATCAATCTGCAACTTCATACACCTATCAGTGATATCTATCATTTAAGCATTATCACTGTTGTTCATTTAGTTTATTTTATTAATTATTAAATGGCTCTTTAATGAGCCTAAACGATTCTTATTTTATTTTTACTTTTATTTATTTGTCAATTATATCTGCATTTATAACTGACAGATTGTGATACGAATAAACTATTTATAGATTTCTTTTCTTTTTTTTTATTACTTTTATTTACATTGTCTTGTTGTGCTTGACTGCACATAAATACGCGTTAAGTTTATCATTGATTTTACTCCGTGAATATCATTATTATTTTTTTTTGTTTATTATAGCTCATTAAGTCTATCATACACATGAAAAAAAAAATCTATCATTAATTTCCCTCCATGAACACTATTCCTTTTTTTTTTTATTAAAGTAACTTTGATTTTTGTTGTGAGATGATTTGCCCCACCTGTCATACATTTACAAAAAAACAATTTTATTTTTCATGATCCCATTACGTTATCCGTTTCACTGAACCGACATTTCCATCCGTTTACTTCTTTCGGCTTAGTTTTTGTCTGGAGGTTTCTTATGCTTTTTACCATACATATTTCCACTTTCACTTGGAACTGGAGCAATGTTCCGATGTCCTCTAGAGTCGACCTGCTCATATGGATAATTGAAGTCTGAACTTCTTCCGGTCTGTTCGGACATTTCAGCCCTTTCGGATATATCAGGAAATGCCTGGCTCCCTTTCCAATAATCGTGATGAGAATTGTATTGCATTCTCCCGATGTGCGGATCGTTGGGCTGGGGTTTAAATCCCCGATCCTCCGCCTTGTAATTAGGCCTAGTGCTGTCAAACACATTCAGCAACTCGGCACTCAGCCGTTTTACCGCGAAATACCTCTCTAGGCTGCCAAGATGCTCTATTGGGCTTTCCCCAACGTAACCAGAGAAGACCCGAATTTTTACAAACTGGTTCACTGTAGCAGGATTCACAGGGTTATTTCCATTGCCTGCGTACATGCATTCGCTCACACCTCTCGGCTCTTTATTATTAGTCTTGGCTATTTCTGTCATATTCTCCCCTTCTTCTACCTTTACTTCTATCTTCTCAACTGTTCTTGCTAACTGAGTTACCTCTAGTTGTATGTTTTCTATATCCTTTCTGTTTTCATTTTTTACTCCTTCAATTTCCTCCCCTTGCTCTATTTTCTCCAGTAGTTCCTCCTGGTGATCCAGCCTTTCATTTGCAACCTTTATTTGGTCTGAGGTTTGTTCACATTTTTCCTTCACTTCTTCAATTTTTTGGCTAAAATCCTTACTGTGTCATTCGCCCAACTCTTCTATCTTCCTACTATTTCTTTCCCTTATTTCCCTCATTTCCATAAACAACCTTTGCTGGCCTTCCATTAATTTCATGAACATATCCCTTATATTATAGCTTTCTATTTTATTTTTATCATCAATCACTGTCTCCATTCCCTTTCTAATTTCTATACCTCCGTCACTAGCTATTTCTCTGGACGGTTCCATTATTTCTTCGGAGGTTTTTCCTATCTCGCCCACTAGAGCGTCCATTTCTATTTTTGATCCGGTGTGCATCAAATTTATTTAACACACACACTAATTAATTACTTATATTTTATTCTACAGCTTTACTATCTAACCTTATCCTTATAGGATTATATTACTTTACTAACTTTATATTTCACGGACACTAGGTACGTTTGTTCGGCTCTCCCCGTCTCACTCACTAATCATCACTCACACACCCCTGCCTTCAAGACCCCTCCGCAACTGCCTTCAATTTACAACCTAACTTCCCACGTTATATTACATTCTCTTTCTCTCCTTTTACACTCTATTATTTATTTTATTTTTTGCTTTTATCTACCACCAAGCTATTTTTTGATTTGTTTATTAATTATTGCATAAACTATTAATTTTGTTATACTCGAATTCAAATGTGCTGAACTTGTAAACGTGACAATATATCCCGGACTGGCCCCCAATTATAACGGAAAAGGTTTATTCGTACGGTTGCTTAATTATTTGTGTATTCAATTATATTTATTTCGATTATTTTATTTTATATTATACTTATTTATTATATTTTAATTCTTTTCATAACTTATATTTTCTATCCATTTATTGTTTACAACTTAGATTCTTTATTATCTTATTCATTATTTTAACCAACGCCGTTACAATACAAGCAGAAAGCTAATACAGATACAAATTTAACTTCATATCTATACCCTTGACTGAACCCCAAGGCAATATGTACATATTATCTTGGCGTTATTTTTCCCAGCCAAAACTCTCGGCTGCTGAACAGAGCAAACTATTTCAAAGAAACTTAGCGAATGTCCAGCGCTTGCTATTTATTTTTTAGAATTGGGATTTCGCACGAACAAGCAGCACATGAATATCTTAAACAAATCAGTATGCCCCTTTAATCACTACTAATTACAGTTTCCCCCCTGTCATAGCTTGGTGATAGGAGAATAAAGCAAGGATACGAAATTTAATGACAAATATGTTTAATAATACTATTTACACTTTATATAAAAAATTACATTATAATAATAAAAACACACACTTATAAATACATGGCTATAATAAATATATGCAAGTAGATCAGATATAAAAGTTCTTAAAGTCTTGTTGATAGAGTTCTATTTATCAAATCATTAATTTTATATTTAATTATGAATAGTAGACGAATGAAAATGCATGCATGCTTTTACTTAGGCTTTGTTGTAATTGTCCCATGGGTATTTCTTCCGAGCGCTCTTGATTAACTTCCTCAGTTTGTGGGGTTATTTTCATCCAGTTTTCTGGTTGATTCTTTAGGTTGAGTTTCAATTGACAGCTACAGAAGCGGCGGTCCCTCTAGCAGGTCAGGCAAAGATCTTACATTGTGAGTCAGTGATGAGACAGCTTGAATCCAAACCTACATCCCTTTAACACCACTAGCCACGCACTTCTTCCATTTTCTTTTTAGCTGTTGCTTCTCTAAAGTCTCTACTAGCAATGCCAGATAGAAATTGTAATTTTATTAATCTCCTTCTTTGTTCGTTGTTTTTCAAATTTTTAATTAAGACTTAGATTTCCAACCAATTCTTATCATTATGTTTCTTTATTTAATTAGTGGCTGGAATGTAAGTCCCAATTAATTTAACAGATCAGGCAAAGATCTCCCGTTGATAACATTTCTTTGTCCGTGGAATTTAATTTGTCCAACAGACTTTCACATCTACGGCCATATTGTTTCTTTTTATATATATCACATCTTACATTTATTTTATTTAAAGTTTACAATTCATTCATTTTTTCACATTTACGTTTTACATTTATTTTAATTTGTTATAATATATTATTTTTTTTTTTAATGAGAGAGAAGACACGCATTTCTTTATGCTTCCTTTTCCCCTCTCCCACAATAAACAAAATAACTTTCTAGCATTTCTTACAAGAGAGAAAGAGACACATTTCTTTATTTATGCAGCCCCCCCCCCCCTTCTCTTACTATTACACAATCCACAGTAATTTTGACATTAGAATTTCAATTTTTCTTTTCCTTCCTTTCTTTTTTTTAAAAAAATGTATTAGCTAATTTATTTCACCTTTTATTACTTGCTAATTTTATTAATAAATATATATGTGTTTCGACGACTTTACATGGTCATCACAATATATTATTTTATTATATAAGTAAAAAGGAAAACATAAAACTAATTTGATATATGACACGTTGTATTTGAGCACCTACGTATATTCATTTTAAACACATTGCTATACATAATCACAAAAACTTTTTAATGTTGTAAACAAGTTGAGCCACATATGACTCTCAGTTCACAAATTAAATACTTCTACTTTAAAGCTTTCTAGATCTGAGTATAATTTATAAACTTTGAAGATGGATGCCAGAACTAGAGTAATCCTTTTATGGTATAAGTTAAGATGATAAATGTATACTCATAAATATAAGGCAAAAAAAAAAAAAAAAGTATTTAAAATAAATGACAAACAATAATTTTTTTAAAAGAAAACATAAATTAGACAATCTGATTAACTATAAATAATAGCAGTTTTCATTGAAATATCAGATCATGGAGTCAAATTAACTATAAAATATATTCAAATAAAAAAATAATTTTGGGATTTTTTTTTTTTTTTAATGAGAATATTCACAAATAATAAAATTAAAGAATTGCACTTGTAAAATCTTTGTGACATAAAAATAAAACTATTTATTCATTTAAAATGATTAATTTTTGAACCTTTCCAAAGCTGGTAAATGTTGCTTACTAACAATGCAGATATCATATTTTTTATACTTCTCTAGGGTACAGACTTTTCTAGGTAAGTAAATGGTCACAATAAAAATAATTAAAACATACACTTATATAACTTTATATTAACTAAACAACAAGAACAAAAATAAATTCAATTTATTAAAAAAAACGCTTAAAAATATTAATTTTTAAAAATAAAATTAAGTTTATTTTTTATTATGCTTATAAGAATATTACTTGATCGTCATTAGATTTGGATCAAAGTATTAATAACTGCTCTTTCTTTAATTTATATACAAATTAGAAAGAAAATAGCAATGTACATATTATTCATATATCTTTAATATCAATTTATTAATATTTTAATAAGCTTTCCAATAAAAAATAAAGTTTTTGATGAGTTTTTATTTTTTAAAAAATATTTTTCTTCTACGTCACAATAAATGAAAAAAAAAAAGAGAAGATCATTCATGCATGACAGATGTAGCAGTTTTTTTTACATGATAAGACCATTGATAACTTCTATCAGTTCAATAAATTATTTGAATTATTTTTTTAGACAAAAAAAAATATGAAAATTTAGTCAGCCATGTCTGCACATGTAGGAACCCTAAGTACATATGTTAAAAAGTTAATCATGAGTATATCATTCATTAGAAGGAGTAAATTACTAATGATAATTTTTATTTTATTCTTCCTTTTTATTTAAAAATAATATAACATTTTCCTTAAATTTCATTAATGAATATTTATTTTGATTTTTTATAAGAATTTTATTTATTGAAGTAAACTCTGTGAAACTCAATTTATTGTTTTTTAATAAATTTGATCAATTTTATATTTTTAAAGATTATTTATCATAATTATATCATTAACAATTTGAATTAAAATTATATATTTGTCTTATATAAATTATTTTAAAAACAAATAAAAAGAATTCACTCTAAAGGCAAAACTAAATGCAATATGCTTATCTATTTTTTAAAATTATCCACTCTAAAGTCTCTTTATTTATTCATGAACTAAAACAAATAATAAAACAATAAAAAACATCTACCCAACAAAATATATTTTGTGAATTTCAACTAATTCAAACTAATAAGAAAAAAAAGAATTAAAATAATTTTAATAACAAAAGTTAAAAAAATAATTGTAAGAACTCTATCTTCCCATAATGAATAAAAAAAATGAATCAAAATCACATTCAAACGTGGCTTTTTTCATTTTTTTTTTAAAAAAAATAAATCCAATTCAGAACATAATGAAATTTTATAGCACATATTACATTTTGGATTCTACAATCAGAACTTAACATTTATAAGATTAATTTAGATTAACTTGGGATTTTTATTCTTTAGCTAATAATAACTAGATGCTCATTTTCTAATCAACACAGATTGGTTGGATAGCCTTGGACCATCTAGTGAAAAATTCATAAGTCTTCTATTAAACTAAAGAATTTTTGAAGTTTTATCCAACTCAGTTTAAATTAGGTCTAGGAATGGCAGATGGATACAGTATCTTCTAAACCACAAAACTCATAATATATCAAAGTAATATTTTAATAAATATTTGAAACAAATATTATAGCACAGTCTACAATTTATATTATTTTCGTTGTTTAAAATTAGTATCGTATATGCTTTCAAGCATAATTTTATGATAAATTTGAACCACATTTACAAAAGTTTAGAATATAACACAATAAAAAACTATTAATAATATTTTAAAAATATTATTTTTTTCTTTCTTTATTTTAAAAACATGGAAGGCTAAAACCTTCAACAGATGCGCTTTAAAAAATGCTTATGTGACAGCCAATCAGATGTAATAATGACTGCATGTGGAACTCTCAATTCAAAAACACAAACCAGAAATTTATTTTATAAATGGTAAAATTATATTTTCTTAGTTTTATTATTTTCTTTGGTTAGATTTCTGGGAATATATAATAGATTATCTTTGTATTATAAAAATGGGTCTTGTAACAATTATATCTTAAATTTAGATTACATTCTTTGCATATTCTCTTTGTAGATTATCCAATGCCAGATTATAGATGATTAACCTACATAAATTAGTACATGTACTTATTTTTACTTCGAATTAATGAGTCAATGAAAAGATTATTAATAATTAATTTTCATCAGAATTAAAACATTAGTAATTATAAAAAATAATATATAGGTTAAACTTAGAATTCTATAACTTTATTAAAAATAAGCCAAACATTATTGAATGAAAAATGGTAAATATGATCAATTACATTATTTACTTAATTAGCCTTGGACATTATTAACTTTATTATATAAGTAATACATTGTTGGAGTGCAGTTATGAGGTGTATTTAAATTTCTTTGAATTAATAATTTCACTCTTTGTAGAAGTTTCAATTTTTAGTATCTATAAAAATATATTAGACCAGATATAATGCTGGATTTCCATCTATATTATTTAAAGATGTTTTCCTTGACAACTGATTGAGATTGTTACTGATAATGTTTAAGTGTTGCCTGATTTCATAATATTTACAAATAACAGTATATAAGCCATAATAACAAACAATGATTTATCACTTGGGAGATCATAGAAATTCAAGCACTGCAAACTAGAACTGAAGATGCAGTTCTTGAATCTTGAACACCATTATACAACCACTTCTCAATTTCACTAAATAGTGCAAGACTTTTTTTAGTTTGTTACAGATATATAGAATACATTTCTATCTTCAAAATTATTCTTTTTACTCCAAAATCATTTATTAAAAACTTAAATAATCACTAGAGCTTAGATAGCAGTGCTATAATGTCTGCATCTTCAGATTATAATACTACTTTAAAAGATATCCACTTATATGTCAGCACCATAGTAAATGAATTTGGAGTAGAGGAAAATAAGCAAATGTTAAATGTAAGCAGAGAAAGTTGTGATGTTTTGTTGATAAAAAAAAAATCTAGTTGTATTATGTGATGCTAATCAATTGCTGAACAAACAAAATAGTAGATGTTATATTTTAGAAAAGAAGATTTGTGCACAGGGTTCCATTTTGGGTTTATGAATTTATTGTCAGTTTAATGTAAGTCAAATGGTTTTTTATACAAATAATATAAAATTGTTTGAAAAACCATTGCATTTAAATAAAAAAAGGTATAAATAAGTCAAACATTGGTGGTTGAGAGGTCTTTACAAGCAGTTGTCTGGGTTAGCGGGTTCGCTTCCCGGCTGATGCTATGACACATGAGAAAAGTTATAAACAAGATTCACATCTGTAATGATTGAAATATTGCAAATGAAAAACACAAATTGATGAGAAGTATGAGTCTTTGTTTCTTAGCTATTTTGCTTTAATGTTGTTTTTCTAAATTTAAAATGTTCACTCAGTAATAATGCCAGGAATAAACTGTAGTGTACTATATTAATTATACAAAAGTTAAAGAGTATTGTATTATTTATTCTACTTACAAAGAATGTTTATTCATTTATTTAGACACGTTAAGATGAAGCTGTTTAATTATTCTGATTTTTCTTGATGTAATATTGTTCCATTAATTTCATAAAATCATCAACTTTATTTTATGATAAATTTATATTTGACATTACTAATGGTATTTGTATCTACATTATAATCCATAGCTAAAATTAAACATATAATAAGCATAAAATAAATTACAATTCTAACAAGCACAACACAAATGAAATGATACAAATAGTATACTTTTATAGTGGTAAGTCAATTGCACTATTCTTTGTTGCACTTATATAATGAACTATTTTGTCTTTAAAAAAATTAATTTTATTTAAATATTCCAAAACTGTTAATAATAGCATACGGGTTAGTATATGCACAATGTTTTGAGAGGTATTATTTTCCCAACTTCTTCAGGTGTTGCTGGCCTAATCAGTGACAATACTAGCATGGAATCAAACCTGCATCCTTAGATTCTTGAATATTGAATTTTAAGGTAATGCTCTAACCAACAGGATTACCTTAAAATTCAATATTCAAGAATCTAAGGATTCAGGTTCTATTCCTATGTTAGTATTGTCATGGTCAGACCAGCAACATCTGAAGAAATGGGAAGAATAATACCTCTCAAAATGTTGTGCATATGCTAACCTGTGTGCTATTACTAACAGTTGAATGTATTTGGAATATTTAAATAAAGTTAAATTTTTCTAAAGACATTCAATACTTATATTTGATGATGGAAATAGTTCAATATATAACTAAAACACCATCTCACAAACCTTCAGAAAAACATATGCTTTAATTTCCATTTTGCTTATAATGGTTATTGTTATAATTTTGCCTGGATTTTAAAAAGTTAAAGATTATTAGATTCTGCATTAATGATTGTTGAATTATATCTTAACTGAGATATGTTTTAATATTTTTTGAAACTGTTGTTGTCAATAGTATTAATTTAAATATATAAACCAAAATATTTACTTCTTCAGTTTTTAAAAATAGCAAATTAAAATGTGCCAAGTAATAATGAAACTAATATTAACATAACACTGTGTGCATGAAAATGCATACTAAATACTGAGCCAGTGCATTTACTCACAAACAAAAGAAAGGCAATAAGAAACATGCTTATAGAAAAAAAATTGAATTAATTAAAATCAAAATAAATAGTTACAATAATTACTATGGTTGGTACAAATATATATAAACTCAAAATCAATATTATATTCTATATCTTCTTAAGTGTTTCTAGTTGCAATATTTAAGTAATATAGACTTTATTATTAATTTAGAAACTAAATAATAATCATCAAACTGGCCCTATGGCATGTGTCAATGTATTCATCTATTACACTTAAGATATGGGATTCAAATCTTTTCTAAGTAAACTTTGGATTTTTTTAAAGTCAGAATCTGGATTAAGAGCTATACTTAAAACTGATATGCCATATCCAACCAGACATACACTATTCATTGGTTAATAAGTTAACAGTTCAAAGTTAATCTGAGATGATCTAATAAGTATTGACGCTCTTTCTGTTAAAATAAAAATATGATGTAATATGATACAGTATTGGTGGAGGGGGATTTAACATACTCATATGAATGTTAAGTTCACAATTTACTCTAATCAGCATTCAAAATATTTTAAAAGAGCATGTCATGATTAAATTAAATATAAAGCATCATAATTGACTCATATTAATAATAAAATTGTTTCACTTTCATTAATTTCAATCATAACTAGCACATATATAAAATCGATTTATCAGAATATATATAGTATAGTTTATATTATGATGGAAAAAAGATCTGGGACAGTCAGTATTAAGTTCATGATAAAGAGTCCAAAAAAGAGAGGGGGGGGTGCAAATGTATCAGATGTTTATTAATTGTCCAGTTTTTCTTTTCTTATCGGCACATTGTATATCACAAAAATTAACTTAATGAATGTAGATTTTTTATCAAACACTTATTCATCTTTCAATGGATACATATGTTTGAAATATAAAAGAATAACATTACTTATAAATATTACACACAACTATTATATATGTGTGTATATGCATACTAATATAAAAATATTTCATTAGAAAAAAAAGTTTCAAAACATTTACATTTTTCCTACTGCTTAAATTATGTTAGATAAGCAAGCTTAAAAAATGAAATAGAAAAAAAAATTCAGTAGCTAAACAAATACATTCATAAAAATCAATGAACTGCGAAGATCTGGGCCACAGAGAGCAATTCCCAGAAATATAATGAATAATAATTGTAATTATAAAAAAAAAAAAAGATGAGAATAATAAGAAATCAACATTTTTAACCCATTAACACCCAGTGGTATTCTTTGCCATTCTCTAATATTGAATTTTAATATCAAGAGAGTTCTGGGTATTAATGAAAAATTGCTGTGAAGTGCATAAACATTTAAAAAAGATAAAAACAAAATATGTAATCAGTCTAATAGCTTTTTTTATGAATCATTTTTTTAGGGTTTAATAATATTGTGTTATATATATATACAATAAAAATAGTTCTAATTTCACAATATAATAATTATTAGTTTAGTAGCAGCTACTCATAAACAAGTATAATCATTCTAACACCAGAAAAAAAGAAAAAAACTAAAGTAAAAGGCAAAAAAGAGTTAAATATGATTGATGTGTTGTCATATAAACCTAATTTGAGTAACACGTATACATTATATATTTTACATGCTGGATCGCAATATCTTTATTATTTTACAGTGCTATCTTGTAATTTTTTCAGTATTCTCTTTTTTTTCTGAAAGACTTCAACACCATTCCTTTTCATTATATTCTATTCTTAGTAATATTCTTAAAGAAAGCTGTAAATATTGCACTCTTTTTAAATATGTATTTGGGATATTTTTATAACATAAATGGATCTGCTTCTAATAAAACAAAATATGCTCAACTCCACTAAAAACATTTTTTTAAGGATTTGAAGATATTCCCTTAAAATAGTTGATTCAATATCATTACATCTAAGAAGATGAAGATTGTTCCAATTCATTTTTCCATTTTGCTAACATTTTTAGAATCTTACAGAACATTTTTAAAATTAAAAAATGCTAATACTTTTATAGTGATAGGGAATCCATGTCTTACTTTTGTATATTAATTAAGAAGACTAATAGATCCATAAACAACTATTTATATTATTATGTTTGAAATTGTTAAATGCAGTAGCATCATGTTGAAGTCTGTGCTAGTTCTCAACCTTGAAGTCCATATTTTTATCTAAAAATCTATCAAGATTTTTTAAATTTATATATATTTTACTGAGAAATACAATTTGTTAAAATTATTTGGCAACTAATAATTATTATAGCAAACATAAAGTTAACACTAGTTTCATTATGTTAAAAGATTTCTCAAATTATAAATAATATTTCTGTAATATAATTTTCACTACACCACTCTACACAAGGTAGGGATTGGTTTCTTATCCACTTTTAACACCTTGACAAAAGTTGTAATTATAATGACTAAAGACACGTGAAAAAGATGTATGATCCACAAGATGCACATTTTGTACTGAATCAGCACTCATCACTTGGCTCAGACCACAACATCTTCAATCTCTTACATGTATCTTTATCATTGTTCTATATATATATATATATATTGTAATAGTGTGGATATATCCTTCAGAAAAAGAAAGAATTAAAGTGGTCGCATCTAATTATAGTCAGACTTAGAGTCTTCATGTAGGATACTATGGATGATATGATATAACCTTAATCTAAAATTGAATCTATTTCAACAAGATAATTTAATATTAACCAATCTAATACAATTACAATCCATATTAAATCATCCAATCTTCACCTTTATTGGTTGTTCCGTTATGCTAATAATTCAAACTTAGGGTATATTTACATTTATTCTCTTCTGGATTGCCATCAATGTACTATAATTATAGTACTAATTAATGTAATATCTATAGAATTTTGAAAATAACTTCAATAATATATCAAATTTTTAAGTTAGTATAGTACGCATGTACGATTATGCCTATTCAATATTATTTTAATTCAGAAAATAAATAAATAGTTCAAATAAATCAGAGAATTCCTTGAAGTTAGAACAAAATTTAGCATGTATATTAGCAAATAATTTAAATTGATTTCAGGTAACCAAAAACAAAACAAATTATTATTATACGTGTTTACATATATTTTTACTATTTATGATATTAAATTAATTAATAATTTTCCATGTACCCATAGTAGATATATATCATAACATGAATGTATTTTAATAATTTATAAAATAATAAGTAAAATTTTATAAATTCAAAATTATATTAATAATAACTAACTATGTTTTATTTTAACAATATATATATATATATAATAAATAAAGTTTGATATCTGTATTCGTTTCACAATATATGTAATATACAAATCAATATATATATCAAAATACAGTACAATTTATATAAATTATATTCTTTTAGAAGTACTTTCGACTATACACTTTGTAGTCTTTATCAACTATATAACATTGAATAATCAAAACAAGACAACCCTTAACAATACCCATAGTTCAATTCAGATTTCCCACAATTCTGTTATCTTAACATTTGACGACTGGTGATTCATTAACATTTGACGATTTCTTGAAATCAACATAGCCTCTTTTATTTTACGTTTATTATGACAACGTTCAATTTGAATAATTTTCATATTTTTATAATCAAATTTAAATCCATGTTGACAAGATTTATTATGATCAAATATAACAGATGATGAAGGTTTATTTACATCTGTTCCATATTGATTTTCTTTTTGAATTCTATTATATAAAAGCATATGTTCTTTTATTCTCTTCTCAAATGTACACTTAGATTCACCAATGTATTGTATGCCGCACATCCACATATCAATCTATATATAATAGAATTTTGATTAAACTTTGAATTTTGAATTTTAGAATTATTAAGCAATCTATTTATGTTATTTGTAGAGAAAAAAGCAATATGACACAAACCATTATAAATTTTCCTAATAAACTTGACCTGCTCATCTGATATAAATGGCATTGAAATCCATTTCATTTTGATATTTTTATTTTTAATTTTATTATAGTGTTGATTTCTTTTAAATCCTTTAATAATATTAGCAATTGGATTTTTATAATAACCAATTTTCAACAAGTCATTAACAAATAAATGTACATTTTTAATTTTATCACTAGAATATTTGCAAATATTCTAGTGATATATTCTAGTGATAAAATTAAAAATGTACATTTATTTGTTAATGACTTGTTGAAAATTGGTTATTATAAAAATCCAATTGCTAATATTATTAAAGGATTTAAAAGAAATCAACACTATAATAAAATTAAAAATAAAAATATCAAAATGAAATGGATTTCAATGCCATTTATATCAGATGAGCAGGTCAAGTTTATTAGGAAAATTTATAATGGTTTGTGTCATATTGCTTTTTTCTCTACAAATAACATAAATAGATTGCTTAATAATTCTAAAATTCAAAATTCAAAGTTTAATCAAAATTCTATTATATATAGATTGATATGTGGATGTGCGGCGTACAATACATTGGTGAATCTAAGTGTACATTTGAGAAGAGAATAAAAGAACATATGATTTTATATAATAGAATTCAAAAAGAGAATCAATATGGAACAGATGTAAATAAACCTTCATCATCTGTTATATTTGATCATAATAAATCTTGTCAATATGGATTTAAATTTGATTATAAAAATATGAAAATTATTCAAATTGAACGTTGTCATAATAAACGTAAAATAAAAGAGGCTATGTTGATTTCAAGAAATCGTCAAATGTTAATGAATCACCAGTCATCAAATGTTAAGATAACAGAATTGTGGGAAATCTGAATTGAACTATGGGTATTGTTAAGGGTTGTCTCGTTTTGATTATTCAATGTTATATAGTTGATAAAGACTACAAAGTGTATAGTCGAAAGTACTTCTAAAAGAATATAATTTATATAAATTGTACTGTATTTTGATATATATATTGATTTGTATATTACACACACACATATATATATATACACATATATAAGATGATTTATGTTATTCAATCTTTGTAAGTGAATTCCAATTTATAAGTACCCCTTATATATATATGTAGTGATGATTATGAAATAAAGAACTTTCATTCAAGGATGTTAGTCATGCATACAAATAAAAATTAACAAATATCAGGTTTAGCTAGTAATAAACAAAACTTTGTTCTGTCATGAATAAATTCAATATGAAGAATAATAAACTTTACCTTCATAATGAGTTTGTCTTAAATTTACCTCAGACTGTCACTTTTAAAATGGAAAGAGCTAAATTTTATTAAAAAATATTTAATTCTAGAATCTCCCATTCCTCTTCATATAATAATTTTCTTGAATGGAGTATTCCAACATAAACGGGTTTTTGGAAGCAAAGGAAATAAATTTTAGATATCAAAAACATATAGCACACAAATATTATATGATGTATTAATGTCACTGATATTGTCCTATTCTTTTTCATGATGAGACTAAGAATGTTCCTTAATAATAAAGTTTTATGTTCTTTGGTCATCATCCATCGAAGAGGCAATCAGAATGTTCTGTTGTTTAGAATCCATCCTATTGTGTAAAGTTGACATCTTCTTTTCCAGGTTATCTCACTACCAGTTGAAATTACATTTTTTAATTGTATAGATGAAGCAAGCATATGTTTTAGGCATTTTAGTAGAAATGAATAATTACATTATTTTTAGATCCAACCAGTAGAATTTAATCCTATAACAAAATGGCCTTTACTCACAATGCATTTTATATACTTATAATCTTCTTAAACATTTAATTTAAATATAAGAATGTTTTTTGATTAAATTTGTCTTCTTAGAATACTAGTTTAGAACAATTTTATGAATTTTTTAAATTAATAAATGTATATAAATGTAATTTCGTTCTGAAATTATAATTAATAATAATAAAGAGTAATTTATTTACTCTCTTTATTTAGTGATGTTATATTTCTTTATAATGAAAATTTTTGTATCAATAAGAAAGTTCATTCAAACTATTCATCCATCTTTTAATATGTTCTGGTTTCGAACACAGCAAATTGATTAAGCGTAGTAGCTGATTCTTATAGCAAAAGATAGGATTAATTTTAAAATTATTTGATCCAGTTTTTATAGTAGGATCGATTTCTGGTAGCATGTGTTGAATATACTATTTGCGTTTCACGATTTCATATTCTATTAAAATTATTACAAAAATTAATTGAATAATTTGATTCTAAAAATTTTTATTTCTTTTGTGTTTAATTGCTATACTGCGATATTGACCTAAGGTTGTTTCCATGTTTATGTCCTGGTTAGTAAATTTAATTAATTTAAACAATTATTTTATATAAATGCATAATCATTTTAATGTTTCAATTTTATTAAAACAAGCACTTATTTAATATTTATATATAAAAAAATATAATGTGTCTAATAATCATGTATACATATATAAAAAGTTTACGTATTATCACAATCTATATGTGAGAAGTTTACATACTCTCACAAATTACTACAGTTTAATTGATGTGTCAAATGTGCTGCCCTCACAACTTTGATACAAACCACTCAATGAAAGTATATTAATAATTTTTAGCAGTCATTAATTAGACTAGAGATTATCCATTAATGAATAATATTTCTGTGGTATAATTATCACTACACCACTGTCTCATAAGGTAGAGACTGGTTTCTTTTCTGCTTCTAACACCTTGTGGAGGGATGTAATCATAAACAAATGACCAGAGTTGTGAAAAAGATCTGTCCCCAAAATGCACTAATAAAAATTATTAATATACTTTCATTAAGTGACTTGTGTCAAAGTTATGTGAGCAGCACATGTGATACTTATCTAATTAAACTGTAGTAATTTACTATATATATACTGAACAATGATTGCATTGGTGATCGAGAGGTCAGTGCGACTGCTTTGCACTTGCAGGCAGTTGCCCGGGTTGTGGGTTCGCGTCCCGGCCGATGCTATGACATTTAAAAAACAAACAAAAAAAAACTAGTTCAGCTCAAAATATGCTTCTTGGGGATTATAGATCCCTCATGTCAATAGTTATATTTTTATGATTGTATTCCTTCAGAAGGTGTTAAAAGTGGATAAAAATCACTCCTTATCTCGCATGAGATTGGTGTAGTGAAAATTACACTTCAGAAATATTATTCATTATTGAATAATTTCTAGTCTAATGATTAGTAAAAATTATTAATATCTTTCAAATTACTCTAGATTTTCTTTTCCAAGTCTCCCTATCTTTAAATAATCTTAATCATAGAGCCAGTTGCAAAGGAAATCAAGTTGTTTGATCACAACAATTCTTTACAATATGACCTTTTTTGTCTTTGCTTTTCTTGGTTAGAAATTAATCCGCAATAATACTAAAAACATACAAGTCTATTTTTCAAATAAATTGCTTATATAAATTTTAATCTTTAAATAATATATATATATATTTCTTCAACTTTCAGTTATTGTAATATATCCCTCGTTATTTTTCTATTTTTAAAAAGAAAGTTTTTCATCTACGATATATATTCTTATTTACTCACTCTTATTTATATCTTTATAATTTTAAATAATATTTGCCTAATATACATCTACAATTTTCCATGTTCCATTATTTTCTTATTCTTTGTATTAGGCTTTTTTTTTTTTACTTTAAACAAATGATTGACTTATTTAAAACATTTAATGATTCTTTTTTAAAAATCTAATTTCAATGTCCCACAAAAGTGTCAAAAAATCCTATTAGCCATTGTGATTATTATCTTAATTTTAATCTCTCTACTTTTACCATTACTTAGACAATTTTATAATTTAATATTCTTATCATACACTATCAACTTTCTAAACATTTTTAAAAAAGTATTGGCTGATATTTTTTAGATTCACTTCAATACATCAAAGATAATAAAACTAACTCATCAAATCACAAGTTAAAAAGAGCTGGAAAATGTTGGCCATAATTAGCCACTTCAAAACAATCTTCAGAGCATTTTAACTAAATAAAATAAATCTGAACTAAGCAAGATAAAAAGAACAAAATAAAATAGATAAAATTAAAATTCCAATTAAATATTTTTAGAAAATTTCCAACAAAATAAAATAAAAAGAAATTAATCAGAGGACAAAATAAAATTTATTTTAACAAAATACAAAAGCCAGAAATTTTTTGTGCAATTTTATATGTTTTACTTTGATATATATATTTTTCAATATGTCATAGCATCGGCCAGGAGGCGAACCCGCAACAACCGTCTGCAACCAACTGCTTGCTTGCAAGGCGGCTGCGCTGACTTCTCGGCTAACAACGCTTGACTACTTTCACATATTTGATAGTAAATTAATTTTTATTAGTCATTCATTAGACTAAAGATATCCACTGCATGAATAATATTTCTGTAGTGTAATTTTCATTATATCACTCTCAAGCAAGATATGTATTGGTTTTTAGCCACTCTTAACATCTTGTGGAAAAGTTCAATCATAAACATATGACCAAAGATATGCTAAAAAGTTTTAGGGATTAAACATCCCTTTCACATGTCTTTGGTTTATATTTATGATTACCCCCTTCCACAAGGTGTTAAAAATGAATAGAAATAGTTTATTAATATATTTAAAAAACACATTAATGTTTATATTGTAATTTTAAAATTTACAAACAAGGCAAAACTGTCCATACAGTAGTGCCACCCTGTGCCAACCAGAGTAATCAATGGATGCCAGAAGGCTTGTGCATAAAATCCCTATCTAATGCATAGTCATCCAATATTCCCAGACTAGTTTCTGACTTGTGGCATCCATTGATTACTCTGGTTGGCACAGGGTGGCACTACTGTATGGAGAGTTTTATCTTGTTTGTAAACAATTATGTGCTAGTATAAAAGATGGTGATCATGTGATGCTTAATGGTTTAATTTTAAAATTTGGAAGCTAGAAAAAAAACCTGTATTAAGTTGACAAACAATGACAAACTGCCATAAACCTAGATTGCATTATTCAAATTGACACATAAACACACTCATAAATAAATATGTACACATACAAAATAAAAGTCTAAATGTCTGCATCACATCATTATTACAGAACAATAAAAAATGTTTTAGAAAAGCAAATTAAGTTGTATGGGTTAATTAAATTAATTGCTGTAATCTGAATAATCATTCTTGTTAATATCTAATCTGCTACAAGTGGTTTTTCTTGTCATATTATTATTTATAAATTTAATTAATTATAAAATGCTTTCCATTTTATATCATCATTATTAACATCTACTTATAAACAGATATGACCATTCTAACTAAAAAAAAAAAAATCGCAAAAATATAAAAATAAAGATAAAAATGAAAAATTACTGTGTGCGTATTAAAGAATAAAAATATGGTTGATATCACAATTAGTAATGAGATGACCAATGGCAAGAGAAATATATTTGACCAGATATTTTACTAACTTGAGTGATTAAAGACAGTAAGATGAACAAAAAAAGAAAAGAAAATGGAGAGAAAATGAGAAAAAAAGCAAAGAGAAGAAATAGAAAAGACTGTTTCTAACAGAATCAGTAATTAATTTTCGAGGACCTACATTTTATCTTTCAAGGCATAAAAAGTAATCTTGATTACTTTATCCTAATATCTGGAGGTTATTCCACTAGAATTAATGTTTGCTTATAATTATTGTTATAAACTTGTGAATTAATTTAATAATTCTTGTCAAAATCAAAACTTTATTTTAAAAAAATATTTTGTATTTATTTCATATTTCATTTAATAAAACATTTTCATTAAAAAATTATATGAATTACATTAGTTATAATTAATTTAGTAAAAATATTAGATGAAATAATAATTCCAATTATTATCAATATTATTAAACTAAGTTTATATTTATAATAATATTTTAAGTAGAGAATTTAAAAAAAAACAAAGAATTACACAATATGACATTATAAGAACATTTGGAGATATTACATATAGTTTGGAATATTGCAAATAGTTTAGAATATTTTAGATACTTTTTTTTTTTACATATATCTTAAAATGCAATAAAGTTAAATCAGTTTTTAATAGCTTACCACAGGGCAAAGACTATTCAAATTGACTGCAAAAGAATATTATAAAAGATTATACTCACTTAGCCAGTTACCACCAGATGGCATGAGTTTCTGCAGTTTATAATGCAACTTTAAAATTGAGATGTTAATGGTTATAATCATCCACATTAAGTACTGTAAATTTTTTCAATAGAAATTTTGCATATCGTGGAAAAATATAAAGGTTTAATCAATAAACTAGAACAAAGTAGTGCATAATTCCACTCTCATATAGATAAGATGTAGTAAAATTGTTGACAATATTAAGACAAAATTATTACAACTTCACTAATGCTTTGGATATAGATAATAATTCTCAATTTGATAAAAATAATTAAAATAAACTACAATAAATTCATGTAGTGTTATGAAAACATGCTGAAATTGTTAGTATTTTTAATACAAGTACTTTTCTCTTAGATTCACTTCCAGTTGTTATAAATGTTAGCCAGTAAGTCCTTTGTGATTTAGCAGAGTGAGTTGCTTTAACATTCAGCCAAATGTTTACCTTATTAAGTTCTAAAACCATAAGATAGTGGAAAGGAAAGCAAACTATTTCTGATGATGATCTAATATTAACACATGGTTGTAGTAGTCTGACCAATTTATCTATTTGGTTTCAAACAGAAATCTGAAGACACACACACATATATATATATATATATTGAAGCAGTAAATCTGTGATAGATTTTTGCTTCATGGTCTGTCAACATGACTAGCTATAAGGTGGGGTTCAAACCAAACCTTCCACACCCTTTAGTTATCAGACAGTCAACATGCAGATACACATAACTCTTCCAAGCCTCCCATAGTAATTTTAAATATGCATTTATAGGTATTAAATATATAAAATTTATTGCAGTTCAAATTCCACAAAAATAAGAGTTGTGTATGTGTGTTTATGTACAGTGGATACTTATATGTTATAAATTATTGTTATTATTATTATTATTATTATTATTATTATTATTATTATTATTATTATTATTATTATTATTATTATTATTATTATTATTATTATTATTATTATTATTATTATTATTATGTTTCAAAGAATTTTATTAAACAAATGTTACGTAGATTCTTTGCAACAAACGATTGTATTCTGTTACATAGGCAATCATAGGACTTTGAAACGAAGTTCTAAATTATAAAATCAATTGTATTTTACATTTTAAATAATCTGTTTGATGGTTATTCTGTTATAGGTTTGATTATTATTATTATTATTATTATTATTATTATTATTATTATTATTATTATTATTATTATTATTATTATTATTATTATTATTGTTATAGGTTTTATTATTATTATTATTATTATTATTTTTTTTTTTTATTAGCATTAGCTAATATGAAATAGTTATAAAATCTGATGCAATACTTGAAAAGGTTCTGGAACGCCATTAGAGTCATTTAAAATTAGTGAACAGTAGAGTGATACATTAGTTTAATTTAACAAAATCGCTCATTTAATTAATTTTGACCATGAATAATTTAATTGAAATTATATTTGTTTGAATCCATTTCTAAATTAAAAATATATTCAAACAATATTTTTGAGAACTTATCAATCAATGGCATCTTCTTCTACATAAAAACAAAAGCATATTTCCTGCTGATTTAGATCACAGGTAAGTTGGTATCCACATTGCCTCAGGTGATTTGTTAAAAGCATTCCTAAGAGTCTAACAGAATCCATGACATTCAAAATGTCAATACTATGACATTTGAGTAGTGGGACCAAATTCACATTTTCCTGATATTCCTAAGATCGTCTCTGAGCTATGATACCATTCCTATTAGCTTAAACTGATAAACTGCCTAATTAAAAATAAAAAGTGATTTATGGAGAAACCCAATGAAATAAATTCTGCTTCCTGTGTTTTAACATAACTGCCTCACAAGAATGTGAATCTGTCCAGCTGGTAAGCCCACAGGACATCAGAAGGTAATCATTCAATGCCACCTTAAAGACTTTGCATACTCTATTTTTAATTATATATATGCTCTATTTAATCTTGTAAATGTAATTATCTATCAATACACTGGTGATATGCCAATTAACTCAACCTCACAAGTCCGATTTATTACTCTATTCAATCACATTATTAGAGGGAGGTTAATTAATGCTCGTATGTTCCTTATGAAACACATGCTCGCTGGGTTGAGTAATGATTGAATATAACTTTATGTATGTTTTAATGGCAGATTGTTATTAACCCTGCCCTACTTTTACTAATACCAATTTATCATTAATTGCCTAATGCTATTAATTAAATCATATTTGTAATATTTTGAAAGGAAACTCAATGACCTTCACTTCTTTGAGTGTAATAAAATAACTGTTTACTCATAACACCAATCAAGCATACATTTGTGTGATATTCTATTGCTGATTTAAAATATTATATGTGGGATTCATTTGTATGGAAGGATAATATGCTCCATTATTATGACATTCAAATGGTTATTTAAATAACATTTATACTTATAATATGTTTAGTATTTAGTCATGCCATTAAGCTTGATGTTAGATGTATTTAGGGCTGTAATTTATATCAACTTCATTAGGGACATATTTATTTATCACAGAATGCTAGCCTATGCCAGCATTATTAATTATTATATTTTGCTTTGTCATTTAGGAACATTGGGAACTCCAAACCCATATCGTCATCATACTTGTTCTAATCAAGGGGTATGAGTTTGCACTCTAGAACACTTTTATATTAGAGTAGTGAATGTTCTGTGTGGGATGACCCATGAAAGCCAGCCCATCACACTTTCTATCTACCATATCTCAAGATATTGCTCTGCCAAAATCATGGACATACTCTTTTATTTTCTAATAAATGATGAAGCATCTCATCGGCTCTAAATGGACCAAACTTTCAGTGTTGCCATCCATGATAACACTGCAACTTATTACTATTTTAGATTTATGCTTATTTAATATCTGTAAGTTGTAATGTTGTAATAATACTGAGCCATTCATTATTCATCAATATTAATTGTATTTGGAATGTCATGAGTCAAGCTTCTATTAAGCTGTTTGGCCTTTTCGAGTGAATGATTCCTATATGCATTAACAATTCTCTCTCTATCATTTAGATTGATAAACTGCATTAAGTAGGTGGGTAAACAAAATCTTATGTTAAATGTGCAAATAATTACATATTCATGCCTATATTTATTGCAAATTATATTACTATATCTTATAATATATAACTCACTAAATGCTAAAAATGGCATATCAGCTGTAGTATAATTATATTGTACCAGACAAAAGCTTTGGGATTCACATATACTGACCACAAGGGTGCCACTAGTCTAAAAAATCAGAACTAGACATTTATTTTAAGGGTGGACAGGATATACAAACCTGAATGCATCGGACTAGCTCAATCAAGCAAATGAGATCTTATATTATGTTCAGAGAGTTGAAAAGGTAGCCACAGAAACAAAATCAACTAAGTAAAAAGGAATAAATAATTTTATTATGGGTATAATTAAATAAACATTCTAAATAATAAGCTTTAAAACACACTTAAAATGTACTACCCGTACATTTGTTGAAATTAAAATATATATTTTTTATCACTGCTTAGAAATGATTTCTGTGCATTGCATAACTATAGTGGAAAGAGTGCAAAATACAGACAGTAGAGCAGAAGTCTTAATAAGTATTCAGTGATCTCACAAAAAAGGGGGGTAGCTTCTTGCTTATAACCCATAGTTAGGAAAAGAATAAATCTCTGTATTTGAGAGATTATGTCAATACAGGAGAAATGCAGATAGCTTCCGAAACATTAACTTTAAGAAACAAACAGGGTGTTGAAAGCTATTCCTTTCATTCTATTAACCTCCCTCACAGTGAGTCAGGCTAGGAGCTCACAATTTACCCATAGAAAGGGTTAAAATGATCGTACGTGCCCCTAATAAACAAATTAGAAGCTCAAGGAATAAAACTAATGTCTATTACATTTTGTAATAATTTATTATAAATAATTATAGTTTCTCGACATAAGTAGAACTAATAATAAAATGGGTCATGAGCCACAAGTTAATTAAAATAATCTGTAATATCCAGACTGCTTCCTATAATAAAAAGGAATGTGAGATTATAAATAAAACTATACTATCTTACTTACTAAGATTTAAATGGGACTTACAGTATAGATTTGAAACTAGCACTTGTAAAAAAAAAAAAATCAAACGCACAGAAATGAATTACGTAAGATAAAACTTGAAACTCATTTATATTAAAAAAAAAGAAATCAAATTTAAGACAAAATTATTTAAATTGTAAAATGTAAGGTACCTTAATAATTTATTTAAATGCTAGTGCATTAGACTTCTTAAGTATAGTTCATTGCTCTGGATTCGCTGACAGTAGGCTTGGGTCAGTTGGTTAGTGGTTCCTTTGTAATTGGTCTTTATAGCATTATAGGCAGTTAATGGAGACACAAGGAATCCAAACCTGTCCTGGTGAGAAGCTTAGCACATCATGGTAGGAGAAAATATTCTTGCTATAGGTTTAGCATTCATTCTAAACAGAATTGCAGGATTGGCTTGGCCTTCAGAATATGCAGGAATTGTTCTTTCTTAGTTTTGCAGGAATAGTTTGTCTAAGTATCTCTCAGAATTTGTGCCTGTATCAGAGTTTGTGCAATTATCTTTTTAGTTGGGGTCTGTATCTCCCTAGCTCAGGCATGGCCAACAGTTTTTGTCCAAGGGCCACATTAGAAGGAAAACTTTTTTTCACAGGCCAGATGAAATATTTCCACTTCTATTCTTCATTAAATGTATGGCATTCAAGATCAATTTTTCATTTTCTGGAAGTCATCCCTAGAATGAAAAAATTTTTTAGCTTAAAATATGTGAGTTGCGTATTTTTTGCCGTAAAAAAATTAGTGTTAAAAAAATTGACCGCAAATGTATAGGCGTGTCAATTAGAAGCTACATCCAATCACGAGAGCTTTATTCGCAATAAAGCGATCGAAGCTTGCTCTAGTAGTCTAGTTTAAAAGCTTTGTTAAGTTTGTTACAATAACATATTTATAAAAACTACAACTGTATTACTAAAATCATTACAAGTGGTTATTCAGAAAAATAAAAATCGATTTTAAACAAGTACAACAAAGAGCTTTTAAAATCACATTTTTTTTTTTTTTAGTTAGTATAATTTATTTTGGTAAAGGTTTACTATAACGGTCTATGGGTGTTTGCCCTCTATTGTTTAAAATTTAAACTAAATTGTTTGAGAATCTTATGTGTATGTTATTATATTACAAATAAATTAAAATTTAATCAAATGTAAAAGATAATAATAAAAACATTTACCTTTTTAAAAATAATTATGTCCTATACACACTAGAAAGTTTGAGAAAAAAGCGGTATTGCTCTATCTACTCCAGAGGGCAAATTCATGCAGGTACGATGAAAACAAAGCTCTGCTAGTGCCAGAGTGGAATTTCAGCTTACGCTTTGCTCTCATCCACATGTTTCCAATATTCTGGGTGTGTATGTCTTGGTCTTCGGGATGCACAAAGTTGTCCTAATAGATGACAACCGAATGCATATACGCACCATTGTTGAGACTGCTGACGTTATTGTACGCAGCCCAGCCATCTAAAATAATTTGCATACCTGGTAAATTGAACCACTGTATCAGGCCCTCCAGTGTATCAGCCATCTTGTCTGCAACTTCTGTCAAGAAGCACTTTCTTGATGCTCTCTCTATACTGCCAGATAAGCAGCAACACTCAAAATTTCACCATCAGGTACTAAGCATGTAGCAGATATTTTTTCCAACTATAAAACTGTACACATGTGTGTGTAACTCACGCCGTTGAACACATAGGGTGTCTTCTTTTTTTTTTGCAACATGTGCTATAAATGTAGTTATTTTAAATTCTTAAGTTGTAGACAGTTTAAATTCTTAACTTTCAAACAAATTAAAAGTAATTCTTTTAATTAATGACGTGTAATTAATCCAACATTCAAAAGGTTTTTTTTTATTATTATTATCTTTTACATTTGATCAAATTTTAATTTATTTGTAATATAATAACATACACGTAAGATTTTCAAACAATTTAGTTTAAATTTTAAACAATAGAGGGCAAACACCCATAGACCGTTATAGTAAACCTTTACCTTTATTTTTTAGATAACGTACAATGAAAATTGTTTTTGTTTCATATTTATCTATTTAATTTAATTAAAGTTAAAATTGGAGAGAATAAAACAACGTGCAGATTACTGATCCAGATAAACAAAAAGAAAATTCATAAAGAAATCTTTTATATAAAAAATTTAAGGGACAAAAAAACTAAATCTTATTTTAGTTACTTAATGCGAATCTATGAACTGCGATGCAATGGAAAGTAGCAAAAAAAAAAGTGCAGTTTCTATCTTACTTACATATATCGATTTCCAATAATTAAAAATGCTTCTGGGGGCCACATACACTCATGACACGGGCCGGATCTGGCCTGCGGGCTGTATGTTGGACATGCCTGCCCTAGCTGGTGCAAGTATCCCAGAGTTATTGAAAGATAATACAATGGCCTGATTAAGCCCATTATAGCTGAATCATATCTCCTATCTGAACCAATTACAAAACTTTTTTTTTTTTTTCAAATTAAAATTTATAAAATTCTCCATCTAGCTAACAATCTAATTAATGAAAATAAATTGCCTTTTACAGATCTAGGAATTAACTAATGAAAAATTCTTTTCTTTCTTTTTAATTATTCTTATCAATCTAAAACCCAAATCTGAAAAGCAATCTATTTATACAATTTTACTTTTATGTAAGTATATATATAAAAAAAACTAATCTTAGTCTTCTTTTTTTAAAAAAAAAAACAAAAACCAAATATAGCTGTGGTATGAAAATCTAATTCCCATGTACAAACATATATATTTGTACAAGCATAAATAAAAAAGCAACAAAACTTTTACTCAAGTTTTATAAGGAAAATTGAACATTTATATTTAACCCTGTAACTTTGTAATGGTATTTTTAAACATCCATTACAATATATATTAATTCAATTATGACTATGAACAACAAAGGTTCTCATTCTTTATGTATATTTTGTGATTATTATGAGAAAGTCTGTTTAATTATTATTGGCATATTAAACCACACTACATTGATTATACACTATTTATACATGTATCATTTCCTAAATGACATGTTGTATCAGTACTACATCCTCTACAATATTAAATTACGTAACCATATAAATATAGAATCAAATATTCTTGTGTGAAATCTATGACTAGAATATATAAACAACTATGTCAGAGTGTACTTAATAAAGTTTATTTCTCAATCTATTCAATTGTTCAAATCATTATTTAATTTAGTCCCTATACTTTGTTAGGATACTTCATACTTTGACAATTCATTATGCTTGGGTTACCTGAGATCATACTTATTCTGTGTAGACCCCTCTCCTTTTTATTAGAAGTTTCCCACTCTTTCATTTTATTATCAGTCATTCACCAATCACTTTAATCTCCCAAGATATGACATAACAGATAGATATGATATCATCTATGCCATGCATAGATATTCAGCTTCAAAGAGTTGTAATCTTCAAAAAATTTTACAGCTTCATAAAATTAGAACATTTTCTCAAATTCAGAATTTTTATTAATATTTACTTGGTGGCAGAATATAAGTAATTAAAAATACTAATATTACACCTTTTCTTACTCTATTAGTATATCTTTCATACAGTTTGTAAAAGTGACAAAATTAAATTAATCTTCATTGTTAATGTATGAACAAATACTTTAACATTGAATACTAAGTTTATCTGTTTCTTTAAAATAGTTTTATATTTACATGAATATAAGTTTTAGATTATTCTGTATTTGTGATTATTAGTAATACAGCACTGAAGTTTTATTTGTATCATATTGGCTATTATGTTGATAGTATGGGTAGCTTAATAGCTTTTGTTAATAATGGATAACAAACTCCAGATCACTTGTCAAATGATTTAATCGTAATTTTGTCTAATATGAAGTGTAAACAAACGTTTGATTAAAAAGGGACAGGTGATTAAATTGAATTTTTTTTTGGCTGACATGCTTTACAAAATTTGAAAATCCATCTGTCATATGAATGAGTATTTTTATACAAACTTTAAAAGAGGTTTTATTAAAGAGGGTAATGATGGTGGTGACAGATAATTAATTTAAATTTTTAATCCAATTAACATCACATGATCATCATTTCCTATGCTTGCTTATAACTGTTATTAAAACAAGCAAAACTCATTATACGTATTGCCACACACACAGCAAGCTAGAGTAATCGATGGGTGCAAGAAGGCGTGTGCATAAAATCTCCATCCAGGGCCTACTCATCCAATATCCTCAGACTAGCTAGTTTCCGACTTGTGGTCTCCATCAGTGAGGAGCTTTGGATCTGAGAGCACTGCACTTAGATCTTAGGATCTAATGCAACCCTCTAGCAAACATCTTTTATTTTCACTTAATCCTCTAGTGCTAGAGGATTGCATTAGATCCTAAGATCTAGGTGCAGTGCTCTCAGATCCAAGGCTTCTCACTGACAGAGGCCACAAGCCAGAAACTAGTCTGGGGATATTGGACGAGTAGGTACTGGATGGGGATTTTATGCACAAGCCTTCTGGCATCCATTGATTACTCTAGTTTGCTGTGTGTGGCAATACGTATAGAGAGTCTTGCCTGTTTTAATTTAAAATTTGTACTCTTGATTGGCATATATTCATTTTATAAAGTAAGTTATTCAAAAACAATAACAAAAAAAATATTAATCATTTTTCACAATCATATTGCATGAAATAATTAACAAAGAAATATTATCAGTAGATTTTCATTAGTAGCATATCCGCAGTAGCTACTGCTTCACCCGTATTATCCAGATGATGGCAGGTGAGATCTAGCTGAAATATTAGGGCTAGAACAATAATAATAACAAGTAATCATATACATGAAGGAATTTGAAAAAGAAAAACATTTTTTGTCTATGAAAACTGTTTTAGCTCTCCTTCATACACAGATTTATATATTGAAGCGGTCGTGTATATACATCGTATCTATTAAGTTGGAAAAAAATTTTAATGTATAAAAAATGTTATGTGTAAAAAAGATGGGTTTTAAAATCAGCAAAGAAAGTTTAACTTTCTAAATTAATTAATTAAAAATCCAATTGATATCAAAAGAATGTATAAATTAAATTCTAATTTTATAATTATTTAGGGAAAAGGTGACAAAACATGTAGAGTCAGATAAAATCAAAGACATTCGGAATTTAATTAAGAAATGCAATTAGTAAAATTTCAAAATTAAATTGCATTAAGATTATATCAATAAAAATCTTTTTAGATAATAAAGAAAAGAATTTTCCTTAAGTTTAAATTAATTAATTGATTTGGAAAGATCCGGATGACTTTTTTTTTTTGAGATATATATAGGGCAAAAAGAAGTAAGGTTCTGGAGGATGATAGCAAATTTTTTGTAGAGTTTATTATTGTGAACTTCTTGTTGTGAACTTCTGGAAAAGTTGTCGTAGACTTCTTGCAGAGTTTATTGTAGTAAAGTTTAAACTGTTAAATTACATCAAGTTATGAGTAAGTAGATCGCCGCAATTTCTCTGGCCATCGCCAAGAAACTGAGTGCGCAGTTTTCGTGGTTTTATAGAATGCTAGGATGATCAAGTCCTTGCCTACAATTGACCATCCAAAGTGTTGACATACTATGCCGCCACCATCAAAAGAAAGCCACCAGTATATAATACCACAGATCACAAAGTCCTAGTGTGATTGAAAATGCTTTCTTGCTTCCACAGTTTATTTATTAATCGTTCTTTAAAGTGTATGTGTGTATATATTTTAGTACTAGAAAGTATTCTTATAATGTTATTAAAATATGTTTTCTTATATTATAACGCACGCTTAATTAATTGTACATAGTAAGGAAGATCGACTATTGCAATATATACACGATCTTTCTTAAAAAAATTTTTTTCGGTGATTCTTTGTCGAATATACATATTTACATGTTCAAAGTTTAATATTTTAAATACAAATATAGTATTTATCTTTTAAGCTAGATGTAAGTAAAGGGAATTTGAACCCAGACTATTCAATGTTTGTAAATTTTGTTTAATAAAATTTATATGATTTTTCGATTTTTTTTTTGCAAATATTTTGGTATCTAAACTTTAACTCCCCCTTTCCCCGAGGCACGTAATCTCTCTTGTCAGTCCTGCATATTGGGATCAAGTATAGAATATAATGGTCTATGCCTAAATTAGCGATTCTATAAAATGGTGCCTCAGTGTTCTTTACAACTGTTCGGCACTTATTTACAAAGTTATAACATATTTTTGAAGTATAAAATTTTAGTAATAGGAAACAAAAAAAACTTAAAATTGGAAGTATATAGAATAGCAGAAATTAATTACGAGGGGGAAAAAAAATGCAATAAATTAAGTCTTTTCAAAGTGATGATTTAAAAAATGATAACAATAACAAGTTTCATTGAAAGAAATAACTTAATAAGAACAATAATTACTCACAGACATATATATATAAGTAGTGTTATTAATCTTAAAAAAAAAAAAAAAGTGAAAATAAGTTTTATTTGAAGAAAAAAATTAGCATAATTAAAAATGATAACAGTAACAAACATTATGGCAAAATTAATAAGAAAAATAATAATAATGTATCGACAGTATTATGAATAATAATAATAAAAAAACTATTCATATGACAACCAGGAGTCGATATTGACGGCGACCAATATTAATAATCAAAAATAAATTAATAATCAACAATCCATTTATTTTAAAAGGAGAAAAATGGTACTTTTATTGCATCACGTTTCCCATGATGCAATTTTTTATTTAACAGTAATTAGCAAAAACAAACCTACGTATCACATGACTAAGATGTACGAATCGATATGATGAGCATTCACTCACTTTAACACAATTACGTATTGATTATTCATTAATAATCATTTATCACTTTTATTATTAAAACTGATTATTAAATCACTTCTATTTTTATTGCATATGCTTCAGAGGCTTAAGAACATGGTTAAATGTACTTTACAAATGCATAAACTGAAATAAATTGGAAATAAGTAAATGGCAGAAATATCCAATAATGAAATGATAAAACAAAATTTATATATAAAAAATATTTATAAAAAGAAAATTAATTGCCTGAAATAATTTTAACTTCACCTACATAAAAATTTCAGACTAATTATTTATCAATAAAAATACCTTCGAGATAAGTGAAGCAGGGAGGGAAAAAATAATAATGAAACAAACAAGATAAAAAAAATACTTAATATGGAAATGAGAAGGAAGACCAAAGTATTCAATAAAGTATGAGCAAATTATGGATAATTAATTCAATGTCCAAATAATTTTACAACCAGTATCTACATAGAAAATTATTAAAGATGGCACAAAACCTATTTTATAGCAATTCAAAATTCCCAACATCTCTGAAGAACTGGAAATTTTTCAACTACGTTTTAAATGGAATATATCCTGTTATAAAATATTCTAAAATATTTGTTTATAAAGAATACTTTCTTGATAATTATCTGTCTTGATTTTATAAAAATTTATGTAAAGGCAATTTTGTACTTTGTAAATCTAAACCTGAATAAATATACAAGCAGTTATCAACTTAAATAATTCCTGAAAGACATGAAATGCAAGACATTCAAAAAACATGGTGCACACAGCAATGCAACCTCAGATCTTGATGTATCTTCTGCTGTGGTAGCATCTCTTACAATATATTATAATACTTATTTTTGATTGGTAAAAATATTTTCATATTCTGTATCATGAGAAATGGTAATCATGCACCTGAAGAAAAATCTCACATTAAATTCAATTATGCAAAAAAATTATAGAACAGACAACTTACATTACTCAATGCCAAACTGGATTAATTAGGTAATAGGATATTAAAACAATAACACTTTAATAGTAGTTTGATATTGCTTTTTATTCCTTTGACAAATTTATTTTAGTATCTCAATTCTAGAACCTTATATATCAAAAATAACAAATTTAATCTTAGATTAATTATTTAATGTTTTGCATTGTTTATTCAATCATATATATATATATATATATTTCATGAAAAAACATACACACTCTTAACTAGAATCCCACATCATTTTCTTTCTTACAAATGGATATGTGATCCTAAATACTCTTCTCTATTTATTCTATTACAGAACAATTTAGTGTAAAAACTTGAAATAGTATGGAGAGTAAAAAGAGTTTAAATATATATAGAAATAAACAGAATATTAGGTGTGAGTTAATATATGATAATAGTAAGGAAAGTAGTTTATTATTTAAGGCTCGAATGGGATCTTTAGCTACAAGAGAATATACATGTAAATGGAAAAATATGGGTGATTTATTTTGTAAATTATGTAAGGAAGGAATAGAAAATATTAGGCATTTGTTAACTGAATGTAAATTCTTGAAAACAGAAAGGATGCATATAATGAAATTATGGAAGAATAAATATGAAAAAAATGATTATACAGAAAGTGAATTATTGGTTTTTATGCTGGGTTTGGGAAAAGATAAAGGAGATTTAGATATAAAGGTTATAGAGTTGACAAAGATTATGTTGAGGAAATGGGTTGGAGCAGAATATGGGAAAATTTAGAGTGGGGAATGGAAAATAAAGTGGTTAACAGGTTTATCTGGGCATAATTGCCAAGATATTCTTGACTTCGTTTAAGGAGAAGCCATAATACATCACATCACATCACATATTGACTATTAACTTTCAGCAAAGAGAAGAATTGGATTGCATTCACATATCTATAAGACATTTATACTTTTGTATACTACCTAAATTAATGACTTAAGATTCAAACAACTTAAAATTTTTAATCTAAATCATCTTGCTTGTACAATTATTTAAATCTACCACTAAATCAGCAGCTATACATTTTGATGATCTAAGTAACTACTAATTATCATTGTTTATTTCATATTTATAATAGATGGCTCTGTAATAGAGCATAGTGGAGTTGCAATATATGCTAGGTAAAAAAAATATGTAAATAAACAAACAATAAATAAAATTTGTACGTTTAATAAATTTTATAGAATATCGTTGTATATGATCATGCTGGATAATAATATTTCTTTGGATTGGTATTACATTTTAATTTTGCACATATATTTTGTCTTTATTTTGATATGTATATTATTTTATATAATATAATGTTTTTTAAATATAATGTTAAGAATTTTACAAAGTTTAAGAAATTCTATAAGGTATCTTTTTTAAGTAATAAAATGGAAGTTATTAATTTAGTAGTAGTAAAAAAATAAGAATTGTAAAACAGTTCTTGTATCAGAAAGCTTAAAGTTTGAAGCATAGATAATGGCAAGTAGGGATGACTGCTTCTGAAGCTGATATATATTTAAAAACATCAAAACAATTAGAAAGAGCATAGCCTTCTAATAGCCAGACTACTATTGTATTTCTATACGTGAGAAAAAGTTTATTTAAAAAAGGATATCATCCAGAACAGTATTTCTCAACTGGTTGCCTGCGAACAATTGGTGATCCACAAAAAAGCTTGTAAATTTGTTTATATTTATAACATTTTTTATTACCTTTTAAATTATGATTAATTTTATTAAATTTATCTTTAATAAAACAGTTCTAAGATTTACTTTTGCTTGTTGGTTGTTTTATTCATAGAAAATTAACTAAAAAACAAAACAAAAAAATACAAGAAATATAAAAAAGTTTCCATTTTCTAGTATCAGTCATCTCATGGTAAAAGCACTCCTCCATTAACAATTTTGCGCATGCACACTTCATGCACTGAAGTGAATTTTGATATATACAAAAATAACAGTTGTCAGTTGCAAGTAATACAGAGTTTGCTGTAGGCAGCCAATCAGAATTGCACTGGCATGCTGTGATAGGAATTACTATATAATAGGTGTGTACTATAAATGAAAATATATTAAGCACTTGATATTTACTTTTTTGATAAATTTGAGCTATTTAAAAATGGATAATTACAAGAAAATATTAAAAACTATTGCAACTTTTTTCAAAAACTAAGTATAAGTAACTTTAAATGCTAATGAAAATATTATATATTCACAAAATGGGTTCATTTCTTGGCCTGAGCCAGAAAAAAAATTACCCAGAACTCAATGCATTATTTCCATAGAATTTTTATTTAATGAATGTATGAAGCCGGCTAAATTAATGCATCATTTTACATTAAAATCTACAAAAGAAGCCACTGGATTTTTTTTAAATGTAAAAGTGCTGAATTGAAAAAACAAAAACCATCTTTAAATTTTTTTATTTTAATCAATAAGTATCTTATAAAAACATCATATTTTGTTGCTCTAAGAATTGCTACCTGAAAACTTAATTAAGTCATGTTTAATAAAAGTGTGTTTTGAAATGACAGGTATGATTTCTGGAGTCAAAATGAACAGTTTGCTACTATCTAACAATATTATTCAATGCAGATTGTGAATTAGTGACTGATATTGAAGTTTGCAATTCAAACAGACAAATCTGCAGATATTATCAAAAAAGTCATACTTTTATGTTATATTTGTAATGTTGATTATAAAATCAATGATGTAAAAAATAATTTTTTGTTGCGTTGAAGTTTCTAATCACATAACTAATTCAGCTATATTTAAAGTAATTAATAATTACATAGAAAAGAACTTACTCAATTGAAAAAATTGTATTGACTTATGTATAATGGATTCCGGAGTTGCGAAAAAATTAAAGTAACGAATGACAAACTGATTTTTACTCATTATATTATACATCATGAACATTTAACTGCTAAAAAATTGTCTCCTAACTTTGAACAGTATTTTTACACAATCAATAAGAATAATAAATTATATTAAATGCAGCACTCTAAATTCAAGACTATTATCAAGTTTATGCAATGAAATAAGATCTGGACATGAAAATTTACTGCATGCAGAAGTACAATGCTCATTGAGAAGGAAAATATAACATGCATTTGATGGTAATCAAAGCTTACTGAGTTATTATATAAAATATACAATATAAGTGAGCAAGGCTTGAAATAAAATATAGCAGATATTGTGCTTCCACTGTAATAGAATAGATTGTTTCTAATGTTTATGCTGAAAGTTAAACTACAGTTGTCTGGTATAATCTTATCTTCATAACTGCTACCTCTCTTAGTACAAATAATCCACAATAATATGCATTAAATATAAATTCGTTAAGTAATCCATATGAAAATGATAATGTAATAAGGGAATAGGTACAAACAAATGCTAACACTTGATCATTTTGAATCAAAGAAAAATTGTTTAAAATAATATTTATAACTTTATTTTTCTTATTGCAATGTCAAATCCATATAATATTAATATCATTTATTAAGATTTGAAAATATAAGTAGAAGTTCGGAAGAAGATTGCTGGGGCAATTGAAACAATCAATAGTGAATTGTAATTATATAAAGCATTGTAAAAGTAATAAAGAAAGTAAACGATATTAATATTTATAAATAGAGGTTAACATATAAAATGACAAGTGATTTAGCACATTGGTAAAATGTTTAAGAATTTAAGATTTTAGGATCAATTTTCAGCTGATGGGGGGAGGGATCTTTTTGATCACTTTAATGAAACTGTTGTTTCTGATCAGCCAGTTAATTTGATGTTTAAATGTCAAATAACCTCCAGAGCAAAAGACCATATGTTAATTTTTTATATTTTTTTAACATGTAAAATATTTCAGATGAGACTTGAACTTTCACAGAATCACTACTTAGATGCGAAAAAGATGCGTATTAAAATTTAATATTTATTGCAATAATATTTATCTTTTTTATAATCATAAATAAATGAAATACTAGAATTATTTTAATTGTAGAAATTAAATTAAAAGCAAAAGCTGAAAAAAAAAAATTCACATTGTAAATACAATCATCGCATTGTTATATGCTGAAATATTGTAAATAGACAGAAGGGCATTCATAAGATTATCAAGAATATAACAACTTAATAATAATAAAAAATAAGTAATTATTTTGATAGAAATTTGATTATTTTATTTTCAAAATTATAAATAAACAAGAATTAAAAAAAAAAAAGACCTTCATTAGCTCAGAAATGAGTCTTTTCCAACATCTCTTTTTAAAGAAAGGAGAAAAAACAATGCACACCACGTTAATCAAAATATTAAATGGTGATGTAATGATTTCGTGCAGAGATGGCTAATCTGAGGTGCATGTGCTACGTGGTCTACATTGTGAGATTAAATTCGAATTATTAAACCTACAGTTAAAAAAATAAAAACAGTCTAGATTTTGTAAAATAATACTGTAATCAAAAAAGCAAGTTTGATTAATATTCTTAAGAATATATATATATGTGTAACAATAATTCAAATTCAGTAAGTCAAACTGAAAAAGGAGTTTTTTTTTAAAATATATATGTCAAATGCGTTGACCGGGAAGCGAATCCGGGCCAGCTGCTTGGAAGGCAACTATGCCAATTACCCGGCCACAACGCTTGACGTGTTCTGCATTAATTCTGTAAATACACATTTTAAAAATAAAAAATTCTGAGATATTTAAGTCAGAGCAAGTTCATAATAGTTTTTCATTCTGTATTGATGTTCTTATATTGGTGAGTTGTGTTTTATTTGTTATTGTATGTTTGAAATTTTATTCTTTTTGAAAACTAAAACAAAGTAAATTGTTTTCATTAATGAGTTTATCTCTAAATATTAAAAATCTGATGAAAGCAAAACAGATTCAGAAATCTTAATAAGTTAAGCAATGTTTAAATTTAAAATGGCTTTTTATATCACATTCTTAGATTATAAAAAAATGCTAAATATTATTTATTTATATTACCAATTGAATAGTTGTGCAAAATTGTATTGGCATATCTGAATTCATGTATTAAAAAATTGACACTAAAGTATTGGCCACCCTTCTTGTAGAACTTTTTTTTATATTCTCTCTAATTAAAAATATATAAATATTCATTTATTAACTAGTATCTAGATGACTAGATAGTTGGAAATAACTTAGTTACTTTGAAAATCTTAATGATTCTTCGATTTATCTATAGATATCTAAAAAAATATTGCCTACCGGAGATTCAAACCCTAAGTTGTGAGTATAGAAAATATTTGTGTTAACCACCATAACCACCATGATGCTCTTCATGTACATGAGTGATAGGTGAAGCATACAATATTTTCATAATTATGTACTTCATTTACATCTTATTAAATTAAAACTGACATAAACCAATACAAATCCATCAATAAATGAAGAAACACATCTGTACTTTATTTTGTTGAGTGTTACAATGCAATGTGAATTCTGTATATTAATATAATCTCAGTACAACCATAAGATTTTCTGAAATCATAATACAGGTAGTTTTTTCTGTGCTTTTTAGTTTATTGACAAATTTGTGTTAGTTTATATAACTTTACTGGGGGCTTTTCAGTTTGTTCCACCTTGATTTCATCTGCATTTAAGCTATCATTATTTAATATTTACATTCTATTACAATTGTATAAAAAATATATATCAGTTTATGCATAAAAATTAACAAACTGTAGATAACTCAAAAGTATGGCAAAAGCTTTTCTATGAAGTTTAATAGAGAAAAAAAATCTCGATTCCATATTTACACTGAATATTAAGGGATTATCACTAGATTTATTAGTGATTTAACAACTAAATTTTAGAGGAAGTTATATTTCCTGAATATAAAATTAACTAACAGATTTTGATTTAATTTTTATGTAAACTATCATCATCATCAATCATTTGTTATTTTCTAATAAAAGGGGAAGAAGACCAAATACTTGTTCTCATACAATGTATGAAGAACAGATTGTACATGTTATTAAAGTAATCTCATTGTCACAATTAGTTAAAGAAAGATGATTAAAGATGTGTATATTTGGTTTTCTTTTCTTTTGCAAGTCATTTATGTTAGCAATCTAATCTGATCAGTTTAATCTTAAGCTTTTGCTTGAAGCACAAATAATCAAATTAAAATTACATTATTTTGATTATATTAGAAGACAATCTAATTCATTAAAGATGTTTATAATGCTCAGAATAATTGTGGCAAAAGATGATAAGCAGTAGTGGCATGTAACCCATCACAATCAATGTGTCTTTGAACAGAGTGAAAAATGATAAGCAGATGATAGCCATCCTGGAGCAATATTATTCACAGATTTCCTATAGATTAATTTGTGATAACATTTAATAATAATTATAATTTTATCCAAAACAGTTTTGATAATTAAAGCTTCTTTTTTAAATTTATGCTATATAGTGATGCCCTTGGTTTGCTTGATTCTTAAAATATATTAAACAAAATAAAGTAATTTTAAATTCAGTAAAGTCTTTATTTCAGTGAGAGTCAAAGTGATAAAACTAGAAGATAATTTTAGATATTATGAACAATAAATCATATGCATATAATCCATTCCTAAAACATTCTAACAAGTTTAAATATTAATCTGTTTGCTGAGGTGTTTACAATAAGATATTTATGAGAGTGTTTTGTAGTTTTTTTCGTAACTCATGAATATTTTTTTTTAAAAGGTCAATGAATAAACATAGAAATTGTGTTACAAACTTGAAATTACTTCATAAATTTATAGAGACATATATTGCTTATAACATTTCATTCATATACACTTTAATGCAACTAATTTTTTTAAAAACTTCTTTATTTTCTTACAGTTTTGACTGTCCAGCAGTCTTCATCAGAGCTCTATCTTCATCTCTGCTTTAATTAAAATCTTTAATTAAAAAAGTTTTTAAGAAAATTAGTTGCATTAAAGTGTATATGAATGAAGTGTTATAAGCAATATATGGTTATATGAAGATATGCAAAGAAAGTGAAGGAGAAGAATAAGAGAATATACTTCTGATTATAGAGTTTGGTTAATTCATTTTATTTTAACTGATAAATAAAAACTATTGAATGCTCTAACCCACCATATTTATATAATTTGACACTCTATGATTGCTAGATGTTTTAGGTAATAATATTAAGTTATATATTTGCTGCATTTATTAATTAACAGAAATATTTCAACAATTTCAAAATCTTTATTTTTATATATTTGAAACAGTTGATAAATTTAAATTAAAAAAACAAAAGAAGACAATCCTGAAGGAAATTGTTTCAGAAGTCATATGAAACTTGAAAATCTAAATATTAAGTTGAGTATAACAGTAAATGACTTTTTTTATTTTTTTCAAACCACAGTAAAATTGTTATAAGTGAATGACTTTTAAGATATATAAGGACATCTGAGCAATAAACGTGATTTAAGATTTTTAACTAATGTCAAAATATAAGTCATAGATCAATTCATAGATCACATGACCCTATCTCTTAAGCTTGTAAGTTATAAACAGTGAGGATTGCCAATTCCTCTACAAGCTTTATGATAAATGCTTAGCCAGAGCCAGCACTTAAAATATCTCTGTCAGGAACCCCTCCCCAAACCCCTGACCATGGTTTCGTGCTTTGGCACTCCTCAGAGAGGTGTCAGGGTAGGTTATTAAATAATCAATAAAACAAAATACCCCCAAGATCATTTTGGTTTTCCTTCCAATCTATTCATCTCAATAACATCTCAGATTTACATTTAATTTTTTCAATTAATTCTTATAAAAATATAATTAAATTGGAAACACCAGAATGTTGAAGCTATATTATCATTATTGTAAAAGCAAAACATTTTTAAAAGATCTAAAATCGTTTTTTTAAATTGAATATTTTAATGACTTCTATTTTTCCTTGCTTTTTTCTGTTGGATTTATTTCTCTTAATGCTGTAACACTAATATTTATAATTTGTAGCAGCATTATAATATAATATTAAGGATAGTTGATCCCAGTTATATTAACAAGATTGTGTTACAGAAATGAATAATAAACTATTCCAGTGCACTACATCAATATTTAATTGTATTAATAGATAAGAGTGTAAACTCAAGTAGGTTTCCAAAAGTCAATGTTGACTTGATAATAGGTATCTATTAGTAACAATAGTAATGATTCATTCATTAGCAGTCACTCATAAATAAGTATGGCCAGATTACATATTCAAATATACTTGCATTTAAAAAGTAAGAATGATTTTAGTTACAACTGTTGATAAGTTATTAAAAGATGAAAAGTGATTACACAAACATCTGATCCATTGCCAAAATTAGTATAGACATGATTGATATCATGAGAAAATTATGAAGACTGGATATTATATTAAGATAAGTTATTCAAGACCTTAATGTAAAAAAATGGATATTGATAGAAATTGCACAGAGAAGAGACAGAAAAAAAACAGTGTTGAAAACATGTATCATTGACTAATCTTATTCTACAAAATACCCTTACGATTGGGTGCTGTTTATTGATTTATTTAGTATTACCTCATGATTGAAGGTCATTCTTCTATTCATAAACTGTCAATCCTGTTATCCCATGAGTTCAACAATAATCAAAAATAGTAGTAATAATAATAATAGCAGCAGCAGTAGTGATATTAATAATAATATCAACAGTAATAGTAATAAATTTAAAACACTGACTCAGAAACTTTTGAACTGTTTAGCTCTCTTAATTCAAGTTTTAATCCTGCATGCAATTTAATTTATGAGATATAAATTTATACGTGATAATAAGAAATGTAATACTTTAAAAAAATCTCCAGAAAATCTGGATCAAACTTTCTTAATGGCATGTGATATTTATCTTATGACATAATGTTAAAGATAGAGAGTACATTAAGTTTACCTAGTATAAATTTATATAATCTATTGACTTACCAATAAATGACAATGTCTTTAAAATGCCTTTTCTTAACTAGAAGTTATATAAGAGTAATAAATAATATCATTATTATAACCAAAGTCTATAGCTTGTAAAGTTAATTATGGGATGCAGACTTAAAATTAAAAAGTATCAAGGATATCTAAAGTAAAGTTTTACTTTAAAAAATTCTATTATTATTCATATAAAAACTTATTCTGTACACACATATACTTTTCTTGTTTATATAAAACACATTTATATTAATGTAAAAGACACTACTCAAATATATATATATATATTTAATAATGTGAAAATATCTGTTCTATTTTATTTTAGAAAAATCACAGTCCAATAATCTACACAGTGACCAATGAAAATAAATTGTAAACACTTTTTGTCTGTAAAAGGGAACCTCTTTTAAATGCAATCTGCTATTATTTATAGAGATAAAGTACTAAAGTAAACATATACATGTTTAAGGAAACAAAAAAATTATTAATTTATAATGTTCACCTCTTGGTAGAATAGTCTATTATAATAAGGAAAGTAGAGAAAGTTGTAAGACTTTGTTTCCTTAAGCATTTGTATGTTTGCTGTAGCACTTTATAAATAACAAAAATTGCACTAAAAAGAGGTTCCTAGTTTAGAGGCAAAAAGTGTTTAGTTTACTATTTTCATTGGTCACTATCTATATCATCTGACTGTGATTTTTCTACAGTAAAATAGAATATATTTAAACATTTAAAAAAAATATTTCAACAATAATATGTATTAAAAATTATTATTTTAAATGTGTGTGTATACACACTTAATCAAATTATACATAATTCGAAATAATAGACAACTGGTTTGCATGTATTTTAATTCAATATCATCAAATCAATTTTCATTCACAAATGAATCTTCTCAAGATACCATTTTTAAAAGTAATCATGTGACAATAAACATTCGACAGCTTTATACAATCTCTAGTGGTTAATAAATCCATGAAAAAATAAAAAATATTTGTATAAATTTACACATATACATTTTCTTATTCATCATTTTCTTTCTTATACCTACTACCTATCATTAAATAAACAACTCTCTTATACTATCAATACATATACATTCATATATATTATACATCTTATTTTTTAATATTGATAATTTTTCTCCCAATTTTATCAAACCATAATAGTAATATTTTTCATTTTTTTATGGGTTTATTTTTAGTGATGACCATTAGAAAGTGTTTAAAGCTGTAGAATGTTTATTGTCACATGATTAATTTTAAAAATGGCATCTTGAGAAGATTCATTTGTGAATGAAAATCGATTTGATGATATTAAATTAAATTGCATAAAAACCAGTTGTCTATTATTTTGAGTTATGTATAATTCAATTGATTAAGTGTTTGTAAGTTTTTGTCTACATTATGGTCATATAAGTTACTGGGAAATGACTATAAGAAATGATATATATATATGAAAAACAAAAACAAGTTATTCACGTAATTTGCTATCACTTGTATTTACGATCAATAGATGGCGTTTTACCAAAACCACCGAACAAGTGTAAATTTGTTTACATAAACGACAAAAGAGTCAGAATTCACTATCTCTTTCATTTGCTCACCCTCAGATCAGCTGATTTCAAACTAATTTGCTATCATCAGTGAAGAATATATATATATATTGTATAAGTAATATATTATTACATGCCATATAATAATGCTATTAAATTGACAATATTTTTATACTTTTTGGGAAGAGAATAAACTGCATATATTTGTTTAGCATGAAGACTAAAAAAAATTTCATTTAAAAATAATCTGAAACATTATGAAAGTGTGATGGTAAGATTGTATGATCAATTAATAAGTCATTCAGCATGCTAGATGTAGTTACATTGAATCTCCACAGTTGGAAAAGTACATTTTCACTAAATTGGAAATGCGCAGCATGCAAAGGATATTAGATTTTCTAAAAAAAAAACTTTATATGTAATTTGTAACAGCTCAAATATATATAAAATTTATGTAGATACTACAAAAAACTCATTGCAAGTTATATGTAAACTAATACAACTCCATCAATAAATGAAAACATACAGAGTAGACCACCTTTATTTTAGCTTAAATCATACGTAAGCGTTTAATTTACTGACATATTACAATGCAGAATGTGAATTATATAAATTAATGTAATTTCAGAAAAACAATAAGCTATTATGAAATAACTATACCTAATCAGAAGGAAAGGTTAAGCCTCATATTTAATAAATTCTGAATATTATATTAATTTGTGATTAATAGATGAAAATATAATTTGCAATAACTCTAATATAGATGAAATTTATATGGAAGCTACAGAACCCCCCCCCCCCAGTTATATGTAAACTAATGTAATTCTGTCAATAAATGAAAAAGTACTGAGTGGAATGCCTGCCTGTACTTTAACTTAAAACATATATAAGTATTCAATTTATCGATGTATTACATCACAAAGCATGAATTATATATATTAACATAATTGAATGCTTATATATGATCCAAACTAAAGTACAGATGGTCTATTTTGTAATTTTTTGTTTATTGGTGAAGTTGTATTAATTTATAAATGGTTCACTAGGGGTTTTCAGTAACTTGCACATTCATTTTATCTATATTTGAGCTATCACAAATTATATTTACATTTATTAACTGAAGATTAATTTAACATTCAGAGGTTGTTAAATATGAGATTCAGCTTTTCTTTCTAATTAGTTATAGTGATTTTAAAATAGCTTATAGATGTCTTGAAATTATGTTAATATATAATTCACACTTCACATCGTAATACATCAATTAATTGAATGCTTGTATGCAATTGTTTATTGGCGGAGTTGCATTAGTTTATGTATAGCTCACTGTGATTTTTCACTAACTTCTACATTAAAACTATTTTATAGTAAACTTGCATATAATTTTTATAAAAGAGGCAGAGTCAGTTCATTCTATAAAAATTATCTCAAAGTTATTGTAGAAAAATGCAATAGTGAGAGAGAGAGAACATAATAAAGATAGAATACAATGAAGAGATATAAGTAGACATTGCATTACAAAATGTCAATTAAACAGATTTAAAAAAACAGTTGTTGATATATACAGGAATGTATTTGTGTTTCATGAATTGCTTTGAATAGCTATTGCAAAACTCATCTTTAATTTTTGTTCTTCCTTGACTCTCTATCTCTTTTTCATGTTTGCATATTAGTTAATAACTAAATACAAACTGTATCACATGTAAACTTCACAAATTAACACATAGTGCATATTTACTTATTAATTATATATTTACTATTTTATTATATATAATTAATAATTAAAATGATCTTTAAATAGCCTATTGTGTGTGAACACATACGCCAAAGAGTGAAAGAGATGGCATTAGGCAACTTCCAGGTGGTAAAGGTATTAGAGATCTTCTGTTTCTTTTTGATTCTCTACATATTCAACCACTAACAAATTTTGAATGCTTATGACCATATCTACCTTAAAAAAAATTCTGTGTCTATTTATAAACCTAAAAAGATAAATCTAGGTTTTATCAGAATGGGATTTAACCTTCATGTTATATAGCATAATATATATATATATATAGACACAAATATGAACAGTATTTATACTATTATATATATATATATAGACACAAATATGAACAGTATTTAAACTATTCTTATAAATCAGTGACTTAAATTTCTTAATTTTACTTATTATTTTAAAATTGTACACATTATAATTATTTATAATTTTTAAATTATTAAATAAATTTTAAACAAAAAAATTTCTTGATAGTTACTTTGCTGAAATATGGATTGAATGAAGAAAAAAATATGTAATTGAAATGTGAATTAACACAATATAGGGTACTTATTTTTTAGAGCATACAAGCTGACTGATGGAGCTTTTTATGTGCTAAAACACACAAATATAATGTTATTTGGCCGGCCTTTCTTTATTGTCCGATTTATGGTATTACAAATAAAAAAAGTCTAAATTAATTATTGTCCCATTTCTTTATTGTCTGATATCTGGTATTATATTCATATAAAAAAAAAATAAGACTACAACATTCATTTATCTACTTATTTTTTATTAGAAATGAACAAGTTCTTATTTGTTTTTGCTTTTAAAATCACACTTTTATTTTAATAACATTACTGTGCCAGACTTTTTTGTCTTTATTGTCTGATTTCAGGTATTATTTTGAGATGAATTAAAAAAAAATACACGTAGAAATTAGTTGTTGTACTTCTTTTGGATTGAAAACAAAGTATAAATTAATTTATCTACTTATTTATTATTGAAATAAATAAGTTTTTTGTTTTTGCTTTTAAAAACATGTTTTTTATTTTAATAACTTTACCATGCTGAACTTTGTTTTATTTTGCGATTTCAGAGTCAGGAAGGGGGAATATGTCAGCATGTAGTGCTGGAATAAATGGGGGAGGGGGACCGAGGTTCTTGCCCATCTGAAGAATTGTCCAAAAGATGCAATAGTTGATGTTTTTGCTGATTCGAAGGATTGTCCAAAAGATGTAGTAGTCTAACTGACCTTCCAATGGAACCTCAGCCATTTGATTTGTCTCGTATGTGTTCTCATGCCAAACTGAGTTTTTGCATGAGTTCTGTGCAATGGTGCTTGTCCCTACCCTTTTCCAATTGGTAAAAATCTTGAAAGTTGTCTATGGAAGCACAGCAATGGGTTTAAAATTATTACTATGTAATACTATGTCAGGTAGGGTGTAAGAACATTACTTGGAATGTACATTTCAAGAGTTATGACCAGTTGATTTCTAGACACCCTCACATGATACAGTAGCAATCTGTGAAGTGTGCATATTTGCAGAGTTCGTGAAGCACATCAGCAGAATGTAATATTGATGTGCATCAACACCTAGGCCTGATAATGCCTAATATGAACAGAACTGTTCTAAAGGCCATAAGTTTGGCCATGTTAACAGCATTTTTATGAGTTTTTGCACATAAAAAGTACCATGAGGTGGCTTGTATGGTCTAAAAAATAAGTACCCAAAATAGCTGTATAATATTTTCAACCTGCCAATACACTGACAAGTTATCAATTTACATTTGTCTAGTATGTTTCAGTATGTTTTTATAATCTCCATGGTGTTCTGCATAGATTTATTTCAAAATGAATTTAAACAGAAAATGATTTTTTTGATTTAATTATATGCAATCCTCCAATTTTATAGTTTTACATTAATGAAGCATTTGTTTAATATATTTTTATTATTTGCAATGCATCATACTTCTTTCTTTCTTTTTTAATTATTTTTTTCTATATATATATACATTATTTTCTGGGTCAATCATATGGTCATAAACTTTTTCATGATTTTAAAAATAAATAAATTTAAAATTGAATCGTTTTTATCTCTTTGTATAAGTTGTAAATGCTAAGCTAATTTTTAAAGCAAATTAATAATTTTAACAAAAAAATATCAAGTGTCATATCATTCTAAAATTGTGCACCCAGTTAAGGGCCATAATGCCTTGTGTGGCTTACTGCAGGGGTAGAGTATCAGATTCTGGAATTAAGATTCTTAGATCAGTTCTTGTGCTGACACTTCCAGAACTCTCAAACAATAAAGTCATTCGACTATTCTTTTTTTATTATTCCTTCTAATATAAACTCCTCCCTTGTATATTATGGGGAAACAAGGACTAATTTAAAAAAAAGGATAACTCAAAGTGTACAAGTATATAGATGAGCTAAAATAATTTGACTTTAAGTTGTTTGTTTGACCCAAAAGTAATATATCTACAATGTGTGAAAACAGAAATGATGAAAATGAAAGATATAAGAGACATGCTACATTGCAGATAATAAAGATGTACTAATATTCCAATAATGGGAAACTATGAAATTCAGGATTGAACAAAATTCATTTTGCAATAAGTTATTGCAGAGCAACTATGAAAATGGATTAGTTGATTGTAAAGCTGTCAGTTTTGAGGATATGTAGAATGTAATAAACAATAATTTGTGTTAATTCATTGCACTTGTCATTCATTTAAACACATGCACATGTATATTTAATGAAGTACAAAGGTAACAAAAACAAATATGTAATTAGCAAAAATAAAGACATTACAGGAGGGAAAAGTTTCATAATAAAAGCAGAGGCTAAGCTTTATTATATGAAAGTCATTTTATATGCTTTAAAAATATTTAAAGTGAAATACTGATGATTAAAATAATAAAATTCTAATAATTTAATTGAATTCTAGTAGATTATTGATATATATATATATTATTATAAACCAGCTAACCCTTAGACAATCTCACTATCAATAATAATCAACAATTTCAAACTGTTGTTAAGGCAACCTCCTTTAAACAATATATATATATATATATAATTTAACAAAATTTAATGGATGTAATTAGAAATTTCCATTTATTGTTTTATTAGGAAAAAACAGTCAGATAATAATAAGATAGTAAACTGTTAACCCCTTTTTGCACTTATAAGAAATTCTCCTCTAAGTGCTAGTCTAGGTCTTATGTAGAGATAAAGCACTATAGCAAACACATACAAGTGTAAAAAATAAGTCTCATAACTTTTCATATTTCTCTACTTTATAATAGATTCTTCCACTAGTAAATCAAGATTATAATCTAATAATTTTTAATGGATGAGTGGAGCAAGTTTGGCGGTTGTAAATAAAGATGTGACAATTCGCCATAGATAAATACTCTTCATATAATAAAGATATATATATATATATATATATATGAGAGCTGGTGACCCGGGCCAATTGATGAGTACTGGTTCAGAACGAAATGTATCTTGGGGGTCATTTGTCTTTTATTATATCTTTATTTATATAAAGAATAAAAAGAAAGAGAAAGTATTGAGATTATTAAAATAATAAATGTAATTATGAAAATATTTTAATATGTGGAAATGTCATTTATTAGTGTATTAGAAAAGACTAGTCAGATATTAATAAGACAATAAACTGTTAACACCTTATGTACTTAAAAGAAATTATATATATATATATATTAAGTAATAAAATAACCTAAAATATTTTCTCTAGTACACTTATAAAAAGAGAAGAAAAGAAGATAATGCTCGTCAGAAAAAAGTTAATGGAGAGATTTTGTTGTTGTTTTTTTAATTTGCTTTTAGTTATGAAACAATAATTGAATGACTTAGGTGCTGATTAGCTGGAAAAAATTTAAGTTGCTTAATTGTCCTCATCTTCTACAAAAAAATTAAGGTTTAACTCAATTCAAATATCAGGTTACGAATATGGAAGGTGAATGTGTCAACCATTACATTATAGACTTTATAATATATACATATTTTTTTGCTGAAAATATACCTAACACGTCAAGCATTGGTGGTCGAGAGGTCAGTACAGCTGCCTTACAAGCAGTTGTCCCGGGCTAGCAGGTTCGCTTCCCGGCAGATGCTATGACACATGTAAAGAAATATACCTAGCATATAAGACAATAAGATTTTAGGAACAAATGAATGATGTGCTTACTTATACACAAAAAATAATGGGATGCTTTTTGAATCAATGTCTCAAACAGAGTCAATGGGTCCATTTAATTGTTCTGATTGCCAATGCCCCCCCCCCTCTTTTAATTTTTTTTTCAATTAGAAATCACTTCAGAAACTCTTAGCATTAATTTATTTCACAATTTGTTTTAGCATTTTATATTAAATCACTATAAACAACATACAATATAATAGTCATTAAATTAAAGTAGGTTTTAAAACACTCATTTTAAGACAAAGATCTCTTCAACAATTTTTTATTAAAAAAAAAACAGTGAAGAAGAAAGCATTAATCACCAGGCTTGACCATATTTAGTTGGTAAGGATTAGCATTCTTCCATTTCTATTTTATCTTTTAAGAATAGCAGGAGATCCATTTTCAGACCAATAATGGATGCTTATTTTGGATTGATTAGAATCAAAAAAGACAGTTTTAAGTTTTGACTGACCTGGATGCACTATCACTGCACTGAGGATATTAGTTATGTAGCTTACCACAATATAATATCAAAATTCAAAAACAGCAACATCATTTACACACACAATTTATGTTTTAGTGTATATATAAATATAAAATATCTACTAATACCTTATTTATATTAATATACATCTATATCTTTATCAAAAAGCAATGCAAATATTTAAGCCAAAATTGATGGTTTGAAATTAAAAAAATAGTAGATCAATATATAAATATTGCTTTTTTTATATATACAACAAGAAGAAAAATCAATATAATTTATCAAAGATAAAATATTTTTTCAAATTATTATCACTACGTTCGTAGCAGCAATGTATAAAAATAGCGCATTTTGATTAATTCTTTTATTTACATAAAAAGTATTCATTTAATTTTGCAGCTTCTAGAAGAAATAAATTATATCATCTGATAAAACAGAAACACACACACTATGTGGCAAAATATACACCAATGTGTAAGCATTGTTGTAATAATTAACAAATTTTAAGCTGATATGCATAACAAAGTTATCCCTCATCCAAGTATTGCAATAATTAGATTGTACAAGATAACACGACGTGCTGCAGATGTTGCCTGCGTGGTTTACATTAAGTGTACATAAAGTGATAAACAGTAACAACTTTAAATACTCTAAAATTTGCTGGAATACGGAGATTAACTTGTTCATGGGGAAAAATAAATAAATAATTAAGTTATTTGGCATGTGTTTAAATAAATAAAAAGTAAACAAGTAAATAAATAATACACAAATTATATAAAAGCAAAAACTAACCATAATAAAAACTAGGAGCTGATATCAAGACTTTATATAAGGTATCCACAATCCACACGTGTGCTAAACTCCCCTTTGTTCATTAATAAAGTAAAGGATTTAAAATCAGAGTCCTCTAGTGAACAAAAGAAAAAACAATAATTGACAATTCCAAAGAGAGAGGCTGATCCCTATTAACTCCTCTCTCTTCTTAGCGTTTTTATTATTATTATTATTATTTTAATAGTCCTCTTATCTTGACTACTGTAGCCTTGACAACATAACCACCATTCTATGATTCAACCAAAGAATAATGTCTAGGCCTCAGTACCACGAACTTTTTAACATGACAAAAATGATGTTTCTGTATGAGAAAAATAAGATATCAGATTGTAATATTAGAGAGGGCTCAGAAGAGGATATTCCCTCCCAGTATTTGCAGCCCATATACTCATTTTCCCAAAGGGTAAAAAAAAATATATGTTATTTTCTGCATTATAATTTAAGTGAGTGGAGGAAAAAAATATTAATAATAAATAATTTTCAAGAAATTTTTTAAATTTAAAACAGAAAAATTATATCTGCATTATAAATTCATATTTTCTAATATCAGAATTGATAGTTGCGAGAGAAATGTTAGGATTAAAAAAACAGGAGATAATCAAAACAACCCAGCTGATATTGTTTTACCAATTAAGTTTATGAGTCATTATTAACAAAATTAGATAGAAAAGTAAATTTGTGATTCTGGATGAAAAAAAAAGCAAAAAGTGAAATAGTAAATGAAAAAAAAAAAGGGCGTGTGCTTGCTTCCATCATAGACATATATATATTTTCTGACAATGTATCTACTACAAATATGTACACATATTTACATTTTCTTTTTAAAACAATAATTTAACATGCACAAACGCATGCATTTTAAAGCATGATATGTGAGGATCTAATAGTGGAAAGATTAGAGCTTTCACCTGATATATTCAAGACCGTTTTCAGGTAAATGAAGATTTCAAAGCAAATTTAGGATTTCTTTTTTCTAGTAGCCAATCCATGACATCTCAAATGAAAGCATAGAAAGAGAACTGAAAATTCTGATAACAAGTGGTGTTGACAAACTTGATGAATAGTTTATTTATTGTGGAAGAGTGTTTGAAGTAGTTTTTGTTTTGTGATGAAGTATTTAAAGGTTATTTTACATTTTACTTATATATAGAATAAATCTGCGCACGCTCAGTGCTGTTTAAGTAATTGACAATATCTATATACAACCCATAGTAAATAAATAAAATCTATCTATATTATGAAATTAATGCTAATTTCATAATAAATATTTGCCTTAAATTATGATTAAAAGTCACAGAATACTATTTATTTAATATTAGTAATAATTTTCCACTTCTCAGTATATTTTATTTTATCAGTTATAAGGTTGCATAACTATCACGAGTTAAACAAAATAATTGCTTCAGTCAATAAACGTAAATTTGGTAGTCAGAAGATCATGAGATCTTGAACACCAAATGTGATATATAAAACAACAGTTATTACTTAATTGATCAAACTTGGATTTGTCATCCTTTAGCTTTTGAATCTCCAAAATAATATTGGGAACAGAATAATTTTAGAAAATGTAGTTGTCTTTTTTGGGTATCATAGTTTTCTCTGAAATTTATCTTACTATTGTCATGATTGAAATACAGATATAGTATATATACTTAACCTAGTTGTAATTATGAAACCAGACTTTTAAGCTCCCTATAGTCTTAGGGAGATTGAAAGTCTAAATTCGAATCCCCTTTAATTATTGTCATGATATAAGTAAAAATGCACATCATAGTTTATGATATAATTTCTAAATTGTCATACTAGCAATACATATTTCTTTCTCTTATATAGAAAATAAATTACTAACTATTAATATAAAAGAAAAAAGTTTTTAGGCGCAAAAGTGATTTTAATTTATAATACATAAAATATTTTAGTCAAATAATATCAAATTCAACCAGCATAAGTTAATATTTTAAATGGCTTGCAAATTTTAACTTAAATTCATTAATGTATTTTTGAAGATTAGGAATATCAAATGCATTAGTTTGCTAATTGTTTAGTGTCTTTTTCCACTTTACTACAGTGATAGAATGGCAAATTCAAGAACTAAATGTTCTTGAGTTAATTCTTAACTGTATAAAGTGAAAAGAAAAAAATTCAATTTGGCCAATTGCATCAAGGTATGATGAATACATTTACCAATAGAGCGCTTAACATAATCTTCCACAAAATGAATTATTTAATTATTAATATATTATTGTAATAATTATCTGTAACAAGCAATAAAAAATATTTTAAAATTATTATTTTAAACTCAAGCAAGTCATGAATTCCATTTATAAAGGGTTTTTTTAAGGAATACACTTTTGACAGAAGGGTGGACCTATTTTCAAAGAGTAGCAATAAATGTTTTAAAAAATGTTTTTGATTTGCAAAATATCTATTAACAATCCTTTTAAAAACTTGATTATTAGAAATGAGAGGAAAATAAAGATATAAAAAAATTGAACTATATGACATCAGTTGAAATAAACAGTATGGAAAGGTTAATGAAGAACAAATCAAATAATGCAATTATATTTAGAAGCAATTTCATAATAATGGAGTAGTAAAAAAAAGTTCACCTTATTATATGATACAAAACATGATCTTTTGAGTACTAAATATTAATTGTATTCTTTTAATCATATTATAAATCTAATATAAATTTTATAAGTAACAGTTACTTTTGTTGACCAAAATTTATTATAATAGCACCACTTTTAATTTAAGCTTGATATTTTGGCAAATTTTCAATATTACATATTTAACATGGCAATCAAAAAATTATGCCAAATATCTTTTTTGTGAAGCATCACTCAATCTTTTTTTTATAACAGGGGTAGCCAAGATGTTGACCACAGGGATGGCATGAACATTGACAAATTATAGTGATAAATTCAGAGCTGATTTGGATATAAAAAATAAAAAAAGGAAAAATTCAAAATTATACTCATTTAAAAATAGTTAAATTTAAAATTACAACTGTTGTTATTGTTGATCTCAAAAATAAACCTAGGCTGGAAGAAGCTGAAAAGAATTAAATTATTTTTGTGTATCACTAATGCTAAAATTCTTAGAAATATTTAATTGCTGTTTTCTGGAGGAGAAATGAAAATAACTTGTCCTGGAGAAACAAGGATTTTAATGAACTGATTTAAAAACAAAAAAGTTGTGAACTTTTTAAAACACTTTGTATAGTAATTTAACAATTATAATTTAACTTTTACCTTGTTCAAAATACATAATGGCTGAGTGAATTGAAGTTAAAATTTTTTGATTGGTCAATTACAAAATTATCAGTAAAAGTATATTTAATCTTTTAAAATTATAATCATTTTAGTTTAGTTTTTAAAAAGCAAATTAATAATTTGTTAGATTATTGAAGTAAATGGAAGTAAATTTCTATTTATAATTGTTATAAAGAATCTATACTGGACAACATAAAATGTACTTTTCGTAACCTATTACAAAATGCAACCTACATCATTAATTTCTTTCTCAATTTACTTTCATCTAAAAGTAAATAATTTTTACTAAATCTGAACTATTCTTTTAAAATAATTATATTTTCACACATATTTTATGAAAATAATAATAAATATGTAAAAAAAATCTAAAACATATATTTTCATTTTTGAAAATCAAAACAAAAAACTTAGAACTATCAAAATTATTAACAATCGCTCCATTTTGTAGAAAATGTAAAACAACCAATCAGCACCTTGAAAAGCAGATCTTATTTCATTGTTATAACTTTAAATTTAAATATTGTTGATTTTTTAGTTGATAAAATGACCGTAAAATCGGTAAAATAGTGTAAAAATTAGTGGTTTGTGAGTGAGTTAAAGTCACATGAGTATCCTCATGGAAAACAGTCTATTAATAAATATTTTATAAAGTGATATGAGCAAATTTTAATACTAGAGGAACTGATGTAATTTTATAGTAGTCATATAAAATGTCTTCAATAGTTCGTATTTAAAAAAAAAATTGATTAATTCATATCTTTTAAAAACATCACTAATATTTCTGAGTATTTAAAAAGCCATCATAAAAAAAACATCAATTAGTAAGTAAATTCTAAAAAAAACAGGACTTCAACCCATTATTTTTTCCCATTCTGTTTTTTGTTCTGGCAAAAATAACATTTTTTTTTCTGGCTTCTGCTTCAAAGCCCTGAAAAAAACACAGTCACCCTCAGGTACACTTTCACCAAAAAAGCCACCCCCAACATCTAAAAATTTGACCATCCCTGTTTTGTAGCATTCATGTTTGTCATGTAGTTTTGACAACTTTTCAAGCTTTATGCAATTTTTATATATTATATTATGTACTGTATATATAATATTCTTGTGTCAATTAAGTGGCAATTAATATCTACTGTTTGTAAAAAAAGTAGAGCATATAAATATCTTTCTTTAAATGACAAATTAAAAATTAATAAATCTAGTGATCAAAGCAATAAATATATTTATTGTAAAAATTTTAATCTGTCACTATAAATAATAAAATATATATTTTAAGGTTTATCGAAGTATTTATAGTGGAATCTTGAACTACATTATATTTTGTTTCAAATAGGAAATAACATATAATAGCTTACCTTTTGTTGATAAACATTGATTGGAATAGAATATATATTGTTTATTGAACTGCAAGTATATAGTACTTTTCAAAACATACTTATATATAACACAGATAATTTTTTATAGGTATTGAACTGGATCTGTTTAAATACAAGTTGTTTCTTTGGGTTTTGACCTTTTAAACATAATTTAAAATTTTATGTTTCCAACATTACGTGAATGGACCAGCCCTTCAAACAGAGGGGAGAATACTATCGATAGTAAAGTTATGCAAAGCCTAACACAATCACATTTCCAGACCATGACCCACCTCAGCAGCTAGATTCAAACCCCTACCATCCAAAGCATTTCATTTGTTTAGAGGTAAACCTCAGGCACCAGCTAATTACATGGAAGTAATTAACATGCCTAGATGGTAGGCCCATAATCCAGTGTTTGAAATATCCCATGACTAGCTCATACTCTGTGTCAGGGTTCAGCATATTTACTTAACACATAAAGTAACTTATACAATAATTGACTGGTGATGCAGTGACAAAAGAAAAAGAAAATATAGACAAAATAACAATTAAGGCAAACTTAATATTTTATTAAACACACACATATCTAATATAACACAATAATATTGAAATTTACATATAAAATCATATAAGTAATTACTCAGGCTAAATTATGATAGTCCTTCATTAATTAAAATTCATTCATTTAAACATAAAGTATCTATAGACAGTGATAAAGTATCTTTACCTATGTTTTCATTTGTGTGTATTTTCCAAGTGGTTGGCTTTCTGGTTCTCCATCAATGGTTTTATGGCTTGTTTCCATTCTGTGACTCAGCAATGGGAGAGAGCGAATAGCAGTAGAATTTATTTTATGATTATGACATCAGTTTCCAGCATTTGTTCCAGGTGGAATAGTTAAATTGTGGAGGCTTGGGGCATGAAGCCCTGTCAGACACATCCATGACTTATGCAGCTTCTCCATTATTGTTGACCACAGCAGTAATTGACTGGCTTACTACTGCATTCTGAATATCTGGATCTCTGGTTGTTTGGATTCTGCATTCTGTCCAAACTGATGAATGATCTAGCAAATTGCAGCACCAACTGGATATCACAAGCTAGACAATATCATAAAACAGACTAAAGAACAATAAAGAGAGTGGCTTTATATACTTTTTTCTGCCCTTTTGGTTCAATTTTTTATCGTTATTTTTTAATTTAGATCTCAACTTGAAATGTCTTTTAACTAATTTTCCATTTCTGGATATCTTAATCCCTTGCTCAGATTCATCTAAATATTCTCGATAAGACAGTTTACAGTTTTTTTAATTAATACAATTATTGATTTTGATTCTATTATTAATCAAAATCTTATAAACTAATTTCATAATAAAAGTTTTTTTTTTTACAAACAAATTTTTACAGAGTAATTTTATTCTAAATTTTACATATTTATTTAGTTTTCACTTTATAAAAGCTCTTTTCTTTAAAAAGAGAAAGAAAAAAAATTTAACCTTTCTTTAGTTCTATCATATACATTTCTCCCTCTTTCTACTGAGTGGCAATATGTATAGAGAGTTTTGCCCATTTTAATAAAAGTTTTATTCTAAGAGAAAACTATGATGCAGTATTTTTTAATTTTTTGTTTAAAAAAATCTTTAAATTAAAATTTATTTTTCTCTTAATTTTTTAATAAAAATTACAGACATATACCACTGTTCAATAGCGGTACAGTATATACAAATCAAAATTATATTTCAAACAAAATTTTTAAAAAGTTAATACTATAATCATTAATAATATATAGAACATATTTACAGAGTGTTTCTGCACTTATTCATGTGCATTTATACAATAAGGCCTTGGCTGATTCGTCCTACCCTTCGGTTTTTGTGCAGCATGCAATGGCTGACTGGGTTGTTCATGCAGACCAGGTGGACCGGGAGTATTGTGCGGGGAGCAGAGTGATTTGCAGGGGAAGATAGGGGAGGTGTGTTTTGTCATCTCAGATGGGCATGCAGTAGGCAGGGGGAGTCATTTTGTGCCTTGTCAGGAGATGGCGAGTGGAGGTGCTCTGATTCTAATTTGCATATTTACCTGGTGTTGGTCAAATATTTGCATCTCAGTATATCGTTGAAAAATGATAAGAGAGTTTGTACTTCTTGATAATAAAGAGTAAGCCTTTGAAAACATTTGGAGATTTAATAAATTGTTGTTATTATTTATAGAATTGTTCAAGATAATTGTCCAATATATCATATTTGAATTATATAATGTGTGCATATTTAATACTAACACATATTAAAGTTTTACATATTGAAATAATAAGAATAAGAAAAAATAACTACATCTTTAAAATAAAGTAAGTAACAAAATATACTCTTTGCAATATTCTTTTTTTCTAATAACTTTTTTCTCTTATAGAAACAATAGACTCATCTCTTTTTCAAGAAATTCCTATTTCCCTGATTATGTTTGTATTTTTTAAACAATATTCTGAAAATTTGCAAAACTTTTATTTTTAGCAAATATTTTATTAAATAAAGAATTTCAAGTCAAATTCAAAAAGGACGATAAAGGAAGAATAAAACAGTGTTCTTCAACCCTTAGTCTGCGGCCTGGCACCGGGTCGCAGAACTTTTCTGCAGGTCTGCGTGCTAGACGGGCAGTAAAAAGTTTGTAATAATAAATAATAAGAGTTTAAACTTTTAATTAATATGGCCAATTTTTATTTATCTCATTTTTACCCAATTAAAAAAAAAAAAGAAAACAGAACGAAAACAAAATCTAATAAATCATTCATAAATTAGTTTGTTTTTCTAGTTATCACAGATGTTCATTGGGGGGTAGAATTAAATTTTTTATTACTTTTCTAAAAAAATAAAAATAAAAGTTTTTTATTATATAAACTCCATATATATATATATATATAAAACTGTATCTCATATTTAACATTGTTGTTTTGATCAGTTGTAACAATTATGCTTATATTTAAGAAAATTTATCTATAGACTTCTGCCGGTCTGCGAAATCTTATTTTTATTTTTGCTGGTCCGCAGAACCTTATCCTTATTTTTACCGGTCTGCAGGTGTGAAAAGGTTGAAGCCACTGGAATACAATATATGTACATTCAACATAAACTGAAGATATTTTATTAATATATGTAATCTGTATGCACTCAGTTCAGAGAAATAAGAGTGACTGCCATATATTAAAATTTGCAAATTTTAATGTTTTTGTTGTTGTTGAATTATTTACATTTTTTTTGTTTATTTTCATTTCAATTTGAATAGTGTATAAGTGAAATCACATAGTTAGATGCAGTGTACTTCACAATCAATTGAATTTAGCTTTCATATAATGATCTTGTATATCTTTCGATAGTCACATGACACTTCATTGCTGAATGCATTCCTGAATAAAATAAATTATAGTTTATTTAATAGTAGAGTTTATTCATTAAACCTGTCATTAATGCAATGATTGACTTTATAGTCAGACATTTTATTTCTTTTTAAATTAAATTGAGTTTTAGATACCATAGCTTGTAAATAGCTAAAATTCAGCTCTAAAAAATATAATTATTTAATATTTATATAAAAAAAATGTTTTAAATATAATTTAAAATATATTTAGCATCCAAATGCCCAAATTCATTATTTTTCCACCTACATACTTGTTCTCTAGTGATCTTGTACAGTGTAATAGGTTTGCAAATAGGTATTTTTAACTTAATATTTTAAAAAATTCAATTAATAATTAGTATCTGTAATAGGTAAATAATGTTAGAATTAATTAATAAGGGATACAAAAGTGTTTTTTATTTCAAATTAACTTTATCATTTATAGCATGTCTAGAGGTTGACAAATCATTTGTAAAATATAAATTTCTTTGCATAAATTTAAAAGTGACCTGAAATCAGTTGACATTTTTATTTCAACATAAGATCATTCATTTGCCCAGGTAGTGCATACTTTATACTTAATTAATAATCACAGTAGAAATATGTGAAAATGCAAAAATCAAAGTAATGCAAATTAAACTCAGCAAAACACTCAATTTTAAACGAAGACTGATGAATGAACAAAAGAATGAAATACTCTAACTTAAATATGAAAATAATATTTAATAAAGTCTGGTTTTATATAAATAAATAAATTATGTGAAAAATTTCCACATTAAAAAACAGGTTTTAGGGATGTAATTTTGCAATAGGCAAAGATAATTGAAAAATAACACTACTTACTAAATTTTTAAAAACATTATAGAAATAAAATAATAAAAATTAAATTTTAACAAAAATTCCACTTTCTGTTCCAGTGAGTAAATTTTTATGATCTGCATATAATGAGGAAAGGATTGGTGCTCAAACGATAGTTTAAAATCATTATCATTGTCAAAATTGAATGAGATTAGATATAATAAAATCAGATATTAATATCAATAATGGAACTAAAGAAAGTCCATTATGCTGGGGTTTTCTCCATATAAATGATAAATTATAAAATAAAAATATCATATGTAACAGTTATAGGAAATATATATTAATTAATTACAAATTAAATACTACTAATGTTATGCTAGCAATTATAAATAAAATAGAAATTCATAATAACACTACAATAGTAGTCAAAACAAAATTTTACTAAAATTCTTCCATAACCACGATTTCATGTATTAACAAATAGACCTTTTCAAGTGAAATTCAACTAAATATACAACATATATAAATAAAACAAAATTGTCTTCCCACCATTCACTTCAAAAATTAACTTCCTTTAACATCAAAGGATATCTTCATAAGATTGATGCCCTCAGATTCAAACAAATTTATCACCACAGCTTCTTTTATTTTCCTTTTCGATTTATTTATAAAAGATAACCTCTGCATTGTCAAATAATATTTTATTATCTGTATTCAGTTCATGAATATAAAAGCCGAGTTTTTATATCTATTTTTAACTCTGCTCTTACGAGCTTTAATTCTTTCATTAAGATTTAATTTATTCTGATCTATACAAATTTTATGACAACTGCAAGGAATCTTATAAACTACCCTAGGAATAGATTTGCAAGCAATTGACTGTTTTGAACTATTTAGTAATGAATTTAAATTTAGGCTTTCTTCCAGGCCACTTTCATATTACCCAATAAAAAACTATTTTTATAAATCAATTTACTAATTGATGCCTTATATAGTAAAGAAATAAACTCTTTATTCACACTACAAATTAAATCTTTATTATTAACTGATTTATAAATGTTTTTATGATTATATTCTAACTCAATATAGTCAGAAGCAAATTGGCTCCTCTAAATATAACTTATTTTCCAAATTATTAAGTCTTCTATCCATATAACATTAGAAGACTTAATAATTTTGAAAATAATAGTTATATTCAGAGGAGTCAATTTGCTTCTGACTATATTGAGTTAGAATATAATCATGAATTTATTCAATTCATTCATAAATCAGTTAATAATAAAGATTTAATTGATGGTATAAATAAAAAGTTTATTTCTTTGTTATATAAGACATGAATTAGTAAATTGATTTAAAAGAATAATGTTTTATTAAATGGTATGAAAATGGTCTGGAAGAAAGGCCTGAGTTTAACTTCATTACTAAATCATTCAAAATAGTCAATTGACTGCAAATATATTCCTGGGGTAGTTTATAAGATTCTTTGCAGTTGTCATAACATTTTTATAGGTCAGAAAAAATTAAGTCTTAATCAAAGAGTTAAATCTCACAAGAGCAGAGTTAAAAATAGATATCAAAACTCAGCTTTTATATTCATGAACTGAATACAAATCATAAAATATTACTTAACACTGCAGAGATGATTTTTTTATGAAAAAAATAAATTGAAAAGTAAAAGAAGCTTTCATAATAAATTTGTTTGAATCTGGGACCATCAATCTCATGAAGACATTCTTTGATGTTAAAGGAAGTTGGTTTTTGAAGTGAATAATGGGAAGGCTATTTTGTTTTGCTTATATATGTCATATGTTTAGTTGAATTTCACTTGAGAAGATCTATTTTCTAATAGATGAAACCATGGTTCTGGAAGAATTTTAGTAAATTTTGTTGTTTTGGCTAAGTTTTGAGTGTTATATGAATTTCTATTTTATTAATAGTTATATGTTAAATGCCTTTTTTGGCATATAATTTTATGCCCTTATCAAATGTTAAACATCTATTTTGACCATTACTTTATTATGGCATACAGGGCACTATTTACTGCTTTATAATAGAAGTAAAATAAAATAAAATTATGATACGACAATCCAGATTGTTAGAGATTCAATAAAGGTTAAAACAAATTAACTATATAACATAAAAATACACAGAATAGATTACAAAAATCAATCTTATACAATTTTATATATATATTACTTTACACATAGAAAGTTATATAATAAGGTTGTATACATAAAGTATATAAGGTTTTTTAATATCTATTCTGTAAATAAGCATTTATTTTATATATATAAGCATTTGAGTCATAGGAATAAGAGAATTCCTTTTATTCCTGCATAAATACTATATCTTGTATTGGTGAGAAAGTATTCATTTATTATTAACACTCGCAAAGCGTATGCACAATTAGCTTAAAAGGCAGATATTTGAATATCTATTCTGTGTATTGTTATATTATATAGCTAATTTGTTTCAAACTTTATTGAATTACTAATAATCTGGATTGCTGTATCATAATTTAATTTTATTCATGTTTTGCTTTATTTATTGTTATTTTGCTTATTTTGTTTCTATTATAAAATAGGAGATGGTGTTCTGTATGTGATAATAGGTTAATGATTGTAAGAGATATTTAAAATTTGATAAGAACATAAAATCATATGCCAAAAGAGGCTTTTAATGTATAATTATTAATATATATTTTATATATTAATTGTTAAGTATGATACTTTTATTATTTTTTTAATAATCAATATTAAGAAAAAAGACAAAAATCATTCCAACTGTCATCTAGAAATATGATTATCAAATGGATCATCCCAAGACTTTCCAACTTATATCCAACTACATTGAACACAACAATCCAAAGTCATTTATTATAAATTTAACCTCCAAACTTATTCTTAACCATTAATTTATCTTTATCATTAAGCTTATAGAAGTTGGCTCTAGAATTTGTAATAAAAAGGAATACTTTTCCCAATGTAGAAATAGTATTACTAGAAACTTTGCAAGAGAAATAATATATAATGCTTTGAAAATAGACTGAATTCTTTTCAGTAGCAACTAAAAATATAATTTTCAGGATTTCAAAAAAATATACATTAAAAGTAACCACACAATAGAAATAGGTAGTATTTTAAAAATCTTGGTAAGTACAAAAGTAGAACAAGTTGTCATTTAAAGTAGTAAAGAATTATACACTCTCAAAAATATAACAATTCTCTGCATACAACAGTGCAACTCATACAAATTATAGAAATCAATGGATGCTAGAAGTTTTGGGTATCAAAATTCCTATCTAGTGCCTACTCATTCATTGTCAACAGACTAACTTGAAGCATACACTTTTATCAATGAGAAGCCTTAAATCTAAATCTACCTCACCTAAGTTTGGATGTTATGCAATCTTTCAGCAGCAACCTTTTAGCTTTTTAGGCAATTGTAAATCTATAGTCCCAAACTGAAAACAATAATGATTTCAGCCCAGACTAATACCTTTGTAAAGTCATACAGATCAGAAAATAAGTCAGGATTTATACATATTGGTGGTTTTGATTTTTAATAACCAAAGTCACCAATATTTTTTGTCCAGGAATAGTATTAAACCACTAAAACATTACATAATCATCATTTCTTATATTTACACAATCTGTTAAAATAGTAGCAATTCTTTCCATACAATGATGACATGTAATATTTTAGTGGTTAATATCTCTCCCAAAACAGCACTGTAACTAGAATATTTAAATCAGTTAATATTTAAAAAGTTGATGCATAAAAAATAGCATAAGATAAAAACTTATTAAATTGAATGATGACAGTGTTTGAAGACAGAAAATAATTGACATCCCAAACAAGAGAGTTTGAATATGGCATCAAAGATATTGGTGCTTCACCTTGAACAATTCTGCACTAAAAGTTCAATGTTGGCACAACATATTTATGAAGTGATGATTTTTAGAAAACTTTATTGCAAACTTTGGGAAAAATTAAATCTATTTCAAAAATGCCCCAAGTTGGTCTATGTGAGAATCACTGATCACATACATTAAATTTAGTTCTTATTTGCAAACAGTTATCACAGATTCTTTTGCATAAAGCATGTGAGAGAAGATAGACATTTTGTCTGTCTTCTTATTTATTTTGTTTATAAACGCGATGACCGATGTTTAGTGTTCCATACTTTCTGAATTCATCTTAATGTAAATTTTCAGACATTTTATTAATTTTCTTGCTAATTAATTATTATATTAATTATTTGATTAATAGTAATTTATCACTCATCTTATGGAAGACTGAGCACAACAATTTTATTCATTTAAATAAACTGAGATTTAAAAAACAACATATACTGATGTGATGCACTGGCCCATATAGAGTCAGGAATCTCTTAACAACTATGCCCAGAGAAACCTGTTAACCACTTTACCTTCCCTTTCCATTCCCCACCCTGTTTTCCCATATTCTGCTTCATCCCATTTTCATAACATAATATTTGTCAATTCCATGACGTTTATATCTAAATCATTTTTATCTTTTCCCAAACCCAGCATAAAAATCAGTAACTCACTTTCTGTATAATCACTTTCCTTATATTTTTCTTCCACAACTTAATTATTTGTATCCTTTCTGCTTTCAGGCATTTACATTTAATTAACAGATGCCTAATATTTTCTATATCTTCCTTACACAACTTGCAGACTAAGTCAACCACGTTTTTCCATTTATGTGGAAAATTCCCTGCTGCTAAAGATCCTGTTCAAGCATTAAACAGTAAACTATTTTCCTTGCTATTAACAAATTAACTCACACCCAATATTTTTTTTACTTCTATATACATTTAAACTCTTTTTACTCTTTATACTAGTTCTCCATCTCTCCAAATCCCTATTTTTTATTAATGCATCATGACCATTTCTTTTTTTGTACAAGTATACTGACATAAATTCTTTATCCAAATTTTCTGCATACCACATTACTTTTCTCATCCACCTTGTTACCTGCCCTTCATTCATAACCCAATTTGGCTATTCTTTTATTATCCATAAACTGCAATCTACCAAATATTTTCATTTTGCTTTTTGCATTCCTTATAATAAAAACTTGACCATCCCATTTCTCCTTGAATTGCCTTCTTTGCTGTACACACATCTGTATCTAATGTGTGCCTTCCTACTTCTCTTTATACTTTTTTAAGCAATCTAATACTCATTTACTAACATATAACACATCATTACCATATGTTAACCCTGCTACCAGACTTTCTTTCATACAATTCTAGCTACATCTTATTTATTATATAAAAACACTGTTAATTTCTTACAATCTCTTTTTTTTTCTTTGCTTCATTTATCAATTTTTTTCCCCATTCATCCAAGCAGTTCTCTCTGATTATTTAAGACGATTCCCAAATAGTTATATCTATTCACCACACTTAACTTTATATCTCCCAATAAAAATTCTTTGTGTTCTCTTTTCCAGTATTAATCATCATTATTTTTGATTTTTCTCCACTAAACTTAATTATCATTTCTTTACTCATCCTTGTGCATGTCCTCAGCATAACTTCCATATCTTCCCTTCTTTCTGTGCATAAAAAACATCTGCAAATAAAAGACTCGATAATGTACATACTCCATTGCTACCTATTAATGGTATCTATCCCTCTTCCTAATCTTTCTATTGCTCTCTCCATTTCTCTCAAATACAACAAAAACAAAATAGGTGATGTAGGGCATCTTTGCTTTAGTCCCACCCCATTTTTAACTTTAACTGATTCTATATTCCCTAATTGATACGTATAGTAGTTATTTTCATATAATTTCTTAATAATATCCCCTAAAGCTCCATCCATTCCCAAATTTACTAAACTTACCCATAATCTATTTCTATTTATTCTATCATACATCTTCTCTCTATCTATAAAAAAACCATAAGTAAAGCCAACAAACACCATCTGACACTAGTTTACACACTGCTTTTATGTAGCAAATCAATTCTTTCTACCTCAATTCTGCCATCTAGTATAAGATCTAAAAATCAATACATGTCATAACTAGTGCTCTTATGTCTTTATTCAATCTTGTAACTTTCATCAGCAAAAAGTTTTGCTTACATTACATGATGGATCTAAAATAGAAGGAATAGATTCAATACTGTATAATAAAAAGCACTTTGATCAGCTAATAAAAGATTTTTGATTACTATAACTGGAAATTTTACATTGTTTTGGAAGAACTCTTAATAAAAATTTCTATAGAACATTACATTCAAGATCATCAAAGATAAAAAGATAAAACAATCAAATAACCAATCTTCTCCAAATCCTTCTACAAAGAGAAAAACAATTTTCATCGTGCTAATTGCTAGGTATGAAATGTTTTTTTGTAATATTTCACAAGTGATTTATCCTCTAATTAATAACTATTAGACATTCATCAATCAGGTGTAGTGAACATTTTTGTGATAAAGTCAATTTGACAAAAAACGTAGAAAAATTATAATTTAAAGAGCCACAATTTGAAATCAATTTCATTCATTATTTATAAATTTAATAACATTAATTATGCATTATTAATTATGCTAATAACTCTTAAGCTTGTATATAATATTTTGGTGGGTAATATATATATATTAAATTTTCAATAATATTTTTACATATATTTTTATCCAAAATAAAAGAGCTGCACAATTTCATCTAAAGAACCATATGCGGCTCGCGGCTCGTTTCCGATCCCAAAATTTAACAAGTCAACATTTGAATAGCTAGTTAAGAGTTATTTTCAATTTTTACAACTTACTACAAAGTTATAATTAAACAAAGGCAAAACTCTCCATACAGTAGTGCCACCCTGTGCCAAACAGAGTAATCAATGGATGCCAGAAGGCTTGTGCATAAAATTCCTATCTAGTGCCTACTCATCCAATATCCCCAGACTAGTTTCTGGCTTGTGGCCATCATCAGTGAGAAACCTTGGATCTGTGAGCACTGCACATAGATCTTAGAATCTAATGCAACCCTCCAGCAGCCACCTTTTAACTCTACTTTACCAGAAAATAATGAGAATGAACTTGAAAACACAATAATATTTTCAATCTAAGCTCAATAGCTTATATAGTCATATGGGTCTGAACTCAATTCAGCACCCATACATTTTGGTGTCTTTGGCTCTTAAACAACCATAGCCACCACTATCCTATTAGGCAGGATTGGTGTTAAACCACTAAACATCACACGGTTGCCATCTCTATACTAGCACATAATTGTTGTAAACAAAGGCAAAACTCTCCATAAAGTAGTGCCACCTTGTGCCAAACAGAGTAATCAATGGATGCCAGAAGGCTTGTGCATAAAATCCCTATCTAGTGCTTATTCATCCAATATCCACAGAACAGTTTCTGGCTTGTGGCCATCATCAGTGAGGAGCCATGAATCTGTGAGCACTGCACCTAGATCTTAGGATCTAATGCAACCCTCCAGAAGCCACCTTTTAACTCTACTTTACTACAAAACTATGAGAATGAAATTGAAAACACAATAATGTTTTCAATCTAAGCTCAATAGCTTATATAGTCATGTGGGTCTGAACTCAATTCAGCACCCATACATTTTGAATGAGTAGGCATTAAATAGGAATTTTATGCCCAAGCCTTCTGGCATCCACTGATTACTCTGTTTGGCACAGGATGGCACTACTGTATGGAAAGTTTTGCCTTTGTTTACAACAATTATGTGCTAGTATAGACATGGTGATCAGGTGATGTAGTGGTTTAACACCAATCCTACATGTTAGTATATGGTGGCTATGGTTGTTTAAGAGCCAAAGACACCAAAATGTATGGGTGCTGAATTGAGTTCAGACCCATATGACTATATAAGCCATTGAGCTTAGATTGAAAATATTATTGTATTTTCAATTTCATTCTCATAGGTTTGTAGTAAAGTAGAGTTAAAAGATGGCTGCTGGAGGGTTGCATTAGATCCTAAGATCTAGGTGCAGTGCTCACAGATCCAAGGCTCCTCACTGATGATGGCCACAAGCCAGAAACTAGTCTGGGGATATTGGATGAGTAGGCACTAGATAGGGATTTTATGCACAAGCCTTCTGGCATCCATTGATTACTCTGCTTGGCACAGGTGGCACTACTGTATAGAGAGTTTTGCCTTTGTTTACAACAATTATGAGCTAGTATAGAGATGGTGATCATGTGATGTTTAGTGGTTTAAAGCTTATAATTATTCCACTATTTGTATTATTATTAGACTACTTTATTTTTTTCTTTGAACTATCAACAAAAAAGCAGGTCTAGTTGTTTACAATTTTCAGAGACTTCAAACATGTTAGATTAAATGAATCAAGTTATTGCGGGATTGTCTAATAATTAGTTCACTTAAGTTTACAATTTTTTATTATTTGTCTTTCCTATACAGTTCAAATCAGTAGAAACGTCATGAACTTGAGAGCTACGGATTCCTGGATATCATTTCTGAGGCTGAAATGTCACATGATCTTCTGAGAAACTATTATTTATTTATATTTTATTCAAAATTTCTTTTTAACTTATATTTAATGCAGATGAAACAAAATTTTAATTACTGTAGTGTTTTGTCGTCAAAAAATAATTAATTACTGATAATTAATTAAAACTTAATTAGAGAAATATTGTGATTTCTGAAAATCTTTAAAATAGTGAATAAATTTGTAATATATATATATGTATAAGCAAATTTTGAGATGCAAACAACCTTCTATGCTTTACATCTGTTTAATAAAAATAAAATAAGAAAGCCACTGAAATCTAGCCATTACACGAAATAGTTATAAGTGTAATGCAATCAATCATATAATTAATTAATTATGCATTAAATGCTGCTTATAATTATAGTTTTTATAATTTTTGATTATAATTATGTAACTTTGTCAAAACATAGTAAGAGCTTAAATATTTTCATTATCAAATGTCCTTGAGATATGACATATTATTTTTATCAATTTTCTCATGACATTTGATCCAATTAATCAAGAATATTTGGAAATGTTCCAGGAAATTATTCATATTATACCATTATTATAGAAGAAGAAAAATATTGTTAATGGGAAAGTTAAGGCATTTGAAATAAAAATACTTTCCATCAACCTTAATAAAAATACTGCAGCATATTAAATTACAGTGGAGCTGTAATACAGTTTATCAGTTGCAAAAACATCTATTGGCAGTCTAAATAATGAATGGAAACTAGGTGTAAATTCCAACTAAATCCTCAGATTATTTTCTAGTACTGATTAAGTTAATATCTAGAAATTATTTTAGAAATTTGATTGATATGACTCAGGAATGGATCAATTTTTTAACATTTCAACATTTTTTGCATCATTCCCTAGTGTCAGCCTGAGTAATTATAGTTCCATTTTATTTTAATAGTATTGAAACCTTTATTCTATATTATGAATTAATAAATTATATTTGATTTATTAGAAATATAAGTTTGCAAATTAAAAATATCATTAAAAACCATATTTGAACATTGCAAATAGGAGAAAAAATAATAAAGTGAAATATGTAATAAGATTAATAACTTTTTTCTTATTGGACAGTTATTACAATGCATGTAAAACAAAATAAATTAACAAAACATAGGTTATAAACCATTAAAACATCACATGATCACCATTTCATATGCTTACACATGCTGTTAATAGGAATACCAAACTCTCCATACAGTAGTGCCACCAAGTGCAAGCCTTTGAAACATTGAATGCAGAAAGTTTGTGCATAAAATCCCTATCTAGTCCTTATTCATTCAACATCTCCAGATTAGTTTCTAGTTTTCTAATTAACCAAATAGATAAAAAGTAGTTGCTGGAGGGTTGCATTAGATTCTAAAGTCTAGATGCAGTGCTCTCAAATCCAAGGCTCCTCACTGATGAAAATCACAAGGTAGAAACTAGTCTAGGGATATTGGATGAGTAGGCACTAGATATGAATTTTATGTATAAACTTTCTTGAATCCATTGATTATAAAGGCTTGCACTTAGTGGCACTAAAGTATGGAGAGTTTAGTATTCTTATTAAAATGTAAGCTAATTGAACATCATTTCTAAAACCTGAACAAATTATTATTAAGTTATAAAGCTATAAACTTCTGTTTTAAAATTAAAAATTGCAATTGTAATTGTCAAAATATGATAAAGTTCTGTGTTGGCAGAGCTTTACTGATCATAATTTCATTTTTATCATTACTATGAATTTCTTAGCTTTGTATTTTTAAAAATAAAACATATATACATAAAATCTAAGTAAAATTAAGAGCGTGCTAATAACTCTAAACAAGCTTTTTTATTTATTTATGATAAAAGCTACTACAAGAGAAGGCATTCAAATCATTTTTATCTTGGATTGTCTCCATCCCCAGACCGGTTTCGACCTATGGGTCTCTTCAGTGAGGAGTTGGGACATTAGATCTAAAAAACCAACTCAAGCAAAGCATTTATCTAAAAGATAATTGTTAGAAGAAGATCTGAAACTTTTAGACATCTACATGTCTTTAAAGTCAGCTCTCCAACTGAAAAAAATCATATGGGCCTGAACTTAATTCAGATACTCCATATATTAGTAGGCTTAGCGCTTTAATTTAGCTAAAGCCACAACAGCAAAATAATAATAGTAATAATAACAAGTCAGATGTCACATGACTTATATATAGCTTGCACTTACAAATATGTAAAATTAAGAGCGTGCTAATAACTCTAAACAAGCTTTTTTTTTTTTTATTTATGATAAATGCTACTACAAGAGAAGGCATTCAAACCATTTTTATCTTGGATTGTCTCCATCCCCAGACCGGTTTTGACCTATGGGTCTCTTCAGTGAGGAGTTGGGACATTAGATCTAAAAAACCAACTCAAGCAAAGATCTAATGTCCCAACTCCTCACTGAAGAGACCCATAGGTCGAAACCGGTCTGGGGATGGAGACAATCCAAGATAAAAATGATTTGAATGCCTTCTCTTGTAGTAGCATTTATCATAAATTAAAAAAAAAGCTTGTTTAGAGTTATTAGCACACTCTTAATTTTACATATTTGTAAGTGCAAGCTATATATAAGTCATGTGACATCTGACTTGTTATTATTACTACTATTATTTTGCTGTTGTGGCTTTAGCTAAATTAAAGAGCTAAGCCTACTAATATATGGAGTATCTGAATTAAGTTCAGGTCCATATGATTTTTTCAGTTGGAGAGCTGACTTTAAAGACATATAGATGTCTAAAAGTTTCAGATCTTCTTCTAACAATTATATTTTAGATAAATGCTTTGCTTTAGTTGGTTTTTTAGATCTAATGTCCCAACTCCTCACTGAAGAGACCCATAGGTCGAAACCGGTCTGGGGATGGAGACAATCCAAGATAAAAATGATTTGAATGCCTTCTCTTGTAGTAGCATTTATCATAAATAAAAAAAAAGCTTGTTTAGAGTTATTAGCACGCTCTTAATTTTACATATTTGTAAGTGCAAGCTATATATAAGTCATGTGACATCTGACTTGTTATTATTACTATAAAATCTAAGTGTAAATAATGAGATATTTTCTTTTTAATAATTCTACATTTTATGTTTATTGACAGTTAGTTTACATACAGTGCTAGAGATTTTCAGTACTTCCACATTATTTAATCTAATTCAGGTTAATAAAAAGTTATATTTACATCTATTAACTGAAGTTTAATTTAATATTTAGAGTATTATAACTTTATCTTTTTTATTGCAGTGTCAAATTCACACAGTATTAAAATCATCTATATTTTTTATTACTTTTTAGAATGCTTTTTTTACAACTCACTATTGAAAGTTTTGATTGCCCCAGCAATAGAAGTAGAAGTTCTGAAGAAGATTGCTGAGGCAATCAAAACTGTCAATAGTGAGTTGTAAAATCCATTGTAAAAAGTAATAAAAAATAGATGATTTTAATATTGATATTTGGATGTTGTTAAATATGAGAATCAGCCTTTTCTTCTAATTATTTATGGTGATCTCAGAATAGCTTATAGTGGTCTTAAAATTATATTAGTATATGTAAATCATGCCCTGCATGTAATTATGTCAGTAAGTGTTATGCATATATATGAACAAAGTTAAAAGTGTGTGAGAGCTCATTCTATGTTTTCTATTTACTAACAACTAGTTTACATGTAATTCAATACAAGTTTTCAGTACTTCCACATTATTTCACCTAATTCAGACTATTAAAAAGTTATATTTACACAAAATTTTGTAAAAATAAACATAACCATTTAAATAAACCATAAAAATATAATTTTTTTTCATTGCTAACAAAAATATTTAAAAAAAAGATTACAAATAATCTTGTAACTGATTTCTCAACAAATTTAACAATCGGTAATGTTTCTGGCTCATTTGTAGGACTTTGTCTATAGAATACTTATATCTTTAGATTTTTTTTAATTATTAAAGCAATATTTACTTTAGCTCCAGTTTCTATCATAAAGTGAGTACATAATCAACAAAATAGCATAGACTGGAAAAAGGCAAAAAGCAACAGGTATGCCATCAAATACTCCAAATTATCATGCAGCTGAGAAGCAATTCATTGATAGAGTAGATTATTGCTCCTAATGCAGTTATATAAGTAAACTAAAGAAGTCACATAATGCTTTATCTAAAACATTATATTCAAATTATTTATAAATAAAAAGAAAAGTATTAATTAGGCCACAGCAGAGCAAAAGCTTTCCAAATTTCTTTGTGAGGAATAGTGAGAGGACATATTAATCATAATCAATTATCTATTTCAAAAATGTCATATGTAGCCTTTTACCTACCTCTATTCTTTGACTTATTTTTCAAATAATAAATAGTGTTGTTCTTTTAAATAATTTTTTTTTTTCGATTTCTTATTTTTTCACAGTTTTTATACTTCTACTTTTAAGAACCCCAATCTTTTTTTATCCTAATGACTGCAATTCCTGTATTGTACAAAGATAATTCCAAGCAAGTTATATAAACAAATTCCTTTCTTAAATCTTACATATTCGTTTGTTTTAATAAAGTCCACCAATTATTACAATATTCATTTTTTTTTATTTCCACCAAATTAATATTTCTTGACATATAAATGTATTTAATCACTGGAAAACAGAACTAACATTGGTACGAGTTTCTCAAATCACTCTTAATTAAACATGTAATGCTTAATAACCTTTTTTTATCATTTTCTGTCCCCCAAAAATTAAAACTTATTTATGATTAAGATCATCTAATATTACATTGTACAATTATACAAATGAGTTGACTTAGTTTCAAAACTTTAGATGATTTAAATGTTGAGTCATAACTTAAGTAATAAAAATATCATTCAACTCTTTATGAAAAGTATAGCAGTGTTTCAATTTTTCTTAAACAGCAGATTCTTTGAAATTTTCCTATTTGATATTATTCTTGGCTACCAAATACTCAGAACGGTTAAAAATATCTTGGGTAAATATTTTGTAAAATTTAATGCAAATCATTAAAAGAGGTTGGATCCAGATTTAAGTACAAACTAATCATAGTCTGTTTATAAAATTGCCCATTTGAACTATAATACTGGAGAAGAAACTAAACAAGTAGAAATTTGATTAGATTGGATCTGAATTATTTGTAGTGTAAATGAATTGTCCTCTTTTGATTATGTTATACGATTAAAAATATGTGCAATGAAAAAGAACAAAATGACCAAAAATTGAGGTGGACAGATTTTATTATTACTAGACTGCACCCAGATTATGTAAAACCTGGTGTTCTTTTTTTAATTGGTTGCTTTAACAAATTTTTTTTTTTGAGATTTAATGTAAAATAAACAAAAAATTTAATATTACATGTTAAATGGGAGAAACATCTAAGATAGCAGACCATATATGTACCAATGAACATATGTTCAATTGGGAAAATACAAAAATATTGAATAGAGAAGAAAAAGTACAAAGAAGAAAATTTAAAGAAGTTGCTCATATGATAATGGCAAACAATCCCATAAGTCAACCTAGTGTTATTATACATAATGCATAGAAACCACTAATCAACTTTGCTCTTAGAAAAAAAGTGAAGAAATCAGGAGAAACCTCATAGATAAGTATATGAAATTTCTACTAACTAATGCCTTTGGCAGAATGGCTCAGTTGGTTAGTGTGTTATCTTAAAATTCAATACTCAAGAATCTAATGGTCCAGGTTCAATTTCCATGCTAGTGTTATCACTGATCATCTCAGCAATACCCGAAGAAGAGAGGAGAATGTGTATATACTAACTTATGCGGTATTAGTAACAGTTGAATGTGTTTGAAATATTTAAATAAAGTTAAATTTTTTTAAAGACATTCAATACTCATATTAAATGATGGAAATTAGTCCAACATATAAATACAACTAAAACACCATCATCACAAATCTTCAGAAAAATGCTAAGTATATCATTCATCTGAACTATATTAGGAGATTGGCAGAACATGGAAGTATAAAGCACCTTAAAGCTCAATTACAAAACAGAGTTTGTGGCTGTTTTTTCAGCTGGATGGGAACCTTTACTTAAAATATATACTATATCTCTGTAGTTAAAAACATTCATACTGATTTTTTTCTCAGCATTTTTATTTAATGGTGGAATTACTTCCTTTACATAAATGTAGTGATTGTGATGCCATCAGACAAACATTCATTCACCAATCAGACAACAGAGAAAATATGGATGTTGTATGTAAGTTAATGAATGTGTGTTTGACCAGCCTAAAAACAAACATATGATAGATTGTTCAGATGAAATGCTACTCATACATTACCAAAAGTCAATGTTGATTTGATAGTAGCTAATAGTAATAATAATGATAATAATAGAAATAAATAAATAAAATAATCAAAGGTTTTATTGCTCAAAAGGTCCAAGCACTAGAAATGACAGAGCTGATTACACAATATTCATAGACACTGAATTCTATAGTCTATCATACTTTCACACTGTCCCAAACTAAGTGGAGCACAACATAACAATAATTGTCTTTGATTTTAATTATTGTTTTTGTTTTTTAGAATAAAATAAATACAGTCTTTCAAAACCAACTTGCAATTCTGCTTACAATATTTGGTTTTCTAGTAAAATAATGTAATAAAAATATTAAAACAATAGTTTTAATAAATATTTTTAAAAGTTTTCAGAAAGTTGTTTGCAGGTGAGGGTTCTTTGTTTATTGGTTGCTTTCCTTTCAGTTGCTGATTTTTTTAAAAATATACTTAATGAATGTTTTCACTGTGTTTTAATTGATTATAAAATTAAAAGCAATGAAACTGGTCTAAATATGTATTAAATTTTATGAAAGAAGAAATATAAAAAGTATTGTTGTTTTTTGTATAATATGTAGTACTTTTACCATTTTTTATCCAGATTTTATCATTATGGATAACAGATGATATATGCATCAACTATAACCTAGGATACTTTTAAGTTATGTTTAATCCCCTTCCCTCCAAAAGCAGATAGTTCAATGATTTACATATTCAAAAATTACAAAGCCAAAGATACTTGTAAAGATAAAGAGGTTAAAAATGGGCTCTCAAAAAATTTGCACCATAGTAAAAAGTGATTGTATAAACAGGTGAAAATTTCTGGATTAATTTTCAATTAGTGAAATTTAAAAATTATCTTTTAGGCTTATAAATAGTTGTAGCATATACAAGATCTCAAGAAGTTGAATGGAGCACTAATATTATGATAATCGATGGAACTTTTTTTTATTTAATATGTTTTTAGAACAACTTTTCTATTAGGACAATATTCTTAAATTTAATTTACTTATTTTAATTTTTAATTTTTCTCCAAATACACATATCAAATCTCTTATTATCTTTTTCGTCATAGTTTCAGATTTTATTCTATATTCAGCTACAATTTAACCAAATTATTACTGATCTCTTTTTAAATTCACTGCTCCAAAAAATAATCATTTTCTTATTTTTTTAAATTTATTTGCTACTGCAAACACTAGAAATCACTGTAGATATGAAAATTATTTTTTAAAATTCATATAATAAAAAAATAGATTTGTTTTTCAATCAAACTTAGTGCAATAGTAAAAGTGGTAAACCTAAGAAGAGAAAATCAGGGAAAGTTCTCAGTTTATACGAATTATAAGTTCAGTTTGTCACTTTGATATTTGAACGGTACATGGCCTTTTAAAACTATTACTATACAATTATATATAATCTACTTACCTTCCAGATTTGTGACTGCTCAAAACAAACTTGAAAAACCGATTCTAATGTGTGATTTAAAAATTAGCATGATAATTACTAATGTTAAGTTGATATTGATGATTAGTTTTACAACCGAATTTTAGTTGTTAGATGATGTTAGAAATCAAAATAGTTGATTATTTTTTCTGGTCAGAAATTGATTCAGAAACCTTTTGCTTTCCAGTCCGCTATTCTTTTTGATTAGCCAAACTAGTAAGTACTGTTGTTTCACTGTAAAATTTGCACTAAATAAAATCAGCAAGAATTAAACATCAAATAAAGTCAGAAAAGTGTTTCCAATTAGTGTTAAAAATGTTTAATTTATGTCTACAAGTTTACCAATAGAACACACACTTTTAAAAATAAAGAGATCTAAGATGTGAATAATGGATGCCAAAATATTTGATAGCTATTAAAACCTGACTTTAAAATACAATCGTAAACATGATAACAACAACAAGCCAGTAGAGAGTAGTAGCATTAGAACAATTGCTAACTGAAATTATGCACAATAATAACATCTATAATATTAAAAAGATGACACCATAAACATATACACATTCATTCTACAATAACTTAAAATATAATATTAGATAAATTGGTATTATTTACACTTGTTTTACATATTGTAAACTTAAAGAAAAATGACAAAGAGATGATGATAAATTGCAAAAAGCTATAATGACTCTCACATCCTTAATGATTGATGTAATACATAAGGTGAGTTAAATCATAACCTAAAACTGTACAGATGTATAGGCTAAAATATCTCTCAGTAGATATACTCAGTGGGTTTATAAAACAAATGTCATATGCTACAGTATAAAGATATACTGGGGAAACATTTATATTAACATATTATCAAAATATATAAAATGCGCTAACACACACAAGTGACAATGTTGTTGCGGTTATAAATAGCTTGGTTAAGATTAAACTGCAGAATTTTGGGAAAACTTTAATCTCTCTGCATTTTATCAAGAACACATTTTATATATTTTGATTCATAATTAGCCACAAAGTATAAACTATTTGCTTATTAACATATTATGTAAATATGAAAAAAAAACATTATTAATAAACCAAGAGAAGAAAAAATCTCAACACACTCTAGTACACATAAAAGACTCTTAATATTGTGAGCATTTACCATTGATTTTACATTTAAATTTCTTTATTCTACAAACACCTACTACAATTACCATCCTTATTACTTATTTTCTAAGTATCTTCTAAGCATCCCATTGCTTTGATTAGATAAAAAACAATATTTCAATTCTTATAAAATTTTGAAATGTTTTTTTTTAAATCTATGCCACATAAGATTCATCTTTGAATGTACTTTCTTCACTGTCAAAGTAAATTTAAATAATATGGTTTGTTAAATTAAATCAAGTTATCTCAATGTAATATAATCTCATTTAAATTGTAAAATAAATTCTATTTGACTTCTCAGATTTATTCTAGATTGAATGAAATCCTAGTTAATAAAGTAAATAAGACACGCACTTCCCCTAAACTAATGTCTTAGCACAATTATGATAATAACAATACTATTGCTGCTTACTTTGTTATGGTCACTTTCAATCCACATCATTCAAGCCTTCATACTATTCTTTTTCTATTTTGTTAAGTTTCTATTTTATATAAAGCCTCCAAACAAAATATTTAACAAATAAGTGTCTTTTTACAATTTAATTCTAATAGATTACAAATAAATTGCCTAACCTTATTAAATTTTAGGCACTGAACCTTGTATTCTATCATTTATAGTTTATATAGTTAAGCAGTTTCCTAAGTATTTGAAAAATCTAAGCTATCTATAACTTTTTTCCAAACTACTATTCCTAAATTTTTATCATTATTTCTGTTTAAGTTGTTTGCTATATAAGATTCAATATTTGTCTGTTAAAATTTGTTATCAACATCTATTGCAATTCCAAAAGATTTTCACTGATTTCTTATCTTCCAATAAGTTTTTAAATAAGTCTAGGTGTTTTAAAATAATAATGTAACTAATACCATTCCTTAAACAATTACCAAAATTAAGATAAAACTTATTTACAAATATAATTCAGTATTTTTTTTAATTATGAACTATATCTCAATAAATATTGGTTTACATAAAAATTTTCTACACACAGAGATAAATTCTTTATATATAAAGGTTTCATGCTATAATAACTAACATATGTCCATGGCTTAAAGTTTGAATTTGGTCTGTCAAATTCTAATTAGGCTTAGGATTTTTCTTTCAGGTAAAAAGACCATGGTCAATTTATTTAACTATTCAATATTGTTTACTATATGAATGCTTGGTTATTTTTAACTAGCAAGTAAAACTAAAATAATAATTGCTAAAACCTTTACTCTTCATAACTTTGGCAATTTTGTTTTACTTTGATCTCTATATTACCATTGGCAATCAAATGGAAAGAAGCATGACCATTATAACTCCAGAAGAAAAAGAGACAGGCAAAAGAAATGATTGTATAACCCAATATATAAATTACAAATAAACTCATATACCTCATATATGGATTCATTTAATAGGCTATGATCTTTCAATTTTTTCTGCAGTAGCTTTTTCCTTTTTAAAGATTTCAATACTATGCAGAATTGTAACTTTTTATTATATTTTATCTCTATCTATGCCCTTCTAATGAAACAAAACAATGTTACATTTCTAAATAATGTCATTAAAATAATATTTATACTATAAATAAGATGTTTCTCTTTCAAGAAAATAATCTTCAAATTTTTTAATAAAATAAAACATCACATGACCATAGCTTACATAATGTTATTTAGAAAATTCTCATTCTCCCACCCCAATTATGATATCTAGTAGTGCTCAATAAATTTCTACCCAGTATAGCCCATTTGCTATCTCCATCTAATATCTGTTGATTATCCAAGTTTATATTGAATAGTAAAACTGAAATGAAAAATATTGCTACTTTAAAAAAAAAAACTTTTTTTAGAAATTCTATTATTCCTCATGCACTTCAAGGATATGTTTTTTGTACTTGTAGGTTAAAGACTATTACCCCAACTGTGTTCATGCTCTTACCATTGTATTTTTAGAATACTATGGAACATTTTAAAATGAAATTTTTTTATTTCTTTTATATTGATAAATGATTCATATCTTGCTACTTTGTAATAAATTTGATAGAATAATAACTTCTGTAAATAATCAATTCAGTTAACAGGATAACAATGATGCAATACCCTTATTTTTAATTTTAATATCCTGCAACAATATTCTGGAGTCTTTTCTGTATCTTAACATTCAAATCTTCCTTTCAGTCTTAAAGCCTATCAATATATTTAAACTAATCCACAAGAACAAACTGATAACAATTCAGGTAAAATTTATATATATATATAATCAATAGATGGCGTCTTTACCAAAACCGCCGAAACAAGTGTAAAATATTTTTACATAAACGCAAAAGGAGTCAGAATTAACTACCTCTTTCAATTTGCTCACCTCCAGATCAGCTGATTTCAAGCTGGTTTGCTTTCGTCAGTGGAAGGATAGAGCTATAGAAACTAGGTCTAAAGACTGACTCCCAAGCGCTTATGCAAAACGTTTATATCAGTTTGCAAGCGTGAATTTTTCAGACCGGTAAAGTCTTCAAACTCAGCCTAGCAAGCTAGATATCTATATGGGTCTGATCTCAGTTCAGTTTCACCACATAGTCAAAGTCTCTGCAATATATATCATTGCAAGAAAACTTTAAAGCTCTATCCTTCCACTGACGAAAGCAAACCAGCTTGAAATCAGCTGATCTGGAGGTGAGCAAAATGAAAGAGGTAGTTAATTCTGACTCCTTTTGCGTTTATGTAAAAATATTTTACACTTGTTTCGGCGGTTTTGGTAAAGACGCCATCTATTGATCATAAAAGCAGGTTACGTGACTAACTTGTTTTTATTTTTCATATATATATATTTACATTACTAGCAATGAAGAATAAGCATTTTTGATTATTAAATACAAAAACAAATTATTTAATAGTTGCATTTAAAATATTAAAAACTTCAATAAATAATTTGGAAAAGTGTTAATTCATGACATGTTAATAGATTTGAAGTCAACTTATAAAGAAAAACTTTTAAAGTTAGTCAACTATAAGTATGCATATAGTACAGCCATTCACGATAATTGTATGCATTATCTACTATAAATAATAACGTAGTCACCTGCCCATTATCTACTGGTCCTTAGTTATCCATTGAATACATATCACAGACTAATTGTAATAGAAAAGTTAAAAAATTTTATAGCAATAATAACTTAAACAAATTTACAAATATTAAAATCAAATTTAAATGTTGTGAATTTATATATTTTCTAAATATATTAAATTTTTTTGAAAAATTAAAATAGTGACATAGTTAATTGCAACTTAAAAGAAGTTGTTGATGAAATAGAGAAGTTTTTTTTTTTTGAAGGTGAAAATAATTCAAGATTTAAAATTTTTAATAAATCTGAAATTGTTGTTTCTTTAATCAATAATCTATTTTAAAATATTTTAAACATCACAAATATTTCAAATCAAACTGCAAATTTATTAGTTGTATTTCAAACTGATATTGAAATTGAAATAATTACAATTCAACATTAGTTTATATTAAATTCATAAATAAAAGCATTTGGAAATTTAAAAATAAAAAGTATTTCATTTTCATAAATATATTTTAAAAATTCTATCTTGCTCCTTTTATTGTTCTGAATTTGAATATTTGAATACAACTAGATAAATCCTCTTTCTCTAGTCCACTACTAAGCAGACATTTTAAATAGCTTCTCCAAAAAAGTGAATGAGAAGGCATTACTCACAAGGCTTGCCGCTTGTCAGATAGTGAGGGATAGAGCTGATATTTTACTCTTATTTTACCCTTTGGATAAGTACAGCAGTATACCTGTTTATTATATAGTTTAAAATGATTAGCTATATAGGAAGTTTTGCTCAACTGAAATTCAAACTCAGGTCATAGATTTGGCAGGCAGATTCACTATTGACATATAATAAAACTCTTTTATATGATTTGATATAAATGTTATTACAACAACGTTAAAGAATAAATAACTAATGAACATTGGGAATATTGTTTGCAATTGTCGCTTTTTTCACACACACAGAAAAGATTCCAGATCTAATCAATTTCCAATTAATATGTGTAATTCCTCTTGAATTTTTTTGTAGCTTCATTTTACAAATTAAGATTTTAAATTTCTTTTAATTGTGACTATTTTAATTTTTTTTTAATATTAAATTAAATTTGTGAAGGGAGTGATTTATTGATATATGTAAATAAAAAATTTATATATCAATGGTTTATAACCAAAATCATTTTGTAAATAAAGTTGCATAAAGTTATGGATAAATTTAAGATTTGCAGAAAGTGTTTGCCGAGATGATAAAACATTTTCTCAAATTATTTTCTAGCATCCTGACATTCATCTTTGGAAATCTGCATTGAAAAATAAATATCATTTATCATGCCTTAGATTTACAGATTATCAAAAATAAGTGAACGGAATAAGTTGAGTAAAACCAGTATTATACAGCTTTGTATAAAAAAGAGAAAGAATATATATACAAAAATAAGTTTATTTAAAGTTATATAAAGTTTAAATGTTATATATGTATATATTAAAGAGTTCTGTGTTGTAGTAATAGAATACTTACCTGCTATTTCCATAACTTCGGTTCAAATCTTAGGTGATTATAACTTGATTTTTTTTTTCAAGTTTCAATTAGGCTTAGTAATTTTTTATTTATTTTTATGTACTCAAATCCTCACCACAATGCAACTGGCAAATCTATGAAATAATGACTTCACCTTCACTAATGTTACTCTTTGAGAAATTATTGGAGAAGTCTTTGATATGCAATGTTATATTACATATATAAATATATAAAATCAGTCAACATTTAAACAATAGCAATAACAATCAACAATTTTAATATGTTGCCAAGGTAACCTCCTTTTTATAATAAAGATGGATACTCACCCTTATCTATCATCCAATATGTTTATATAGACACTAAGATTGCAACTTAACTAAAGAGAGTGTGATCATTAATTCAAAGAAGTAAGTTTAAATAAACCCCATTAAACAGGCAAATATAATTTTTTCTAAAAGCAGACTAACAAATAGTCAATTATAATTTTTAAATTCCACTGAAACTAAATATTACTTAGATAATAAAGATTATACTGCTAAAGGTTAGTTATGTTTACAAATGTAAATATATGAAAGTAGTCAACACTTAAACAATATCAGTACCTATAAATATAGGGTACAAATTGCCACAATGCAATATGTTACTGTAAGAAACCTATTTTATTGTTTTGGGATTTAATATTAATTAATAATAACAGATTTTCTAAAAAAAAACAAAAACATAATAAATTCTATGGTTCTTTTCATGAAAAAGGTAGATAGATTTTGTTTACATTTTAAAATTTATTTCAAAGTCATTATAAAAAGATATAGCATAAATTGTTTTTAGAAAAAAAATATTTGAGAGGATGGAGTTGAAAAGAGCTATTTAATTAAACAGAATGCTAATTTTTTCCAAAAAGAAAAACTTGCTATGGAAGAAATTAAAAAATAGCATTAAAAGATATCAAACCGATTTAAAAACCAGCATATAACATATATATGTAACAAAATATCCTTTTATTTTGTAATGCATTTCTTCAAAAGTTGTTATAAATCTTGAACTATTGTTCAATGACATCCATTTAATAAAAAAACCTCATTTTATCAAGTGAACTAAACATTTGAAATCTCTGAATCTTCACTTAGAAATGATAATCAGATTTTTCTATTCTATGTTTTAACTGCAATCAATATGATTTTGAAGCTAGAATATGTTTAAAATTGATTTATATATATAAATGATATTTAATCCATCAGAGCTACATTATTCATATCTCATAAAGATGAAGATAATTAATATCTATTTTATAATACTTAATAAAATGAGCAAACAGTTTAAACTTTGCTGCCAATTGTTCTAAAGAGAAAAATATAAAATGCGCTAACACACACGAGCACACAAAGCTGAAGACAAAGAAATTTTTTTTAAAATATATATATATTTAATTACGTGGCTAAGCGCTTTCAAGAGTTAGAGCCCTCATATTCATAGCCATCTTATAAATAGACAAGAAATTGATTAAGAGCGATGTAAATTTATGCAAATGTGATATTTACATATTCCATTTTCTGGATATTTTGTAGCTAGAGTCTTTTCTATTTATGGCGTCGCTATCTCTAGCGATAAAGTAAGCCTCTTTTATCCTCCTTATGAGATCATGTCGCTCTCTGCAAACCGCCACTGGATTTCTAAGTTGCCAATCATGACTGGCTGAAGTGCAGTGCTGCACAAAAACTAAACTATAAAAAGTGTCCACCAGTGCTTTATTATAGGAGTATGTGTATTGGGATAACCTAGTAAACAGAGGCCCTGGCCTCACCATAATACAATGATTTACAATGTTTTTTAGAGCAAGCAATATTATAGACCACCTGAGGTGCCAGCAAAAGTGGTAGGATGTCTTTAGTGTCATTGATTAGTTTGTTGGAGTTGGAAGGTATGTGAAAGCATAAATGATATTTATTATTGAATATATTGTAAAAACTTTTATGCACATTAGGTAGTTAAGAGAGTAGAAGTCTTTGCTTGTCTAATAAAACAAAACATTGATTCTATAAGGAATATATGTATAATAAATCAAATAATGGATATTAAACATATTTGCAATCAATCCAATTTGTAAAGAATTGTGATGTACTCCCCCAAAATTTATTATAAATTTTAAATTTATATTCAAATAAAATTTTCCAATACAAAATCTATAACAAGATTTGAAGGATTTGATTGATTTTAAATAGTTATATGGTATATTAATCAATTTATTACAGATACATTCTTACAATATCATATTATGAGTTATAAATATTGAAGCATGGATGGGTTAAATATTATTTATGCATTCAATCAATTGCCAAAACATTCAAGCTCCAAAATCAAATTGATTTCAATTAAAACAGATAAATAGAAAAATCTTGCTATCATTTCTGTGCAAATATCCAGGTGTTTCAAATATTAAGCTCACCCAATGAACGAAAGTCTTTGATAAAGTGCATATATAATGATAAGATTTGATCTGAAATATTTTGTATTGAATGGTAGTTCAAGAATTATGAAAAGATTTGGAGGAATGCATTCACAAAACAATTATGAATATTTATCAGATACTTAGTCAATTTATAACTCTTTATATTACACACAAACACATGCATATATATGTGCCTGTGTGTGTCAAGTAATTATGGTGATAAAATGTAATCACTGAAACAATAAACATTTCCAGTATTGTTTATTTCAATATATTGCTCTTTATTGTCAAATATGTTTTGTAAGGTGAATTCATTTTCATTTGCTGTTCTCAATTTTTATAAGAATAAAAAGTGTGGCAATTAATATTAAATAAAGTTAATTTTCACTCCAAATTATATGTTAACAAAGCTTATTAAATATGATTAATAATTTAACTACACAAAGTGGAGTTAAATTGTACTAATTTTAATACTGTGAGTAAATAACTGAATATCACATTTGTAAATATCAATTAATGCAATACTAATAATATGTAATTTCTAGAATGATAAAATTTTTGAGTGTTGTATAAATGCAGTGCACCCTATTGACTAATCTTCTTTGCAAATGAAAAAATGAATTCATTTTAATTTTGCTTTCCTAGTTCTTTAAAGATAACAACTCTGACAAATTTAATAATATTTGTAAGATCGACTATTGTTGTAAGAGTTGGGAAAATTAAATGAAAATAGATTCTTTTTAAATCTGTAAAGAAGATTTGGCAATAGAGGCTCAGTGCATTGATATAAACAGCATTCAGAATGTTTATCATTACAGTGATTATAAATACACGGCCATATTTGTGGTTCATGAATTAGTTTGTATAGTCAACATAAAACTTATCTATCTATCTATCTATCTATCTATCTATCTATCTATCTATCTATCTATCTATCTATCTATCTATCTATCTATCTATCTATCTATCTATCTATCTATCTATCTATCTATCTATCTATCTATCTATCTATCTATCTATCTATCTATCTATCTATCTATCTATCTATCTATCTATCTATCTATCTATCTATCTATCTATCTATCTATCTATCTATCTATCTATCTATCTATCTATCTATCTATCTATCTATCTATCTATCTATCTATCTATCTATCTATCTATCTATCTATCTATCTATCTATCTATCTATCTATCTATCTATCTATCTATCCATCCATCCATCCATCCATCCATCCATCCATCCATCCATCCATCCATCCATCCATCCATCCATCTATCTATCTATCTATCTATCTATCTATCTATCTATCTATCTATCTATCTATCTATCTATCTATCTATCTATCTATCTATCTATCTATCTATCTATCTATCTATCTATCTATCTATCTATAAAAAGTTTATTATAAGATATATAAAATATCTATATATACAACAAAAAACATGAAAATAACAAATTTTCAATAAAAAAGCTTTTTTCGATACATATAATTTGTATCCTTTTCAATATGTCTACTCACGATTACCGTAAAATATACATATAGCGACATCTATTTATAATACAACCAACACAAAACAATTATTATCATCAATTATTTCATGAATACATACAATACAATATAAAAAATATAAAAATATATAAAAATATATTCCTTCATTAATTATAGTATATTCATATATACTCAAAAACACACAAAAAACACACAAAACATTAAAATATTAACATCCTTCTTATTTATCTATCCAATCATCTAATTTTAGCCAATTATTAGTCAAATTAATTGAACCCTTATAAATGTTCATACAATTATTACTATTATTTTTAATATAACTAGTTTCATATACTTTTCGCCTATTAACATTTTTCAAGTAATTTAATGCTAGTATATTTTTAGTACAATCTATTTTATGATCATATTCTAAATAATGTATAAACAAAGCAGATTTATCATCTCTCCTATTTATTGCAGCGTTATGTTCTTTAGCTCTTATTTCTAATTGTTTACTTGTATGTCCATAGTATACTCTTTTACAAATTCCACATATAATTTTATAAACCATACCTTTCTTATATTTTAAATCATCTAATATTTTATAGTTACCTATTAATTTATCTAAATCTTTACTGTCTGCCTAACCTATATTTGTATCTTTTTTACTATTTACATAATTTTTTATAAAAATAAATATAATAGAAATAACAAATCTGATAATAAATGGATAAAAATTTCATATCATCCTAAAATATATAATGCATTATTAAAAAATTATGTAAATAGTAAAAAAGATACAAATATAGGTTGGGCAGACAGTAAAGATTTAGATAAATTAATAGGTAACTATAAAATATTAGATGATTTAAAATATAAGAAAGGTATGGTTTATAAAATTATATGTGGAATTTGTAAAAGAGTATACTATGGACATACAAGTAAACAATTAGAAATAAGAGCTAAAGAACATAACGCTGCAATAAATAGAAGAGATGATAAATCTGCTTTGTTTATACATTATTTAGAATATGGTCATAAAATAGATTGTACTAAAAATATACTAGCATTAAATTACTTGAAAAATGTTAATAGGCGAAAAGTATATGAAACTAGTTATATTAAAAATAATAGTAATAATTGTATGAACATTTATAAGGGTTCAATTAATTTGACTAATAATTGGCTAAAATTAGATGATTGGATAGATAAATAAGAAGGATGTTAATATTTTAATGTTTTGTGTGTTTTTTGTGTGTTTTTGAGTATATATGAATATACTATAATTAATGAAGGAATATATTTTTATATATTTTTATATTTTTTATATTGTATTGTATGTATTCATGAAATAATTGATGATAATAATTGTTTTTTGTTGGTTGTATTATAAATAGATGTCACTATATGTATGTTTTACGGTAATCGTGAGTAGACATATTGAAAAGGATACAAATTATATGTATCGAAAAAAGCTTTTTTATTGAAAATTTGTTATTTTCATGTTTTTTGTTGTATATATAGATATTTTATATATCTTATAATAAACTTTTTATATTTTAATATAACAACATAAAGAAGTATTTTTATATTCTTTTTATATGGACTATCTATCTATCTATCTATCTATCTATCTATCTATCTATCTATCTATCTATCTATCTATCTATCTATCTATCTATCTATCTATCTATCTATCTATCTATCTATCTATCTATCTATCTATCTATCTATCTATCTATCTATCTATCTATCTATCTATCTATCTATCTATCTATCTATCTATCTATCTATCTATCTATCTATCTATCTATCTATCTATCTATCTATCTATCTATCTATCTATCTATCTATCTATCTATCTATCTATCTATCTATCTATCTATCTATCTATCTATCTATCTATCTATCTATCTATCTATCTATCTATCTATCTATCTATCTATCTATCTATCTATCTATCTATCTATCTATCTATCTATCTATCTATCTATCTATCTATCTATCTATCTATCTATCTATCTATCTATCTATCTATCTATCTATCTATCTATCTATCTATCTATCTATCTATCTATCTATCTATCTATCTATCTATCTATCTATCTATCTATCTATCTATCTATCTATCTATCTATCTATCTATCTATCTATCTATCTATCTATCTATCTATCTATCTATCTATCTATCTATCTATCTATCTATCTATCTATCTATCTATCTATCTATCTATCTATCTATCTATCTATCTATCTATCTATCTATCTATCTATCTATCTATCTATCTATCTATCTATCTATCTATCTATCTATCTATCTATCTATCTATCTATCTATCTATCTATCTATCTATCTATCTATCTATCTATCTATCTATCTATCTATCTATCTATCTATCTATCTATCTATCTATCTATCTATCTATCTATCTATCTATCTATCTATCTATCTATCTATCTATCTATCTATCTATCTATCTATCTATCTATCTATCTATCTATCTATCTATCTATCTATCTATCTATCTATCTATCTATCTATCTATCTATCTATCTATCTATCTATCTATCTATCTATCTATCTATCTATCTATCTATCTATCTATCTATCTATCTATCTATCTATCTATCTATCTATCTATCTATCTATCTATCTATCTATCTATCTATCTATCTATCTTCAGTCACATACAATAACAACATATTTCAGAATTAATGTTAGTAAGCTACAAATAGATTATACTTTAACATATAACATATTTTTATAATTAACTATTTGCAAATAAGTTTCAAAAATATTCTTATAGGACTTTATGATATTTATATTATGAGAAAATTTATAAATATTTGAAACTTTTTTATGAACTGGAAGCTATCAAATGTAATCTTATATCTAACACCCAACTCAGCATATGCATGCAGGTCATGAAATGACATAGAATAGCATGATGTCATAAGAGGGATTTAGAGATTTAGTAAGGAAATACAAGTTTATTTTAATTGCTTCACATGTTTATTTTCTAATATTAGAACCAATGCATTCATGAAAATAAAGCATCTCACTATGAAAGTTACAAATAAGTTTAACGGGAGGAAAGGGAAACAAAAATTGAGGAAGTAAATAACCTATTTCCCTCAATGGTTTAGGTTTTAGAGGAATATCTTTAAATTTTCTTGATAAATGCAGTATCTCATCCAAAAACAACATGTTTTAATATTTAAAATAATATTTTTAAAAGAGTGAATTTTGTATGTAAATATAAAGCATACATTTTAATCTTAAAATAAACCAAAAACTGCTGCTACATAGAAAAGAAGTATGCGGAGTTCAATTAGGAAGAATTAAATAATGAATGAATGAGTTAAAAAACAAGCTGAAATTATTAAAAATTAAAGAGCTAAACACAAAATAAGATAAAAATTAAAAATCCCCCCACCCATAAGAGAGAAAATACTAAATTTAAAATATGAAAACAGTATATAATTTTTTTTAAATCTTTGAAAATAATACACTAAATTTTTTTTAAATTAAATGCTTTTATTTACCATGCACTAAAAAAGATTTTTTTTCCAACCACAATTGGGCTTTTTAAATGCAGCTTAAAATAAAAGCATATGAGTCCAGAAATTGATTAAGTCAATAACTTGTTATAAAAATTAGGATTGACTTAATTAATTTCTGGATCCTGTTCCCATTATTTTATTTCAAGTTAAATCAACAAATTCTAATTGTGGTTGAAAAAATAATTTTTTGTGCACTGTAAATAAAGGCATTTGATTTAATTTTTTGACTATTAATTTTAATAGTAAGTAAAAATATAAAACTATGTTGTACTATAAATTTACTAGACACTTATAGTTGATATATATATATATATATATATATATATATATATAATATATATATATATATATATATATATATTAATATGCATAACCCTTATGTATATATCATATTTACTACGTGAACATAATAATATATATGTATATAAAAGATTAAAAAGATAAAATATTATTTGAGTAAAAAGTGTTTTACCTTTTTACTTTTGATTGGAAATATTTATTTTAAAAAAATGCTAACCAAAACTATATTGTAAATGAACTTTACTTAATACATATAATTTTATTCACACTTCTAGTGTATATAAATCATTAGATATTTCTGCAGTAAAATAATATGTATATTCTTTATATATATATCATATTTAGTATGTGCATATAATTATATATGTACAATAATTCAGTAAGTTATTTTTCTGTTGAAAATTGTTTCACTTTTTTTTTATTTGAAAAAAAAAAAATTTTTTTTAAAAGCTTAACAATATTATATTGTAAACAAATATTCTTATTACTTAAATGAAGCTTACAATTGAAACCAAGAAAATCATGTGCATTGCTTAAAACATTTAAGTTATATAATCAAAATATTAACACCCTGTCCAATCTTTCATTTTTAAGAATTGTTTCCTATCACTTTTATAGAGATTTTAAAAAATGTACAAAATTTCAACAAATTATATTGAACTTAAATCTATAAATTTTTTTTATAATTTTAAACTAAAGGCAAATAATCTCTATATCACCCTCTTGTGAGACTTACTTAAAACATATTAAAATTTGAAGCAATTCTATGGAATTTAAATCTATTAAACTTTGATTTTAAAATTTCATCCTAACTTAAAAGTAATTCAAAAGTTTAAAAACAAACATACCAACAAAGAAACAAAATTTTGAACATAAATAAGAGCATTTAAAAAACAAAACAAAGTCCATGGTAAATATGGGAGTTCATACTCAACTAACAATTATTGACCATAAATCAAATAAAATCCATTTTAAGTATGTCTCCAGCTAATTTTAAACACAGATAAGTTTCTGACTCACACAATTAGTGCATTAGATTAAATATTACTCAAATAAATTTGTGTAAATTAAAAAATATATAATCTTTATCACTACCACATATTAAAATACATTTCTCAGAAAGATTATAAAGAATATTAAAATCCTGATGAAGTTTATTTTATATGAAACCTATTTTAAAAAATAATATATTTTTTAAAATTAACAATTTTATAAATAATAAAGCTTAGTTTGCTACTCTTAAATGAAAGAAAAATATTTTTTCTTTATTTTATATTATTAGTCCAATTATTATGCAACTTTGAAAAGTATGGTGTATTTTAAATGTTTTGTGTGTTTTCTATAAACTATGTAAACAATTTTTTGTGTAAGTTATAGTCATGCATGTTGTTATATATAATGAGAATTGTTTGTTACATAGCTACTACTTTTTATTAGATTGCCAATCAATATTTTCTATATTTTTTTATCTTACATAGTATCTTCAAGCTTGTTTTTTTTTAATTTTATATGCCAACTCCAATTTTTTTTATATTTAACAATTTTCTCATTAAATTTCTATAATTATAACCTTATTTGTTTTACTTATTTAATAATAATGCTTTAGTTAACAAATAATTCACATCATTTTCATACAAACTAACATTTGATTATTTGTGATGAATAATTTAATAAAAAAATAAATCTTATATTAAGCACATCTAAACATTAACTGTTTAGTAATTGTTATAGAGCATACTATTTTTCAAATTCTACACATTAAATTATTATAGGTTATAAATCTTTTCATAATCATAAAATATATATATACATCTAATTAAAAATATATACACAAAAAAGTGTACAATAGGTCTATTATATAGATTTCAAAATTCATGGATTTAATGACTTCCACAAAATGTTTAATTTAAGATTTATAGATTTCACACGTACTTCCCTTTATAGCATAGTAGCATCATTTTGTTGATCCATATATTCACACACTTAATTGGACATATGGTTCATTTTCTGTGGTGACGTAAAAAAGATATGTTTTTAAACATAGACCCAAAGCATAAAATATAAATTATGTTAAATGTTAATGAAGTAATAAAGAAAAAACAACTGATTTATTTTGATAAAAGTCATATCCTTAAACTGGCTAAGTATTCAATGAGAATGAATAATCATTTTGTTAAATAAAAAAAATAAAACATAAATTCATGCTAATATTTTTTATGTTTTGAAATTGCAGTTACAGTGTCAGTGGGTGATAAGTATTTAATAAAAACTAAAAAAGGTGTTAAATTTATGCTAGCAAAATAAAAACAGGGAGGAACTTTCATTAAATAGCAATGTTATTTGGACAAAACATTTTGAGTCTATATGTAGACCATAACAAAAGATCTACTGAAAAAATTGTCATACCAATTCACTAATGCAAGTAGGTGATGATTGCATAAATTTTGAATGTAAAAACATCAGAATACACTTACACAAATACTCCTAGATTTGTGTACAGAATATCTGTACATAAATGCATACCCTCTCTTTACCTTTTCCCTGTTTATTTTTATAATTACATTATTTAACATAATTTTTAAATTCAATTGTATCACAGTATTTATACATATGTTAAAAACATCTGAACTGAATATGACCCAAACTGGAAATACTAAAAAACAGAGACTGCATCTATAAAAAATAGAATGTAATGTGGAAGGACTTATATCAGTAAAATCAGCTACCTTATTAAAGAACAACTAAAAGAGCACAAAGTAATTATTAAAGAGGAAAAAATTGATGTTTTGAAAGAAGGAGACCATACAGGGACCAATGAATATATGTTCAATAGGCAAAAACAAAAGTACTGATTAAAGAGAAGAAGGGAGAAAGAAGAATATTCTAAAAAGATGCTCATATAGGATGGTAAATAATCATAGAATATAATCTCATATGATAATTCTTAATGTTTGGAAACCACTCAATAACTCTTAAGAAAAAATAAGAAATCAGAAAATCTTTATAGACTATTATCCTTAACAGAATAATCAAATTAGTTACAATGACATCTTAAACTCAGTATTCATGAATTTAAAGATTCCAGGTTCAATTTCCATACTAATACTAAATCATTTGTAAATGCACTTGAAAAGATTAAATAAAAGTTGATTTAAAAAAAAAAAAAAAATTCTAGATAATGAAAATCGTCCAATATATAATTACACACACATGTTACAAACATGTAGTATGCAGAGCGCACTATTATCTGAAGATTCTAAATTCCAAAAGCTTGAAACCAAATTGTAGGAGTAAGATAAGCCTAATATATACAATTCATAATAAAAACACAAGTCAAATTCATTTTTTTTGTAGCCACAAACTATTAGTATATATTAATATAAACTGGTTTTGAACAATTTTTTGCAGACGAAGAAGTATCCAAAAAGACTAAACTCAATAGGCAACTTAAATATTCCATTTACGATTTTTTCCCTTATTTTGTTTTCTATCTAAAATAAAGTACATAATTTTGCTGTGGCATATCCATTTATTAATAATAATTGAATAGTTAGCTGATTTGTTACGATTCAGCAACTGGGGAAAGGGGGTGGGTGGGTGAATCAACTAAAGTTTGTTTGAATCCTGAAATATACCTCCAAGCTTCATTCAGAATCGAACATCATGTCATTGGGGCATTGAATAATATAGATAAAAGTTAATACAGCCATTAAATAGATCATTCTAGGGCAATGATCTCTCTAAGAGGTTTTCATAGAAAAATAAGATTTTACTCAACAGGCGTACTTATTGTTGAATGATGGGGGTTGAGTGATTTTTCATCTTTATTTTACTATCTAGTTAAAAATAACGATACGAAATAAACATCTTACTTGATTGGAGCATTAAAAAAATCAAGTTTGAAAGATCTGGATTCGAATTCAGGTTATAGGCATGCAGACGAATGTGCTGCCACTATACCATGAAAGGCGCTAAATAATATATTTTTCATTGTATAAAAATTTTACTAAATAAATTTTAAACAAACCTTTTGGCAGTTAAAATAACTAACTTTTCTTAATCATTTTACTTCCAAATGATTTAAAGAAAAGACAAATTTTATCTTTACTGAGAGTGACCAGACTTTTTTAATAAAACAGCATTCTTTAATAAATAGTCTATTTTTCAGAGTCAAGTCGAACTTAGCACAAAAATGTCTATTAGTCAATTAAGCAAAGACTGGAAATACAAGTTCAAAAATAATGAAGCTAATTTTTACCGAGATAGCGATTTCTCTAGTCAAGATTAATACTAGTTTTTAAGCAAACTTTGTTTCATTGATAATATCAGATAAATATATAGTTGTAATTATAGATGCTATATATAAATAAAATTATATAATGTTGCATAAATTATTTATGAAATGTATAATTGAAATGCAATATCAAGTTATAAAATAAATAAAAAGATTAGAGGGCAAAAATGTGTTCAAATTTGGTTTATCAATTCTTTCCTCACCTCAACTTCCCCATACTGCAATTATTCACCAATATGAAAAATCAGAACAATTCTTCAGGTGAGAAAGAGTTATCAAACATCTCCAATATTGATGTCTATGTTAATAATTTTATAACTTTAATTTATATTACTTTCATGCAAGGTTTCTATCCACTTTTTAATCCTTGTGGAAGGGTGAACGATTATAGAACCTTAGATTTATATATTTTAAAATTTTTACATTATATAAAAAAATTACAAAATAATTAATAATACAAAAGAATATATATATATGTAATATACAAATCAATATATATATATCAAAATACAGTACAATTTATATAAATTATATTCTTTTAGAAGTACTTTCGAAAGTACTTCTAAAAGAATATAATTTATATAAATTGTACTGTATTTTGATATATATATATATTGATTTGTATATTACATATATTGTGAAACGAATACAGATATCAAACTTTATTTATTATATATATATATATGAGCATTCAAATGCTATATATGGTAATGCTTCTATATGAAACTATTTCAGGTAGAAATATTTTAGCTTAATAGCTCTGAGAATAATTTTCATTTTGAATAACTGGCCATTTGAGTAGAATTTTTTTGAACTAATTATGTTGCTTGGAGGTTTAATATCATCTTCTTGAGCAATTAATTCTTTTATTATTATGATGATGATGATTATGATTATGATGTCAAAAGTAAATTTTATTAAGACTCAAAAAGGGTTACATGAGTTACATATGAAAACATAAGTTCTTAGATACAAGTTAATACATGATATTACATATGCAAATAAAGGTTTACAATATTGCATGGGATAGGAAAAAAAGACAATAATTGGAAAAAGAATGATCATTACTTAACAAGATACATGTGTCAAATTAGTTTTACATAGAATTTGTAAATGGGATCTTGAGAAAAATACATGGAAGCACATGATAATATAAGGGAAAACATATGTGGGGTGTGGGTTTGGAGTTGGTATTAGATTAATATATTATTGTATATGAATTTGGCCGATTTGTTGTGAAGGACTATAGTTTTCATGGCTGTCTTATTGTTCAAGTCTTATATAAGTTGCATGTGAAAAAGATGAGTTTTTAGATACAATTTGATACATGGGATGATTTACAGTTGTTGGAAGAATAATAATTATTGCATAACAAGATACATATTTCAAATTAGGTTTACATAAGTTTTACAAAAGCATTATGAGATAAATACATGAAAGCATATGGTGATATTTGTTAATACATTTAGGGAGGGTAAATGGAGCTAGTGTTCTATTGGTATATGACTGTACATAAATTGGGCTGTTTATTAGTTGGTGAGCACTATAGGTGTCAAGGTTAAATCTTATTGTTCATGTACTGGACATTTAAAGTTCATTTGAGATAAATTGGTGGAGTGATCTGTAAACTTCTTTGGATTGGAAGTTGGGTATACTGTGTACTCTCATGTGATGCAGTATTTATTCCAGACTTCATCCTGATGTGATGTTGGAGCCATGAGTTCATGCATTGTAGGCACTTGAGCTGGTTGAGATTCAGAGTGTGCGGTGGCAGTGATATCGAGAGCTTGGAATCTGTGACTGATATAATGATGGAATTGAATAAAAATGATGTAAAATATCCCCTGTAGCATGGTAATAACAAATGTTTACAAATTGTTGTCAGCATGTCAGGCATCCACACATGGGGGAGGGGATTTACAAAATGAGTTTTAAGTCTAGGTTTTAAATTTTGTTTGCATTGGTTGTCCTGAAATTGACTTATTCATTAATGGACTTGAAATATCTTTGCTATTGTTGACATGGAAATTGTTCTTGAAGAAGTTGATGTATGTTTTTTTTTTTATAAAATAAAGCTGGAAATATGGTAGAATAGGTTTTGGTGTCAACAACTTGGTCATGTGGTTTGCATGGTAATCATTTTGATTGGTTTTAATGATTTAAAAGTGTCATTTTTGTTAAAGAAAAAGCTTGTGTAAATTCAAAATTATCTTAGAAAAGGTGTGCAGCATAGTTAATTGTTAATAATTGGTTCAATAAATGTTAAATTTACCTGAAATATTGCAGATTTTTGATTGGTCTGCTGGGGGTTTAAACCCAGAAATTTTTTCTCGCTGCTTAGTAATATTAAGGTTTATTACTGTTAATGAAATATTTTTTCTTGAAAATTATCCACTACACACACAATTTTTTTTTATAACTAGAGAGTTATCTAATTAGGTCAAGTCCAGTCTTTGTGATGACTTTCATCTTAAAAAAAAATGAATATTATGAAAATTCTTAGGTTTCATAACAGAAGCTCTTGGAATGTACATAGTGAGAAAACTAATATTAACTGTTGAACTGATATTATTATTATGTTTCAACAATAATCTTTATTAATACTTTGGGTTTCATACCATTATATAACTTTGATTGTAAAGGTTACGATACAATCATGTTGTACAGGTTTTTATTTGGATTAATTTTAAGGATTACATTACTCAGGTTACAAGGTATATTTTTTACAAATGCTGCTATTAGTTTTGAATACAGAGATTGGATATCAAAATTGTTCATTAAAATTAAAAAAAAAAACCCAGTTCAATATAAAACTCAACTTCATAAATAGATAGATAGACAGACAGATAAATAGATAGATAAATAGATATGACATAAAATTTTAAAATCTGTTGTCATATTGAAAGTTATTTACAGTCAGTAAATTAATCTTGATTATTGTTCTTGTAATTATTAATCTTTGAGGTACAATAGGGAAATAATTTAGAGTCAATGAGGTATAAAATCATGTTATGGGTGGTGCATGAAGAACAAAGTCAATTCAAAATAGAGCTACGTCTGATGAGCATCCGGTGGAGTGTAATAGGTGGGGAGTAAATTCTGTAGTCTGATGGAGGATATGTCGAAGGCAATAAGGTGAGCAATGTTGAGAGTAATGTACCCCACTGAATGCCATACAATGTGAATATTGTTGGACTATGACCTTTGATAGATTGGATGGTTGTTTTAATAGTGATCAAGTGGCAGCAAAAATGTCTGAGGATGCAATATTGTTGTTGCAGGCCTTGGTTGGATATTATTGATGAATGTAGTTGGATATCTTTTGATGTTGTTGCCAATAATCAAGATGCAGTAAGTGCACCAAAAGGCATAGAGGGAGCAGGTTATTGAACAAGCTATGGTGGTATGTGTATCTTCTGATAAGATTGAATTAGCTGTTGTAATATATGCAACTGTTCTTCTATATGTATTTAGTAATAGTTATGATTTGGTTGAGGCTTGACACTGCTGAAAGAGGTGTTGCGCCATGACATAAAGTGCAGAATAGATTTATATTTTTTGCATAAATGGTGATACTGGTCAAAATGAAATGTCAGAAAGGTATATAGGTTAAGATAAACTAGAAAATTGAAAAAATGTTTGTTCCAGGCACCATCTTTTGAAAGAGTGGAATAGCTGGCAGTTATTGATACCAAGCATGGGAGAAAAATTTTTTGTTGACCTCTGGATATATGAATGTCATATGGTTGCCAGTATGTGTTTTTATTAATCATTGGAAAGGTTGAATGTTGATAGGAATTACAGGTAAAATGTGGTGAGAAATGAAGCTAAGAGAAGAGGAGGTCTATCAGTAGAGATTACTTGTAATAGCAATCAGAGTGTTGGGAACTTTTAAACAATTGATACAATTAAATTTATAGCTTTTTGATGTAGAATACATGGATTTTGTGAAGGGACCAAACCATTATTAATGGATGGGCAACTAAGTCTCTTAGTTAAAATTGAAACCATCTTCCTGCCCCATAGTAACTTGATGGCAGAATTAAATGATTTTAAGAATTCAAGAATAGACAAATAATATGTAATCTCACACATTATGTGTATATAAAATAGGTAAATTTTAGCATAAAAAGAAGGATAAGTTTTGGAAAGAGAGTTGGTGATCCCAGTAACCTTTTCTTGAGGCTTGTTTTGTAAGGGGTTCTTCATTGCAAGTGAGCCCATGTAAAACAGGAAGCCTAAGAAAGGGGTTGTCTTTCCCTGATATATTTGAGTTCATGGTTTGTTGGTGTATATAAAACATGCTAGTACTTTACTCATGTTAAATCTAAATTTACACATGGCAGAATTTTGTTAGATGGTTTGCAATATGGGGAGATGCTTATGAGAGAGAAGAAGACAGTGACATCATCCATGTATGCTATGCATGAAATGTATTGGTGAGTTAAGTATAATTTGATGTCTGAAAATATCTGCTGTATATGATTTAAGGTGGGGTTTATAAAAACATAAAGAGTAGTGCACTAAGAGATGAGCCATGGGAAATGCATTGCATAGGGGTAAAGGATGAAGAACTTTTCTCATTGAGAGTGATATTTATCTCTCTGCTCTGCAATAAATTGGTAATTAATTAATGTAGAGTAATTGTTAATGGTAATGTTAGCTAGCATAACAGTCAGAATGGAAATAGTCATCATCATCATCATTATTATTATTATTATTATTATTATTATTATTATTATTATTATTATTCAATAATAATTATTTATCTTAGAAAGTTACAAGGGTTTTACAAAGCTTGGATTGCTGTGCTTACATGTGCAATTCACAGTTGTAAGCTTATATATATAGTTATATATATATATATAATTCACAGTTGTAAGCTTATATATAAGTTGCTTTATTAGTTTACACATAAACTTTTTCATGTTGTGGATAAGTTGCAGGTTTTACCTAGCTTGACTTCTCATAATATATATGGCCAATTTGTAGATGTACATATGTAAAAGCTGATTTGCATGGTATTGCAAAAACTTTTACATGCTGTGGATTAGTTCTAAAGGTTTTACATAGCTTAAATTGCTGTAATTACATAGTCAATCCATTGATGTAGGTTTATGTATATAAAAGTTGATTTATTGATTTATACAAGATTACAAGAATTTTTATTTGCTGTAGATTAGTTTCAAGGATTTTATATAGCTTCGATTGCTTTGGTTACATGGGCAATTCATAGTTGTAGGTTTACATATGTAAAAGTTAATTTATTGATTTACCCAGGACTGTGGGAACTTTTACAAGCAGTGGATAAGTTATGAGAGTTTTATATAGCTTGGACTGCTGTGGATACGTGGTCAATCTGTAGATATAGGTTTATGTAAGTAAAAGTTGATTTATTGATTTACACAAGATTACATGAATTTTATATGCTGTGGATTGCTGTATTACCATGCTAAACAGGTTAATTTTATATGTGATTGGGTTGCCTAGGTAACATAGATGAGGGACTAGCTGTTTTTTGGGAAGTGTGGCAATTGTCTGTTAGGTCTGAAGATACTGGTATTAAATCAATGACAGTTATTTTTAACTTTTTAGAGTGTCAGATTTTCTTTGGATGATCAGCTTTTCTTTTGGTTTCATTGGGGAATCAATTTAGGAATCTTCTATTTTATCACAGCACTTTTGAGTAAGTTGTTGAGAGCATAATGAATTTTTAACTCTAGAGTTCATTCATCCTCACTGCTCTAAAGGCAAAAAGAAACCTTCATTTTGAGTATGTTATCATTCTGTCACTTCATAAGGTATAAAAGAAAAAAAAATACAGTTCTAGAATCTGACACTATCATTGTGCAAAACTGCACAGAGTATAAAGAAATAAAATTTTAGCTCACCCAGTCTGCCATTTTATTATTGTTCTGAACTATACAGGGTATAAATGAATGATCAGAATGTTTTCTGAATATATATATATATATTCATACAGATAATAAACTATTTAATTATATACAATACAAATTAGCCGAGAATTTATTGTAAATGGTCGTTTACATTAATGCTATAATAATATATAATAAAAATAGATAACACTATCATCTTGATCCGATAATTTGCAATGATAGCAAAACAGTCATAGAAAACTGAGAATTAATAAAGCCATAAGATAGAGGAGAAAGTAAATAACTAAATAAATAAAGCAACAATGTATCTAAATATTGACGCAAATTAAACAAAATGTTTCAAATGTTGTTTTATACATGATTTCAGATTTTTAAAAAAGTGTTTTGGTTTTAATATATGCAATGTTTTTATGTTTTTTTTTTAACACATATCATATCAAATAAATCTATAGAAAAAAGTTTTTTTAACGAAAGCAGATTGTAAACATATATAAATTGCAAATGTAAACATATTCATAAATAGAATAACTGGTCAATTTTTGTTTTTGTTTTAAAACTATATTTCCAAATCAATTTCAATATAAAAAAAACAACTACAACTACCTATTAAGAATAAATGGAAAAGAAATATTATTTGATAATACATTTTTAAGCAGCCACACCATTACTATATACATGGATTACGACAGGTGGAATTCACACACAGCTACACACACATACACAAAGCTTTCAGCTTTAATAGTGAAAACATAAACAAAAATAGATTGCAAAATAGATCCCAAACGATTCAATAAAAAAAATTCAAACAAACAACGTAACTATTAAAATTTTGGATTGATAGTGAATCTACAAAATAATGAATGAAAGTAAAAAATAATAATTAAGGATAAATTTGACAAAGAAATGAGTAAGATTAAACTATAACAATAATAACAAAATTCAAAATGAATAATAATAATAATAGTAAGAAAAAGCAAAATAAGAAGAAGAAAAAGAAGTATCAACATTTGCAAATATATTTAAAAAAAAATATAGCTGGAAAAATAAAATTTATCTTAAAATGTATGAAATTTAAAATATATAATATCAAATACAGATGAAAGAAATATCAAAAAGACATCAATTAAATTTTTTTAATAAGATATAGTGAATAGTACATAGAAGAATTCTCAAAAATTAAAGATGTAATCAAATTAGCCTTGAGATCATTGCTAAAGACTAAAGTTATTAGATTTGATGAAAATGTATTGAAGGTTCAGAGAAAGAGAAGAATCAAAAAAAGAGCTGAACATTTAATTTACCTGAAAACTATACTTTCAGATGTGAAGAAATCAATTTATGTTACTTTAGTTAAGATAAGAATATTGACAGAATACTAAAACTATTGTATTATATATTTTATGTGGGGGGAAAAATGAAGCTGAATATATTTAACATAGACTAATGCCTTGTGTTGAGTGAAAACTGCATAATGTGAAAACTTTTCAAAAAAGACTGAGAAACAAAAGATATCACTGCTGATATATTCTGGATAATTGAAATATTTCAAGAATGACAGAAAAAAACTATGTATTGATTACTACAACATTTTTGATTCTGAGTTATGAAATACTTTTTTTTAAAAAAAATTGAAGTATAAAAAGCATTTTATTGTTCTTGATGAATTTTCTTATAGAACTAAAAGCTACAATTAAAACAGAGTAGTTTATTTCATATTGACAAAGATAATTGGGTAATAAACCACTAAACATCACATGATCACCACTGATGAAGGTCACAAGCCAGAAACTAGTCTGGGGATATTGGATGAATAGGCACTAGATAGGGATTTTATGCACAAGCCTTCTGGCATCCATTGATTACTCTGGTTAGCACAAGGTGGCACTACTATATGGAGAGTTTTTGCCTGTTTACTAATAATTGGGTAATGTTGCAAATAAATGCCCTACTCATTCAGCTTGTATAAGGAATAGATAATGAGATGAGATAGATTGTGTGAAATATATATACATATGAATTCAAGATTTGGTAGACAAGATATCTACAAACTTAGATGTATTGAATTACAGCTGAAAATACAGATGACTTCATCAGTTTCCTTATTAAAGTTAAAAAATAGAAGGAAAAGATTAGAGCTAACTTTAAAATTGATATTGAAGACAAAAAATTAGTAACAGCTACACTTTCTCGAATAATTAATCGGCAACAAAAAATAAAACCAACAAAATAAATTTAATAGAGTAAGACAGATCATAATTGTAATGAATAACCTAAAAAACAAAATCATATATTAATGAACAAAAATAAAATTGTTTAAACTATGACATTTCCTATGGTTGTTTAATGATGTGAAAATTGGACACTGAAAAAAATTGTGGTATTGGCAATTGTTATGGATAGCTATGATAATAAACAAATGGACATTTGATAAGATTAGGCTCAAAATTGCATTTAAAATATCAATAATCAGATTGTGACTGACAATGAAGATGGATACGATTCAATATTACAATAATAAATTTTATTTGAGTAGCTTGAAAATTAAGCAGGTGATGTCATTCTGAAAAAATGCTTTTTAAACGATTGTCAGAAGTCGAAGTCGATTTGATAACATTACTATTTAATTATAATTCACTGTGAAATAAGATTTTCACACAAAAAATAATAATAAGATTTTCAGTCTATCATCATTGAAAAGATAAAATCGCAGTTCAATACTTAGAAAAAAAAATAAATATTTTCTTAGGTATAAATTTTAAAATTTATCTAGTAAAGAAAAGGAAAAAAAAATCGTAATTCTGCTTTAATCTTTTTACATAGACTATTACAATAAATCAATAATTCCATTTTATCCTCGCTGCAAGTATTATATAGTTTAATAGAAATACTCGTTTTTAAACTCAAAAATGTATATATACTGTAGTGTTGAATGTAAAAAAGAAAAAAAAAGATTTGTTTTAGATGGGAAATCAATAATGTTGCATTAAAAAACGTTATTTTTTTTGCTTGAAGATAGATATATGAAGGCAAAGTGGTAAGGTACTGAACGGACTATTTTACTGTTTCTATGTTCTTAACGCAATTATTATTATATATAGTTAGAGATACAGTTTAAACTTAGAAAGTATTGTTTAATTAAAGATAGTCTGTAACGCATTCCATAAACATACAATCAATGAATGTTTTATTCCTACTGAAAGCATATATATTAGCAGGTGCACGCATATACTAAAGACAAACTGCTATAGGATTATATTTAAAAATGTAATATGTTTTGAACTCTTATAGGATATATATATTTCAACAAAAGACAAACTGTCAGCCTTATCAATTATTCAGTACTTTACATTAACATATTAATATAATAAATTTTATTTCCGAAGTGTGATAGTTATTACTTCACAAAATCATATTTTGTTAGATAAAATATCGTTATAAACTGCTTATGAATAAACTTATTACTGGTATGTCAATATAAAAATAGACGTTCTGAATTCTAATATATAGAGGCTTGCAGTTTATTAATTGCAAAAACATGTATTCTTTGAGTATTTAGATTATTCTTTATATATATAATTTACTTATACTGAATGTTTCTTATATATGCAAGTAGAGGGATTTGAACTTAGGATTTTTTAGTCTAATTCATCCTCCAGTCCATCTCAAGTAATTGATATACATGACCACATACATGAAAAAAAATAAATGATCCCAATTTCATGCAAAAGCAGCACTCATATGTATATTGGAGATCATTTATCTTTTTTCATGTATGTGCTTGAGATGAAGTAAAGGATGAATATATAAACTAAAAAATCCAAGTTGAAATCCCTCTACTTACATATATAAAGAAATATTCAGTATAAACAAATTACATATTGCCTTGGAAATAGATTACATCATAGTATAAATTCAGGCCATCCCTCTTCAGTAATATGAGAAATTAGACTGTCATGCTGTTTACATGGATTTGACTACAATATCCAATCCTATAAGCACTTTGAGTATTCCATTGTCAGTTTTTCAATGAAATGGACAGTTGAATGGTTGGAAGGGTAAAAAGGTTAAAGCCTGTCCAATAAAGTTTAAGAAATTGCTATTTTAATATAAATTGAGCACTGATTGTATACATGTGTGGGAGATTACAATCTGGCCCAATTGATAAATGCTGGTTCTGCATAAAATACATATATTGGGATTCTCTATCTTTTTCACATGTTTGTGGTCATGTGTATCAGGTACTTGAAATAGAGTAGAAGACAAATATAGACTGAAAACTCCTAGGTTCAAGTTCCTCTATGTACATTATATATAAAACTATAATATGGTTTTCATTTCCCTTTATTTGGAACTTTAAAATACACAGATAGTACTGCTGAAGAATTTAATGCTAAGTTGTACCATGAACATACCCATATACATATAGAACCAATTTTATGTATATATGAGATAAGCTCCAGTCACTGTATTCGAAACATTGGTTGTTCAATTATCATATTATGTTAAAAATTGACCAAAAATGGCAATATGCAATGCATTTAAGAATAATTTCTTCACAAATTTCCAACACTGCAAAGCTATCCATTTTTATTTATTAATAATGTTTGAGTGATTATCATCATCATCATCAACCATTATCAGTCCACTGCAGAATGAAGGTCTCTCCAAGTTCAGTTCATCTTTTCCTATCTTTAGCTTCTATTTCCACATCACCCCTGCACACTTTCTTATTTCATCCATCCATCTCACATGTGGTCCCTTTCTGGGTCTTTTACAATCTCTTGGAATCCAGTTTAAAATTTCAATTGTCCATCTATTATCATCTCTTCTAATAATATATCCAACCCAACTCCACTTCAATCTTTTAATTTTTTCAATGAGATCAGTAACACCTGTTTGTTCTCTTACCCATACATTGTGTTTTCGATCTCTTCTTGTTACTCCCAACATGCATCTCTCCATACTTCTTTGAGTGATCTGAAGTCTCTGTATTGCTCTTCTATTAAGTGTCCAAGCCTCAGATCCTTAATATCAATTTGTAATACTATGGTTTTCTGTAAGACAAACTACTTCAATACACTTAATAATGGTATGGTAGCCAAATAATGAGTATTTCAAGTACTGTCATTGGTCCAAGTTTTGTTATGTGTCATATTTAGATGTTTAGTAATTAAATTTTATGTACTTAATGTTTATTTACATAAAAATTCATCTCATTAATAATTAATGTTTTATATCAAGTTATTCTTCCTATCATTATTAATATTGAATATCAGTTATGGCAATAGTAGTGCTACCCATTATAAAACATAATAATCAGAAGGTTTGTGCATTAAAATAGCTATATAGAGAAAATTGCTATTATTTTAATGGATTGTGTATGCATAAGAAATGATGATTAGGTGATGTTTTAGTGGTTTAATATCAGTTATAATGCTAAGTAAAAGAATGGTGGCCCTTTAAACAGTTGCCAAAGGAGAATTATGAAATACATTGTATTTTGCAATCTTATTGATTAGATTTTTCAAAGCACAGTTTGTTTACATATATTTCAAAGTACAATAATTTATTAATTACACACATACATATATATATTAGAATGTGGAGTTTTCCATTTGTTATTATTTAATTAAAAAACCCATGTTAGAACAATAGCCAAATTACATTATAATACTTGACTTAGCAATGGATGAGTTTATTATAAAAATAAAAAAATTATAAAGTTTTATAATACTTGAATTTCTTACACCTATGTATACAAACTGTAGGGTTTTTGACTATTTATTAGAGCAAGAGTTGTGATTAAAAGTGGTATTTCCTTGATATTTTAAATGCCTACTGGCCTAGCATAAGATTTCTAACTAAATAATTATAAACAGAAAACTCTACATATTAAAATATTTCTTTCTAAACATATTAAATTTATATATATAGTAATACAATATTTTTAATGGATGTTTAGGTGAAAATCTTGAATGTTTGGAGCAATCTGTTTAAATCAACTTAAATAGAAAGCACTTAACCTAGAACAACTGCCCCAGGCCAAAATCAAAAGTAAACTGACAGATTGATGCATCAATCCTTCTTTTGGATGCATCAGTTTGTCAGTTTACTTTAACTTTTGGCCTGAGACAGTTGTTCTAGGTTAATTTGTTTTCTAATTAAGTTGATTCAAATGGATTATTCCACACATTCAAGATTTCCATATATATTAAAAAGGATTGTTTATATGTAAAGTTACTTAAAAGTTCTTTTAATATTAAGGGTAGTTGGAGGTAAACGGAATTGTGGGTTAAATATGGTATTTTGTAGTTCTTTACACTTGAGAAGTCTGCTTGTAGCAGTAAAACCATCAGTAGTGTTTTAGAGTTTATTTTCTTGGCTAGTCTAGTTGAGTTGTAAATTTGGGATAATTTTGATTATTTATTGACTAGTTTAACTTTATGCTTTTAATGTTTATATATACATATAATATACCATAATCGTAGTATGTAGGAAAGAACTATTATTTCTATATTTTATTATATTTTCATTATTATAACTTTTTTGGAGAATTACTTTGAAATTAATTTTTTTAGGATGAGATTCTGAATTTTTATTTGCAATTATATTTTTATAAATTATAAATTATAATTAATATTCACTCTTTTATTTTCAAGTATTTTTCAAACATAGAAATCACAAACAATGGGAAAAACTATTTTCTAATAATTGTAAAATGAACTTCACATAACCAGATTGCTTCTGTTAGACCACCAACACAATTCCTTGACTGTAACACACTACTCTTAAATAAATTGTTAACCTAATAAAAATTATTAATAATTATTTATTTAAATGTAAAAATGTTGTTGATGTGAATAGTTGCAAGTTAAAAATATGCTACTATAATGTAAACTTATGTAGAATATACATATTAACAGGCAGCATCAAAGAAATTTCAAAAATACCTGAGAGTATAATACCATATTACTTCAAATATAAGATGCACTTTTTTGAAATTTTGGACCTGTGAAAGAGGGGTACATCTTAAGTTGGGAACAAAAATTGTAATATCTTATTTCTGCAGATCTATGCATAGTATTACAGTTATTAACCTATGTAAAATAGTTTAAATCTTTTTTAGTAAAAAAAAAGATTTAATATTAAATGTCAATATTTTTTGGATTAATTTCATAATAAGTTTAACTCTCTCTTAAACCACTACTTTTAACATTATTTTGCTGATTTTTACCATTATTTTATCAAGAAAAATCATACTGAATAACCTTTAGAATTTTTTGTAACTAATAAATCAATATAATAATGAGATACGTACTGCCTTCCATAGTGCTGATTGGTTGTTTCTTGTTCTCTATACAAGAGAGTGCTTGTCAACAATTTTGACACTTCCAATATTTTTGTTTTAAGTTTAAAAATTAAAATACATTTTATTTTGTTAATTTTGCCATTATTTTTATCAAAAAGATCATACTGAATAACTGTTAGAACTTTTTTACAACTAATAAATCAATATAACAATGAGATAAGAATCTGCCTTTGATGGCATTGGTTGATCATTTTTGTTCTCTACACAAAAGTGCCTGTTAACAATTTTGACATTTCTGATATCTTTGTTTTGATTTTCAAAGTGAAAATGTATACTTTAGAATTCTTTTTTACACATTTGTATTTTTTTTCAGAAAATATTTATGAAAACAATATTTTAGAAGAATGACTCAGATTTTAATAGAATATTTTACTTTTATACAAAAACAAATTGACAAAGAAATTATAATGTTTGGCTATAATTTATAATTGGATGATAAACATGTTTGCTGCTATATATTATTTTCATCAATTATTAAACAGAAATTGATTTTTTTTAAAAACTTTTATTTATTTTAATAATCTGAAAAATTATTAATTTGCATTTTAAAAAAGGTTTTTAATAAAAAGAAAAAGATTTACTGGTAACATTAAATGTCAATGCCATATTTTAAAATCTTTTTTTTTGCTTTAAAAAACAAACTTTATGATATTTACACTAAAAAAAAAAAGACTTTGTAATGCAAGCAATATTTTGAGTATGTTTTGTGGTCTTGGAAAGATCTACCTAAAGAAATTATAAAAAAAGTCTTTCTTAAAATGTTGTATTACTAATGGTTTAAATGACCTGAATAAGATGTACCCTGTGGAATAGTAAAGATAAAAATCCAAGTTCTGAAAGTGAAGATATAGAAAGTTAAAGCATGTCTGAAGAAGATTAGCAACAAATTATAGGTGAGCTTATTGTATTTATATTAGTTCCTATTTAAATAAATAAAAATGTTTCTTATTTTTTAATAATATCATTTAAAAAATTTTTTCCCAATTTTTCCTGCATTTTAAATTTGGGGACATCTTATATTCAAATAAATACAGTATTGCTAAGAGTACCAAGCTTATAATTATCATTATCTCTTTAAAATGGTTTTTCCAAATTTTAATGTTAGGTAATGCAAAACATTCTAAAACACATATCAATCAGTTTCTCTTCTCAAACCATTTGTTAGTGTATAGCACTGAATTTTAAAAACAGAGAAATATGTAAACAAATAGTACATATTCTACTATGTTGAATGATTAGGTATGTTTTGTGAAATAATAATAGTTGAATGATTTATTGCTTGGAAGTACATAAAAAATTTGATTTCCAGAAATGACAGCTGGAACTGAGATCTGAGTTCCAGAATGAATGAAGGGGGGGGGGGTGTAAATAAATCTTGGAACAAAAAAAAATAAATAAATAGCTTTTTCATTCTTTCGAAGAATACTGGACATATTACTAGTTTTTAAAAATATTTATTATTTTTCAATATTTTTTAAATACACCAATATCTTTCAAAAATTAATAAATGCACAGAAGTACAAACTTTTATAACTTATAAGTATATTAAAATATTATTAAAATACATACGTGATAAGACACAAATTAGCAACAAAGAAAGCGTCCTTACCTGAAAAAACAAGACAAATTTAGAAAATTAAAAAAATTCTTAATCAATGTAAAAATAATAAACATTTATAAAATATTTAATTAATTATTAAAAAATAAACTTTAATTTTTATAATTTATATTAAATGTGGAAAAAAAAATTATATATATAAAATAAAATGTGGTGCTAATATTTTAAGTAAACTTTATATTATATAAGACAATATCCCTTTTAAGCATACTGGATTATCAAATGACCAATTATTTTATAAAATAAGTAACATGAACAGATGAAGTGAAAAATTAAGTACAATTTAAGTGAAAAAATGAGAGACTGAACCAAAAACATTTTCTAGATAAGATCTAATTTTAATAATTAATAATTCTCAAGTCTATGCTTATTCTATGTCTATCCATTGTTTACATTGTGATATTTACAAAGACAGCATTTCAGATGGGGCAGCATTTTAAATGTAAATTAAAATTTGTTGTTGTATCTAAAATATATAATATTAGCAGTATTTTTTATTAATATATACTGCAATTGATGTTTACCATATATGTGGTAGCTTCTGCTGAAGAACTTAAATCTATGACTGTGTTGTGTTCATTTGAAATGTATTCATTTTGCCCAATAGGTAAACTAAATGCCTTATTATTGTTATATATACTCATCAAGATAACACACAATGAAGTATCTATTATGTACAACTATAGATTATTATTCTTTTTTGTTAAAAAATTTAAGCATACAGTTTTGCAACTCAAATTCACTTGATAAACATAAATAAATTTACTGTTATTTCTCAAAAAATCTGTAAAACTTACCACTAGTTACTAATTTACAGCTTATTACTCATCATTAAAAAGAAAATAACACTCTTTATTCTTTAATTGTAATCAATTGAAAATAGTGTGATAACTATTTAGAAGTGTAAATCTCGTAAAATCTATTTTATCAGTTTTCAAATAGTAAAATTTATTTATTAAAAAAGTTTATTTATTTATTAAAAAACAGACAAGATGTTTATTTATTTTGTTTACAAGTCACTTGGATCTCAGAAAGATGAAAAAATTATTGGGTTACCACTAATAATCTGTAACCTCTTGAAAAATAAATTAAACCTGATCTAAGAATCTTAATCTTAAATAATACATAAGCCAGATAACAATGTATCTGACAGTGATAGTGAAAAAAAAGTTCTTCAAAAGATAATATATCACATGATCACCTTTTATTATGCTTGCTTAATAAAAGATAAATATAAGTAATGTCATCAATGGCAGTAAGATTCTGGACACTGTAGGGGGGGGGAAGTAATCCTTTGTTATCTAATGATCACTATAGATGATAAAGAAGTTGTTCCATGGTATCTGGTCAAAATCTAAGTAAACATAAAATGAACATCATAAATGAAAATTAATTAATGATAATCTAAGCAATTCCAGAATGTGATCTGAAAACTTTACACAGTGGGTTACAAAATGTTTGATTGGAAAAAGTCTTACAATAATAAATAATTTTATTTTTTCTAGATGAAATCTTTTTTGCTAAATAATTATGTTAGGCCAGTTGTTAATTTATTCATTAAGTAAAAATAGCCTTTACTTTTTTCATTGCAAAATATTTAGTACATCAGAAATGAAATTAACAAATTGTTTTTGTGATTGGTATCATATTATTGACACTGTCTAAATATGAAATTAGAATAACTACAGAAAATGGAAAATAATCCTAAAGAAACTGTTATAGATCAATCACAGCAATAATTGTTTGTTGCAGGACAAAAATACTTTTTTGTTGTCAAAAGAATTATAGCCATAGTACAATTTTTATCAAACAGGGTCTTATATTTTATAGTATATCAGATAAGTAACATGTTTTTGATAACAGAAACTTTCTGAAAGTAGTAGAAATGATTGCTAAATTTTCCAATAATATAAATAACCACAAAAGATGAATTCAGCATTCTAAACAGATGGTACAAATTATTATCTTGGAGACAAAATCCAAAATAAAGTAATATTATGGCAACAGAAGGAATAAAATTAATTTAAGAACTTTAGAAAGGTAATTATTATCAATAATATTTGATTTCTCACACACAGAACAGTTGTGGAAGTGAAAGAAATTTTATTTCAACTGTCTTATATATGATATTATAGGTAAAGGTTTATTTAATTCTTTTGGTAAATGAATTACAGAAATTTAACTTAGACATAAATAATTTATGAGAATTAAAAATGTTGGGTTGTAATGTCAAATCTTAAAGGTAAGCATGTTTGTTCATGACATAGCATACAGTAATAGTGATATTTGTTTTCTTAATTCTTGGTTATTCTAAATTTTATAAATATTTATATAAGTAACACTCTTGTGTTGTGTGTGTGGTAGAAGAAGTCATTTCTTGCATATTACTTATTTACACATGCACATATACTTTCTAGATTGCATATCCATTTCAAAAGTATTAATAAAACAATGGCTTGGGTAAACTATGTTAAGAGATAATATGTAGTAGCAAACTGCTACATGTTATAATCAAGTATTTTAATATAAAGAACCTTATTACTTATCTATCTCTACCTTTAAACAGAGAGCATTTTATAAATAGTGCTATTAAATCCAATATCTTTTATGCCAATGTTCTGTTATTTGATAATAAAAGAACATTTATTTTGACATAACTATAAATTCAATACGTTTTTATAGACATTTAAAATTTACAAACATACTATGACTAATTAGTTAGACAAATTTTTTTTACTTCTTGAGAAACACCACTTTTCTCAATTTGCAGCTATAGCATGCCACAATAAATCATATTTATATAGTTAAATTTAATGTAAATATATTTTTATTTTCAAGATAACATTTTTTATGATTACAAAATTATTAAAATATGTAAATACAATTGCAGATATTATTCATTATGCTTTAAAATACGATAATAAAATTAAATGTCAGATTATAATGAATTCATGATATGTGATTCCTATTCTTTTGTTAAATGACACTAATGAGTTTAAATGATGATCTAAGCTGAAAAAAAATTCTGGCATCAATTGGGAAGAGTTTATGAGAATTTGATTTATATAAAGTGAAAAAATAAAAACTCTTGGGACAACTAATACTTTATAAATGAAAAAAAAAAGTCTAAATTCTGGATGCATGAATTATAAGTGGCACCATTCTTTTATCTTTTTTTCTTAATGACTTAGCAAGCTTATAGCCCATATTTCATCACATTTACTCGGCTTCATCAGATTTTAGATTAATCTTTACCAGTAACAGCCCAGAATTAGACACAGGCATTAATATTGACAGACACCTGGTTTTTAATCATCTTTAAATAACAAATCTGTCAAGACAAGATTTAAAAATGACCAATAAAAAAAAAAAATGACAATAACTCTAGGTAGAATTATAACTTCAGTTAAACTTTTTTATTTACCTTACACGATGACGTATTAATCATAAATACAAATTATAAAAAAAAAAATGTTATTTTATTTTTTAGAAAATAATGCACTGAAGTCATAGGAAGAATTTCATAATGCGCATCCTACTATAACCGATGATCTAGGGTTTGAATCTGGAGACAAGCTTGAAAATCTTCAGAGAGCTGAGAACCTCTTAAGCAACCTTCAGATTTCTCCGCAGATATTCTGCATTCATCCAATTATTAATTTAAGATGAGCTGGTTAACGGTATTTAGCTGTTCTGAACAGAGACTAAAATATATAACAGTCAATCTGGATTTATCAGAGCAGGATTAATATGCTGACCATAAAAATGAAAAACATTTGTAATAAGATATAATTTTTAACATAAATGAGTGAGAGGGGGTGGTGGACTAACACACACTTTATGCAATAGATTATATGATTTAAGCACGATTATGAATATATTATTTTGTATATAAAACACGGTTTATTTACATGTTTGTTTGTTTTTTCTTTTAAAACAAAGAAATTAGTAATGCATTTTTATTAAATGTATAGATTAAAAACGAATTTTTATATCTTCATTTTTATTTATGTTTGATACTGTATTTTTGTATATTTATATTTAATTAACTAATCAGAAACATATACAATAATTACTAATATTTGATAGAAAATCAACTAATTGTGTGTGCTTATATGTACGTTCTTGAGTAATATTACAATATTATTTTGTTAGTAAAAATGCAATATTTCATTTTCTTAAAAAAGTACAATAAGAACGATTCATAACATATATATTTATAAACATTATTACTTTTTTAAATTTTTGATTTATTAAGCATTATATTATATGTAGACTTTTTTTCTGTTTATTTGAATTTGGGAGATATATATAAGAAAGTGGAATAATTAGAGAGCCAATAAATATACCTTTAAATTAATCAATGAAGAATGGATGTTCTTCTGAGGATCCAAGCAATGGTTAGTGCTGTTAAAGTATTATTTGATTAAGAATGTTATGGATATTTTTTTAAAAGCAAGCACATATTATATATATATATTCCATTCACTCATACAATCTAATTATAAAACAACACCTAATTGTTTTTGTTAATATATTATTTAAATTAATATTGCTGTTCATATTTTGAATCATCATCACCACTGAAAGTTCATAATCTTAGCATTTAATCTTTTTTATAATTAATTTCTGGTATTATAAATATATAATAAAATCCATAAGTTATCTATTGTCTGAATGTATGTTGGTCTGTAATGCTTTACTGAATCACCCTCCAAATTTTTTTTATTCAGAAGGAGCTCCAGTAAATAATCTTATTATATAAAATCCAATCTTTGTCATTTGTCTGTAACATTATCAAATTCACAACAAAGTATGGATTTTACTTATAAAAAAAAACTATAACTAACTATATATAACTTAAAACAGGCAAAATTCTTTATATATATTGCCACTTAGTGCAAGCCATAGTAATCAATGGATGCCAGAAACTAGTCTGGGGATATTGGATGAGTAGGCACTAGATAGGGATTTTATGCACAAGCCTTCTTGGCATCCATTGATTACTCTGGCTTGTACTGAGTGGCAATACATATAGAGAGTTTTGCCTGTTTTAATAACAGTTAAGAGCAAGCATAAGAAATAGTGATTATGTGATATATATAATCTACTTATCAAATATAACAGATATATTTAAAAATGTAAATTTTAATTTAGCTTTATTAATACTTTAATTTATTGTGTACACTTCAGATATGTACTTTGCTGGGTACATTTCTGAAGTGCACCAAACAGGCAGAGTTGTTCCAAACAATTTTTTTTCAACTTTTTAATTGTGAATTTTTCACATTTTAATATTATAATATTTATAATCTTTTATTTAATTTATATTAAATCTTTAAAAAAGTTTGTTAAATCAACTAATCAAAAAAACAATGGCCTTTTCATAGACTGGGTATAAACTTGTAAATATCTAATTGCTCTAAGAATTAGGTTATATATATATATATATATATATATATATATATATATATATATTATAATGACATAAATGGGACAAGTGTATGTATGATACCCGAAGAGCAGCGATTCTATTAAATGCAAATTAAATTCAGATTGATACCATTAAAATGACTTTAATGAAAGATTTTGAAGATCTGGTACCTTAAGTTCCTAATCCATATCACTACAAATTGAAGATAAATGCTAAATAATAGAAATACTAGCTTTAGTGCAGATAATAAAATTGTTAAGACAATAGTCTGACCTTTATTTGGACTGAAAAATATATACAGAGAATAATACTATTTGAATTATAGACCAATGTATAATTGTTTATTTGTGTCTCTTAACTGGTTAAAGTAAGTAAAGTTTATAACTTATTTTAGTAATGATAATAATAATAATTTATTTACATCAAGTAATGATAACTCATAAATGAATTTAATAAAACATCAATGAATAAACCTAATATATGACACTTATCTAGTGGGTATAACTCAGTATGATGTTAAACAATAGATATAGGTTGAGAATTAGATGAAAATCTGTTTATTTTCATTTGTTAAATATACAAAATTTACAAAACCTTAGAACTTATTCAGAGTTGAAATTATGATAATATAAGACCTAAATAAGTTATTGTAAATATCAAATTATTGTTTAGTGGTAATTTTGATTAATTATCATGATTTTCCTTTAATTGTGTGTACATTTAAAGTATTTATTTGTAACTAAACACAAATATTATTAGATAAAAAATAAATAAATAATAGAACTTGAAATGGAATTAAAAGTTCATAAAGTGAGGAGATACACAATGCCCATATATGCCTGAAAATTTCAAAATTCAAAGCATAGTATTATCCTAGATTAATAAGAAGATTGAAATCCATATACTATTAGAGATTCCTTTTTAAAAAATCATTATATAATTTTGTTTGTCTGTATTTCTTATTAAACTAGTTTTCATAACTTGGTGTTCTGTAATTTAAGTTTTTTAGCAACATATATGTATATAAGATATTGGGAGATATCAAATATTTCTTTAGAATCTTTAGGTATTGAGATGTCCATAAACATTACACAAATTTATTGACAGATTTTGGCAATATAAGTAAAATGATTCTATTATATGCATATTTTCCAAGTGTAATAATAAACATTAGAGAAATTAAAATTTGTTTTTCTACGATACGAAATTTATCCAATTTTATTGCTAATGTTGTTTTAGTTTCCTTGACGATTTTGCCATCATTATACAGGGATTTTGTATTCTATTGGCAATAAATGCATATGTACATATATACTATTCAAATTTAATCGTATTTGTAATTCCCATTTGAAGCAAATAGCTCCTTTTAAAATACAGTATTAATCACATTTAGGTCGCTATTGAACCTTAATTCGAATTTAAACTTGCCCTTTGAAGCAGACATTAACTTTTCTTAGCTATTCATGTTAGGTTTCTCTTTAAAACAAGTTTTTTGAGTATGTACATCTTTCCGTTGTTCTTTATAATACGAAAATCTTTATCGTTACAAAACATTTTCTTTTGAAATAGGTAATATCTGTATATAAAACGAATACATTTTTTTAAAAGAGCGAAAAAGATCTTTTTCCTTTAATAACTTCATTGTTGTCTCTTTTATTTCTTAGTGACGTAATGTTCACCCTGTTATATATGTGATTCACTCGAGGCGTTGCCTTATAAAATTTACTAAGCAATCATTGTTACAATTAAATGTATTTTAATGTCATTTACAAGTACATGCATACACAATAAAATAATATATTTTTAAGTTTAATGTATTATTTATTTACCAGGTCCTATTGAAATACGTGTGTGTAAAAAAAAAATGATTTAATAAAATAGATTTGAATTATGATTTTACTTTGAGAGTGAAATGTCATTTTAATTTCTATTGCAATGAAACATTATCTTTAAAATTGAGTGATGTTTTGGAAATGAAAATATTCCTTTAAGATGGTAAAATCATCATCATCATTATCAACCATTATCAATCCACTTTGAAGGTCTCTCCAAGTTTAATCCATCTTCTTTGATCTCTAGCCTCTCTTTTCCACATCACCCCTGCACACTTTCTTATTTCATCCATCTATCTCACATATGGTTTCTTTCTGGGTCTTTTACAATTTATTGGAATCCCATTTAAGATTTCAATTGTCCATCTTACTAAATTATTATTATCCTCCATATTTATAGATATAACTATTTAAAAAAAATTATCTTCATCATATATTGTGAGATGGAGATTAAAGAAAACATTGTACTAGGTACTTCAATAATTAAAATTCTATATAAATATTTTTTGTAGCATATATACCTAGAACATGAGATAGTGGCATATGCCATATTATATATATATATATATATATATATTTCTGTTATAATATATATATATATATATATATATATATATATATATTATAACAGAAATATTAAGTGTTGTAGTCATTACTCATTTTTAGCAAACAATTTATGCAATGGACTTTTGAGTATAAATATTTACTGTCTCTACATCTAGATAAAAAATAATTTATGCAACAGAAATATTATGAACAAAGTTAAGTGATGTTAAAATAATAACAGAATGTCCTATTGTGAATCACGTTATGTAGCGAACAATATATGGGATAAATCCAACCATGACTAAATCATTATCAAACTTCTCATTTGTTTGCCAAATGATATAGATGATTGGAAAATAATTGATTTATCTCTCTAAATATGATTGGGTTAATGTTTAGTTATTTTTTATAATAGTGGTAATCAATTTTATTTATATAGGACATGACAGCTTATTATGCTGAATACAATAGGCAATCAACTATTTATGGACAGACACATTTTTCAAATCTTTGTTGGCAAACATCAGTATAGAAATTTAATCATAGTTAACATCAATATAATTAAAATTTTTGGATCAAGGAGAACAAAAAACAATATTTAATGAAAATTTAAGAGAATAATAATTTAAGAATTATAATATTTATTAGAATATCTTTACAAAAAAAAAATTAATCCAACTATTAACTTTGATAGATGTAATTGAACTCTTACATTAAAAATTATTAAAATGAAATAAGTTGGTTATTGGAATAATAACCTAATATAAATAAAATAATTTAAGAAATATTTTCTAAAAAATAAGAATATTAGTAACATAATTTACATAAGAATATTTAAGACAAAATAATAATAAATTTAAAAAGTCATATTTTACTGTAGTGTTTTACCTAAAATAATTTTGTATATTGATTTTCTACATAATGAAGTCAAATGTTTGGATACTCATTTTTTTTTGGCTAACTAATTCTTCACAAAAGTTCTCTCAGTTGGTAGTTCAAAAGTAAGTTCATAATTTTTTTGTAGAAGTTTATAGAGCTTTTAATTTCATAATTAAGATATGACAAATCATTAATATTTAATTAAAAAAACATCTTATTTAGATCAGCCTAAATACATTTACTACTTTATAAAACTTTCTTGACTAGATTGATGAATAACCCACATTTGAGTAATATTTTGTTTAGCTTATTTAAGTGTTGATATAAATTCTTATCTTAAGAAAAGGAGTTTACTGCAGAAATTTCATTATGAATATGAGATATATTCATATCAGTAATTTTATTTTAAAGATATTGTAACAATATTTATTTTTTTCATGCTAAAATCAATAAAAATCAATATTTTTTCTTTATAAATACACTTTATTTATTTAAATACATTCTACATTATATACACATATATATGAGAGGATATTTTAAATAAACAATTAATTATATGATTACACATATTTTAAAACTAGTTTTCTAAAAAAAGATTTGATATTAATTCATTAATAATAACAAAAGAGTATGCATAAATGCTTATATGGTTTACTTTCTTTAAAAGGTTTATATTTTATATTTTTTAGTAGATTTTGTTTTGTTTAAAAAATAAATAAATAAATAGTACAGTAATGGTATGATTTAATGGGAGAAGGAAAAAAAAGGAAATATATTATTTACAATATATGTTTTATTTACTTGTAAAGTAATATAATTTATTTTAAAAGAAATTATTTTATTTTTAGAATTTTAAACAATTATTATGTAAAGTTTTGAAAGCGCCACCTAGGTACTCTCCCGCATACAGGTAAGCTAATTTAGTTCTAACCTTTTATAAATCAAAAACATCAAAATTATGTTTTTTTTCGATTAATAATCGCATATTAAGTAGCCCAAGCATAACCTTTTGATTAAGAAGATAAATAGTAAAGTTTTAAGACAATTTAATAGGAAAATCAAATGATTATCTAATACAGTGGCCGGAAAATAAAAGATGTTCGAAATACTATGTTTATTTGAACTAACGAAAAAGTTAAAATAGAAGACAACAATAAATCAATTATTTGAGTTGTTAAAAGTACAATTAAGAAACAGTTACCATAAATAATAATAATAAAAAATAGTTTTAATGAGTAACAGTATGGAGACTGATAAAAATTTCAGTCTAGCAGCCAACACAGCACAAGCCCCAAGTATACTACAATTGCAAAAAAAATCTAACGTTAACGCAAGCCCTAGTGCTAACGTAAATCAGGGTAGTCCACACAGATTCAGAACTACAGCGGAAAATTTAAAGAATCTAAACATATCAGAACAAGATCAAACATTACCTCCCCCACTCACAGTATGGACAGATGAAATGCTAGAAACAATTGGAGAACAATTCAACAACATGATACCTCGGACACTCTTTACAACATTTAAAAGATTCTTTACGGACAATTCAGTAGTGTTAGCAGTAACAGACAATCACTGCTCACTATATACTTTTCCTAAGCCACTTCTACTTGAAGCACTAGAAAAAAATAAAATTATTCGACTCAGTCAGTTGTATAGCTGACCATCCCAATAATAGATATGTGGCCCTAGAATTCAAAAGCTCCAAACAAATAGAACAGTTTTTAAAAAAAATTAAAACAATTGGAAATTTTGCAGTAATACAAGTTGTTCAAAATAAATATAAAAGTATAACTGGAGTTATCAAAAATACTTACTTTGGGTACAATCTAGATGACTTTCAAAGGATGATGAACCCTTTTGGAAAAGTAACATTTTCCCAACAAATCTATATCAAAGAAGCAGCAATCCCAATATTATCAAACAGTTATGAATACAAAGTCAAATTACACAAAGACATATAGCTAGAAAACATCCCAACACATATCACAGACCAAGAAGCCACACTTCATCTGTATATAAGAGGACTCAAACCAAGATGTTTTGCATGTGGAAAAAGAGGACACATAGCGACTGTTTGTAAGGAAAAAAAATCAAGAAAAAAAAACCCAAAGTAATTCCAATTTAGTAGAAATGACTACAGTAAACACAGATAATAACACACAACTGCCAAATTCACACCTTCAAAAACTCAACTTAAACAAAACTAATACAACAACAGAAAAAAATAAAAATGCAAACACTTCTACATCTGTAAACAAAGAACAAATAATTGAAATGGAAATAAAAGAAAATGAAGACTCACAGTCTAATGGAAAAAAACCCAAAGATGACACAACAAAAACAATAAAAAATAAAACAGATATCTCTGGCCAAGATAAACACAGAATTCTAAACAAGACAGCTACTGAAATCATGGATAAAATTGCAGAAAGTCTTCCAGAAATTGAGAATATAACAAAAGAAATCAAAAGAAAACAGCAAAAGGAAACAAAAAAGAGAGAAATTAAAAAAATCAAAACTAATGCCAAAGAACTCCAACCAGCAGAAAGAAAAATTCAAGAAAAAGAAAAGAATATAGAAATGGAAATAAATGATGAACGTCTAACTGATTCAGAATATGACAGTGAAAGTGATCATTTTAAACACAGGCATATAAACACAGACACATACAACCCACAAACAACACCAGTTTTAAAAACCAAAAGTACAGACATAGAGACAATACCAACAACAACTAAAAAAATAAAATAGTCAACACATCTCAAAGCAAAAAATCTATAAATCAAAAACCAGTATGATTATAAAGGTAGCTGCAGTTAATGTAATGGGTATAAACTCCAGGACAAAAATACAGAATATAAACAAATGGATACAAATCATACAACCAAGCATCTTGGGGCTCCTTGAAACCAAAATACATAGTGGATCAAAAATTGACCCAGCACAAGTCATGAGCACACAAGGTTTTTGTGCATGCTCAAGAGACTCATCTGCACCAGCCAGTGGGACAGGAATATACATAAGCTGGAGTTGTCCCTTTACTACTTTTAAAATAATCTACATAGACTTAAACCTAATAATCACAACTTTTTACCACAAAAATCTCTCAATCAATATCATGTATGTATATATTCCACCAGGGCCAATTATAATCAATAGAATAATTGCAACAATAAACTCAATGCTGGCAAACAATCCTTACTCAACAATACTAACAGGGGATTTTAATATGAGCTACCAAAAGTTTGTTAATAAGTGGATTCACCAATTAGCAATACCACTTATGAGTGGAGAAGGATTCCTACCACCAAACTCCATATCCTTCTTTAACAGCAGATATGGATCTCTGATAGACCTGATGTTCTATTCCCCAATGCTGCATCAAGCAATAGAAATGAGTCTATCCCCCACACATTTCTCAGATCATGCAGTGCAAATAATAAAAATAAATTTAGATACAAAATATAACCAAAAATATTACCTACAGAAAACCATAAGAATTCTACTGCCAATCAATACACAGGATGTTTTTTTCTCAAAAATATATATAGCAATAAACAAACTAAATCAAATGGACCTTGACCCAATAACAAAATATATAGCTTTCACAGAAACCATATCTTATAATATCAATCAAATAACACAAAAAACAACCCCACCAACAAAACTCATAACATTGGCAGAAGAAATACATAAAAAGATCATAACAGCAAAACCAATCAAAAATAACCAAGAAATCATTGTTAAACTTACACAGCTATACAATCAAACATGTAACCAATTAAAACAATATATTGCCATCAAAAAGAAAAAAAATATGTTTAACAGAACAACATACTTGGACCCGTGGTTACATTAGGTGGGCATTAGGATATTCATCAACTAACAAAGTACCTATGGCAATTAAAACAGGAAATAAAGTGATAACAGGCTATAACATGATAGAACCCATCTTTCAATACTTCAGAAGTAAACTCACAACAAACAACCAATGGACGATCCCAGAAAATTACTTTGGAAAACCTGAAAATGAAACCTCCTATAAAATAGAAGATTTTGCAAGAATACTCACAACATTACAAAGCACTTGTCACCCAGGATCCCAAAATTTGTACTAACTCATCTAAGTCAATTTACAAATAAATTACTATGTCAACTAGCAAATCAACTTTTACAAAAATTATATAACATACAAGGTCTAATCCCGATATCAATGGTCCCTTTCATGAAAAAAATAGAATCCATCTTGGAAATTACAAATTTAAGACCCATTTCAATGGAGCCATTGGGAATCAAAATTCTAGAAAAAGTACTAAAAGAAAAGATAGAACCCTACATCTTACCAATAATATCAGAACATCAATATGCTAAAAAAGAGTCTTCAACAGGCCAAGCAGCTCTAATATTTAAAACAATAGTAAATTCAACAATAAAAAGAAAAAAAAACATGGGCCCATGGTAGTACAATTAAATTTTGAGAGTGCCTTTAACTCTGTCCCCATTAACAAACTAATCAATCAATTAAAAAAAACAAAAATACCAAGAACAATCTTATACACAATAGCCAACCTACTCCTAAATAGGGAGATGCACATTACGCTAAATGGAAGAACATCACCCACTTTCCACCCTAACCAATCCACCCCCCAGGGATCTCCACTAAGTACACTACTCTTCACATTATACATAAACTCTCTACTTGGAAAAAAATCAAAGAAAAATTACAAGAAATACAAATACCAAACACCAATATTTACATACCCTGTATAGTCTACATGGATGATGTTACAGTTTTAATAACTTCAAAGAAACAACTACACACACTCCAAAAAATAATAGAAGACTATACAACAAAATTTCATCTGAAAATAAATACTAATAAATCAGCTGTGTGGTCAATTTTTACTGGGAAAACCAACATAAATATACCAAGGAAAACCGAATATGTTTCTGGGTTTCCCATTTCATTTGGGAATGGAAAGAATCACAGACTCACTTGCTAAATCATACCTTTCTCTATACTCAAAGGTTGCTCTCTTTAACCAACTGATAATGACAAAAATCACATACTACCTACCAGTGATAAAGTTTACCAAAAATTTATATCAACAGTAAACTCCATGTGCAATAAACTATTTTGGAATAAAAAGGTGGTAGCCATTTCAATGATGCAATTAAGCCAACCCACAAAACTAAATGGGCTTGGACTACATACAATTTCAACTTTTTACACACAATAAATAATAAACCTGTTGATTATAACATTTACAAAGTTTCCAAATATTCAAAAAATAATAGATATAATACCCACTGACTGACCACCTCCCAAAGACAACTATATAGCCATACTTTTAGACAGCATAAAAAATCAAAGGGACAAAATAACCCTGTCTAACTCAATAAAATACACATACTGGCACATACATAGCCTAATAGAGCAGACACAACAAGATATCAACAACAAAATGGTCCTTAAAATAAACAATGCACATCTTCTAAAAAATATAAAAATTGGTACCTGGAACCTAAATTCTTCGACTTCATAGTCAAAGTAAATGTGAATGCCTTGCCTACACCACACTTCATCCATTTTATAAGGTTCTTTATGAAAATAGACCAACTGTGCAGGTTGTGCCAAAGAGAAGAAGAAACAACATCATTTTCTAAATGATTGTCTGGGCTTGGAAAAGGTAAGACAAATAATGATAAATAACTACCATCAGAAAGACACAACAATGGCAAAAATTCTCCAGGTATACAAAAAAAATGCAATCCCAACAATAAGAGCAGCGAAATTTAGCTTGTATACATATTGGTACACCAGATGTATATTCAATTTTGACTACAATGCAAAACAAAACCTCAACACATTCCGCCACAAGCTAAAAAAAAATAAAAGAAAGGGATAACATACTAGCACCACCAGATATTTTTGCTGCAACTTGGTCAATGTTTAAACTAAAATCAGCACTATAGTTGAAAATCAGTAAAAGAGATACAGAATAACACAGCTAAAAAAAGAACACAATCACCAAAACCAGCAGGACACACATGACAGGGTCCATCAACATAATATATATATATATATATATATATATAAATTAGACAAGCTGAATTCAGGCAACTTTTGATGCCTTAAGAGCAGCAAAAACACAACATAAAGAACTCAAGAGAAAGCTTTTTCTCTCCTATATATCTGTGAACAAACTTATACCCAACAGAACTGTTTAGACAAAGGAACAGACTTATGCTTACTGTGTAAGCCCAATCTTACCTATGTAATCATTGTTTTTTAATCAATAAAGTATACTTTGAAACATATGTAAAGTTTTTAGGAAAAAATTTATTTACTAATACATTTCACCATCATTAAGGATTGAAGTTTTGAGAATAATTTGGAACTTTCTAAGGACATATAAAACATCTGAACAGCAGATCATGATTCAAAAGACATTTGATGGTTGCTATAGTTATTTCCTCATTTTATTAACTAAGAAATGTTACATAATTGAAAGTTATATAGATATCTTAAAATCCTTGAAAATGTCTTCTTTCCTGTCTTATTTATCTTGTCATCATATTCATGGTAGTGAACAAATGCTATGAAGGAGTAAAAGTAAAACCCAAACTTTTGGCTGAAGCTTTCATGGATTTACAAACTATCTATCTGTTGAATACCATCTAGACACAAGATTATCTAAAAAAAATCACCAGGCTTCAAAGAATATTCAACATTGACTGCTTCTTTAAAATTTTCAAATTTGTAAGTCATTGTTAAAATATTTAAAGGGGAAATTTTTCAAGTAATTTATTTTCAATTTTATAGATCTCTTTTAAATAACTATAATTACTATAGTAATAATATTTTAATTTCTTGAATAATTTTTCATTAATTGATCAATTAGAATAGATTTATAAATGAATTGTCATACAATAAAATATACAATTTAAAGTCAACATCACTGAAGATTAACACAGAGATGAAAAGAACAATAATTTCATATTTATTTTATTTTTTAATGTGTTTATTCTTTAATTTGTAAAAAGAAAATATATTTAAATATATTTTTTTTATAATTTTTTAAATAAAAAGGTTTACTTTTAGCCTTCTTTCTGCCAGATATTTGAACAAAAGAATCACAATAACAGAGGTATATTAGTTATTGTTGTTATATGATATTACTGACATATTTCCCCCAACAAACACACTTACATTTAATGCATATTTTAATATATATATATATATAGATGAATGATACTTATTAAATTTTATTGTCTTGAATTTTATAGTTATATTGCAATCATATTTATTAATTTTAAAAATATTATAATATATTTTAATGGTTTATGAGATTTATTTAGTTTATAATTGTTGTAAATAACATTTTATTTTAAAAGTATAATTGTTAAAGTAATGTTCCTTTTTATATTATGTAAAAGTTTGAATCACTTATAAATAATGGATTATAAAGGATTGTTACTATTATCTGAAGTTTCTTGAAAATATAGTACAGTTGTTAAATCCATTGTATACTTAAATATATGTAGTTATGAATTATATGCTTAGATGATATAAAGACTGATGTTGAATTCCTTTAATTAACTTGAAAAACATACTTTATTATGCATATAATAATTGAGTTATATGTTTAAACAATTGTGTGCTTATGATAAAATAAAAGCAATATTATTTATTGGATTTATAAAATAAATCTATAATTGTGTTATACACCATATTGTTGCACACAACTATAGACACACAAAATATATATCTTATTTCTGAAAACTAATTTTCTTAGGAAAATATAACTTCAAAAATTTTGTGAGCTATATCTTGAAACATCTAACAAACAAAATATATGCATAATCATATTAGAGATCAGCTTTATTTTATAAAATTAGCAAACTATGACTAGTGCATTTTCAACTACTTAATCATACTAGTCATAATCATGATACTGTTGGTGAAAAGAAAATTGTGGCATAGTTTGCTAATTTTACAAAATAAAACTTGATGTCTCTAATACAATTATGCATAGATTTTGTTTGTTTCTTAAGAAAAAGTAAGTGGAAGATATTTTTATTTAATTAAATCATTTTATTAAGTGAAAATAAATAATAAACATTTTATTTTTAAAAATAAATGTAAATAAACTGGAACTTTTGTATTTTTTTTAAATTAAAATTATTTATTTATTTAACACATACTTGGTCACATGCGCACATTCATATTTTGAATCCTGAGATATATTCTACTGAGATATTGTTTATTTATGGAGATGAAGTGGAAATAAATAAAGAGGAGTAATTATTTAGCCATGGCATCCAAATGGAATTCATAATATACATTAAATACTGACATATATTAAAAAACGTTTACATGAGGTATAAGAGATATATTAAGATTTACTTCATTGTATTATTATTTGACTAAATCCAAATACACTCGCTGCAAACATAAACAAATATTTATTTAATTAAATGTAGTTTGGATGTAATAAAATGTGCCCTTTGCCCTACACTGCATCAATTACTGTGTTCGCTAAATATGCACATATTTAACTACCTTCCATTCAATTCCCCAACTGATTTAGTTTCCATTTTCTCTTTTATATAAAATGTTGACAAACTTTCTTATCAGAACAATCACATCCTTTTAATCTTGTCTAGAGATATGTTTACGTAAAAAATTGATTACGTTATGAATGATAAATTTCAGAGTCTTAATAACAAAATCTATTTACAAAAACTACTCTATTAAAAAAAAAAAAACAAGATATAAAATTGAGCAAGTAAATAAAAAGAAAACAAGTTAATGCAATAATTATTAATTTATGCTTAATCTTATGTATAATAATTGCAAGTATATTATCATATTTTGTTTTAAATTAAAAAAAAAAATCTAACTATATAAATTTATAAAAATTAAAAGCAAATTTGATATAAGTCATATTAATTCAAATCATCAATCACGATGTTACGATATTTTAGCAACACACTCTAAGAACAAATATAAATTCTGAACTTAAAATATCTAAACCCAAAAGAATCTCCTCTTGGGTCTATTGCTGTGAGCAATGTTATATATTGAAATTTAGATTCATTTAAACAAAAAGTTATTTGAAGTTCAAAATTTATCTTTATTCATAAAGAGCATTATCAAGATATCTTAACATCATGAATAGCAATTTGAATTTTCTATCTAGTTCAGCTTGCATTATGCATTATGATATTTTCTATTTATGTTGAAGTTAGAAAATTTAAAAATGACTAATGTTCTAGTCTTTTTGTGTATATGTAAGTTAAACATGTTTGTTTACTAGCTATGTAAGATCATTGCTAATTTGATTTCACACTCTTTGTTTGAATTGATCTGAATTCCAATATATCATATCATCTATAGCAATAGACCCAAGAGGGTATTCTTTGGGTTTAGCTGTTTGAAATTCAGAATTTATATTTATTTATAGAGGGCATTGCTGAAATATCTTAACAATCAATGGTGATTTGAATTTTCTATCTATTTCAGCATGTGTTAAGCATTACGATATATTGTAATGGTATTTTTTATAAATATATCAATTAACTTCAATACTACAACATATTCTTTTAAATTTATATAAATAAAGATTAAAGACAAATAAAAGATAATAAAAGACAAAAATGTGGATTGATTTAGTTTGACACTTATAATTCAAAATATAATTGTAATGGTACTAAACATAAAGGGGTGCATAAAAGAAATATGGAAGATCAGAAAACACTATCATCCCCATAAACCATGAAATATAAAATGAAAAAAGGAATATAGTGAATAAGAGTAGAGAATTAGCATGAATTATAAAATAAATAGTTATGCTAGTAATAGTTATAAACTAAGTTATAAACTACAGTTTACCCAAATTACTCCAACATTATACAAAAAATAAAGTTAGCAACAATCAATCAAAAATCAACAGTCAACCTTATGACTGGACCCAAAAGAGATACATTATAAACACATTACTTATCTACTGACTGTCAAACTCAGGGCAGGATATATAATCATTATTTGAATGCACATTTATTAGGTGTTAAAATATTCATCAAAATATAAAACAGTAATGTGGAGATACTGAAATAAGCTGATCATCATCAATGTCCCTAGTTATATAGCATTATTAATGTACAGGCCCACTTTAAACTAAATTTCTAATAAGAAAAATGGTACTCATCTTATAGCTAAAGACGCCACTCTATGTTGTCATTTTCATGCTAAAACACATAAAAATGCTGTTTCCACAGCCGACACATTTGAACCCACATTTCCTATAATACAACTTTTTTATTGTGCTACAGAATGCAGGCCACTATGTCGTGTAGCAGTACAGCATGTATGTCACATCACAGTGAATACATTTTCCGAATTTGCACAGTTTATCAAATAGTTACGGCTTGATGAGAGAGTTTGTATTTGAATTGGATGGAAATGTTGTTTTCATTAGATTTTTTTTTATTTTAAAGTATTGAAATGTTCAAATTTTTTAAAGTAATAATTCTAAGACTTTTTAGGATGTGTACTGTATTGAAGTTTTAATTGGGAAAATGTTAAAGATCTATGTTTTTAGTAAGTTGCAATTAGGTAATGCATCAAGTTATGTACTGTTTGTAACATTCCATGAGTTTTTTGAAGATTCTACTGTGTGTATATTTTTGAAGTAAAAAAGAGCGGTGCCAAAAAAATATCCAGTAAAAAAAGTACAAATATGCACAATTTTTTGTAAATTTCATAAAAAGCAAATATTATAAACATGTTTAATAAGTAAAGAAGACATTTATATGTGTTTGTTGTTTAAAAAAGTTTGAGTTTCTTTCTTTTGTTGGAGTACAGTTACGATTTTGAATTTTTTTTATTTTAGCATTACAAACAACATAACACTAACTCTAAAACTAACCCTAACCCTAAAACTAACCCTAAACCTAACCCTAAACCTAATCCTAAAAATAACCCTAAAACTAACCCTAAACCTAACCGTAACAACTTTTACTTTTTATTGTCATTCTATTTGAAATAAAAAATAGCAGTAATATCTCTTTGTCTGTAAAAAAAAGTAAAATGATGACTAAAAAAATAAAAAATAGATTAAGAAATTTTACTTTTTATTACGATTATTATTTTTTAGTTAAACAACAACAACAAAAAAAGTCGTAACACAAGTAAAAAAATATCCGATAGAAAATTGATAAAAAAAAGCCGTAACACAATTAAAAAAATATACGATAGAAAAAACACAAATCAAATTGTAATTTGTTGATTTTATTTTACATTTATTATTATCATTTAAATTATATATGTTAATAAAAAATAATATTTATAAAAGACGATTTTGTTTTGTTTTTATTTTCGCATTACAAAAAAGCACAGCAAAATTATTATAATCAATGGCCTGGGAAAGATCATATTTTATAGTTTTAGTGTGAAAACAGTGCCATCCAATGGCATCTTTATCTATAAGACAAGCACCAGAAAAACAAATGCAGTGAGTGAACATTAAAGGTGATACCTTTACACAATCTAGAATTATCATCCAGATATATAAACACTAACATAAATTCCTACATCCATAAAACTAACCATTATGCTCTAAATAGATCAGGAACTCTAAGGACTGTGACAGTGACCAAGAGATAAACAAATATAACAGCATACTCTAAATAGTTTTAAACAATTTGTAGGTTTATTTATCACTGTTAAATGGCTTTACTGGGATAATTTAAAAATCCCTAAAACACTAAACTGTATTGAAATCAAGTCACACACTAACAATTCATGTAACAAATAGCTGGAGGAATAAAGGTTTTAACATTGCAATATTTTTATAAAAATTATTTAATAAATTAACTTGTTAATAATAATAATAATAATGACAATATGATAATTTAAATTTGTACATTCTTATCAAAGGTATAGTCTTATATTTTAAAAAAAATAACCAGCTGATTTTATTCCTTAAATTAATTAATTTTTGTTCACATTAAATTATTTTATTATAAATAGCAAAAGTTGAAAAACAGCTTATCAATCTGAAATAAGGACATTTTAAATTAGCTCAACTCTTTTATATATAATTTTTGGGTAGTAGTCAATTAGCCACTGCACACCACTTGATGGCATTGTTTCTAGACAAAAATGATGTAATATAACTTTTCCAGGCATATGATTTAATATAACATTTTCTAGCATAATTTTAGTTTTTTTAAGTAAAAGTAAGATTTTTTAAAAAATCTGTCTCTATTCAATATAACATTTTCTAGCATAATTTAACTTTTAACATTATCTAGCATAATTTGCCTTTTTTAAAGTAAAACTAATCTTGTTTAAAAAATATCTCTCTAATTAAAAATTTAAAACAAATATTTGCAGAGTTACTTCAAATTAAAATCTACAATCCCAAAATAAAACAAATATCATAAATGTTAATTGCAAGACTTTTGTAGAAACTGCTATGCATGTTGTAGGTGTTGAAGAGTGATTTTGTGAAAGACAATGGTCACAAAAACAACTTGCATTTATGGTATATATGTTTACTTTATAATATTACTAGAGAGCATATATATGTAGGCCTACTAAACTGTAAGCCTAGTAAATGACATTTTGCTGTGCTTTTACATAGGTACAATGCCATCAAACAGTGTGCGGTGGCTAATCGACTAGTACCAAAATTACATAAAAACAAAAAACAATAATAGCAACTTCTTAAAATGTTTTTGTTAATTATGACATTATTTTGTAGTACAGTATTTTTAAAGCATTAAATTTGGAGGAAAGTGGGTTAATTAATCGAATGGGCCTAATAATATTTTTAAAATAAATAATTTATTTATATCTATAATTAAAGTTGTAAAAATATATGTGAAGTGTATAACATATATATGTAGTCATATAACAAAATATATGGTTCAGCATGAAATGCATCTTGGGGGTTATTTGTCTTTTATTATATCTTTGCTTATATGAAATTACTTATGAAATTTCAAAAAAGGAATGGAGAAATATGGAAGTTATCTATCTATAAAAAAGATATTACGCATGGGAGGAGAAACGAAAATAGCCATGTGTGTGTGTGTGTGTGTGCTGAAAATCAGATATATTAATCTTTAACTTGGATTAAAGTTTATATCTGTACTAGAGAAAATCTTTAGTTTAATAAATAATTAGTAATAATCATTACGTGTTTATCAAAAAGTTGATAATGTAAAAGTTGGGAGTTGAGTAAATTGACGCTTTAAAATAAAAATGAGACAATTTGCTATACATAAGTAATCTTCATGTAATAAAGATATATATGAGAGGTGATGATCTGATCCAACTGATGAGTTCTGGTTCAGCACAAAATGCATCTGGGGAGTTATTTGTCTTTCATTGTATCTTTGTTTATATGAAATTACTTATGAAATAAAAAAGAATGGAGAAATATGGAAGTTGTCTATCTATAAAAAATATATTGTTGTAAAATAGTATTATGTAATTAAAGTATATAATATAATAATAAGAGGTATGTAAAAATATAAAAATAAATATATATGTATACATTAATAATCGTTTAATTTTTTTGTTCATAAGATTTTATGATTACCTTTTGAGTTATTTTAATTGTCTCAGAATATGTTTAGTATAATTGTAATCATTTGAAATGCAAAAGTAAATAGATTTGAAGTTAAAATTTAACATCTTCTAATGCAATGTAATAAAAAAAATATTTATAGATTTCTGATGAAAGCTGCAGGTTGAGTCAAAACAGAAGAAAATAAAGTAAGGCTGCTTGAAAAAGTGCAAAGAAGAAAAAAATACTGTTAATATGTATAGGTATTTAGTGATGAAAGATTTACTATAACAAACAATGTTACTGATAAAAAATGATTTCACATATAATAATAAATATTATATACTTTCTATCACAGCATTTACCAAACTTTGTTTTTGTTCCAGAACACTTCATAATTTGCGTGGACATTTAAACAAAATTTATGTTTGCATGTAAACAGACAAACAAACATTGATTTTCAAATATTTACTTAATAAAATAATTTAAAAGTTACTGTTATATTTCTGTATGAATAATAAATATATCAAAACAATCATTACTGAATTATATGTCAAAAAAAACAAACATCGATTTTAAATAAAATCAAATATATGTACTATTTTATTAATTTGAATTAGAATTTGAGTATGCCAGCAAATGCTAGCAATTATATATATATTTGATGCTTGTATTATAGATAAAGATGCCATAGGATGGCGTCGCTTTCACGCTAAAACTATAAAATATGAACATTCATGGGTCGTTGATTTTAATAATTTTTCTGTGCTTTTTTGTAATGCGAAAATAAAAACAAAACAAAATCATCTTTTTTAAATATTATTTTTTATTAACGTATACAATTTAAATGATAATAATAAATGTAAAATAAAATCAACAAATTACAATTTGATTCATGTTTTTTATATCGTATACTTTTTAAATTGTGTTACGGCTTTTTTTTATTAATTTTCTATCAGATATTTTTTTACTTGTGTTATGGCTTTTTTATCAATTTTCTATCGGTTATTTTTTTACTTGTGTTACATTTTTTTTTTAATCAATTTTCTATCGGTTATTTTTTTACTTGTGTTATGACTTTTTTTGTTGTTGTTTAACTAAAAAATTATAATCGTAATAAAAGTAAAAGTTGTTATGGTTAGATTTAGGGTTAGTTTAGGGTTAGTTTTAGGGTTAGTTTAGGGTTAGTTTTAGGGTTAGTTTTAGGTTTAGGGTTAGTTTTAGGGTTATGTTTAGGGTTAGTGTTCTGTTTGTTTGTAATGCTAAAATAAAAAAATTCAAAATCGTAAGCGTACTCGGACAGAAGAAAGAAACTCAAACTTTTTTAAACAATAAACAAATGTCTTCTTTACTTATTAAACATGTTTATAATATTTGCTTTTTATTAAATTTACAAAAAAACCTGTACATTTGGACTTTTCTTACTGGATATTTTTCTTGTACCGCTCTTTTTTACTTCAAAAATATACAGATGGTAGAATCTTCTTTGTCTCATGAATGTTACTAACTGTACATTACTTGACACGTTACCTAATTGAGACTCAATAAAAACATATATATTTAACATTTACCCAAATAAAAGTTCAATACAGTATGTTGTAAAATGTCTTATAATTATTGTTTTAAAACATCTGAATATTTCAATAGTTTAAAATAAAAAAAATCCAATGAAAACAACATTTCAATACAATTCAAATACAAACTCTCTCATCAGGCTGTAATTATTTTATAAATTGTGCGAATTCATAAAATGTAATTGCTGCTTAGCGACATACATGCTATGCTGTGATGCAACATAGTGGCCTGCATTCTGTAGCACAACAAAAAAGTTGTATTGTAGAAAATGCGGGTTCGAATGTGTCTGCCACAGAAACAGCATTTTAATGTGTTTTGGCGCGAAAAGCACGCCATAGAATGGCGTCTTTAGCTATAAGATGAGTACCATAAATTAAATATAATGTACATGAAAAAAACAAACAGTATAATAATCTTCCTTTATTTTTATTTTGGATAATTTTTAAATATTTATTACTTTTATATTTCTCCAAAATATTTATAACAAAGTTATTTTTTTATTAAACATATGAATGGCTTAAGAGTTGGAGAGTGTAGAAAATTGAAACCTGTCCGTTAAAGTTTGAAGATTTGCTATCTTAATATACACCAAGCAATGATTATATATATATATGGGAAATGATCATCATTTCCCAAGCAATGATTATATATATATATGGGAAATGATGATCTGGACCAACTGATGAGTGCTGGTTCTGTATAAAATATGTAGATTAGAAATCATTTATCTTTTTCACATGTATGTGGCCATGTGTATTGATTGTATAATATGGAGTGAATGACTGAAGAGAGCTTGAAAGTCTGTGTTCAAATCCCTTCTAATTAAACATATTAAGAGAAAATAGAACCAAAATATTACAAGTCAATTTATTCATTATATTAGTATAGCTTATAAGTATATACAAAATCTATGTAACAATTCAGAAGAAAATAAATCTTCATTCTTGCATTGTTTATTTATATTGCATGAATTTTATAGGAACCCATATATAAGTAAGAGTTTAAAAAAAAACAAGCGTATCACTTGAACTTTGGGCTTATTTATAAATAAGCCAACCCTTATCTACCATATATAAGTGAAGTTTAAAAAAAACGAACAAACAAATAAATCACTCGATCTTCCTTACTTTGCCTAACTCAAGACATGATTCTATTGAGTGTCTGATAATTCAGTTGTTAAACAAATTGCACAAAGTTATTTCATATTTCATAGGAAAGAAAAAAAATCTAATTTTTAATCATGTGCAATTTTTAACATATATTCATTTAGATTAATACACGTGATTTTAAAACTCTTACTTATGAGTGCCAGGTAAAATTCTTACAGTATAAATAATAAGTGCATATGTGAAGATTTATTTCCTTCTGAATAGTAATAGATAGATATTTTGCTGGATAAATAATTATTAAATTACAAAATCCATTTAATGAATAATATTTTTTTAAAAACACTTGTTCACGTGATCCATGGAATATAATATATGTTGGAGAATGTTATTTTATTAGCTAATATTGTATATAAAAATTCAATCAGCACATTAAGGTATTATTATTTTAAAAACATGCCCATAGGTAGATCTTTGTTGGGAAATAAAATACTTTTTAATAATAAATAAATAAATGCTTTTATTCATATAAATGCACTGTAAAGAAAAAAAATTTCTTCAGCTTTTTCAAATAAAAGCATGGCATGATCATTTTTAAAAATTACATAACTGACAATTTATTTATTGGATTAATTGGAATCTTATGCTCTTTTTCATGTAGGCCTTAGTTACAAGTGATCTGATTAATATATTGATAATGATAGAATTTCTAAACATACATATCCAATGCTCTTATTTGTGAAAACTGAGGATAATTTAATTTTTACTTTTTAGTTCATCCATATAAATAAAAACATTTTCTTAAATTTTTATTTTCTATTTTCTACCTTTTAGTTTTGTATAGTTTTAGAATTTATAAAGAAAGTTTAGATATAATTTAATACTGTTAGATGGCAACAACTTAAATGTCCATTTTCCACTTTTTTTTCTTCTAAATTGTTTGCATAACTCTAAAAAAATATATTGGTATTGGAAAATACATATGTCTGCAATGTTTCGACTAAATCATAAATTGGAAAGTGGCTGAAAATTGAGTTATAAGATTTTTCAAACAGACAGATAGTCCCCCTCCCACCAAGAGTTTTAAATAAATGATAGAAAAAGTTGTCAAGCGTTGGTGGTCGAGTGGTCAGGCACAGCTGCCTTACAAGCAGTTGTCCCGGATTTGCGGATTCACTTTCTGGCCGATGCTTTGACACATAAAAAAAAAAGTTGCTGATAAAATTCTAATTGAAACATTGCAAAGATATTGGATTGCGTTGTGGTCTAAAACAAAATCTAAATAACATACCAATAATGCTTTTTCATTGATTAAAAAATTTAAAAAAGATATTTTATTTTGTTATGAATAAATTATAAATAGTGATGGACAAATGAAAGCTAATATAAAACATTAAATGATAATGAAAGTACGCATTTTTAATTACTATAGACTGCTATCAATTAAATAAGAATAATTACTGAAAGAGCAGAGATCTAACTTGAACTTGAAACTAGATCGTTGAAATTAAAATGAAGTAAAAATTTAGAAGTGTATTTTATAAATTGAAATATTTTTCATGGTAACAGGATCAAATTTTGGCCAGAAATTAAAGTTATATTATACTGCCATTATATACAGATAAATAAAAATAACATAGATTTGCGAAGTCTATTGTAGCAGTTTAGTGTCGGCTTCAAAAGCTTAAAAGTTTCCAAATTATTATAAACTAAAATTTAAAAAAATGTATTTTAGTCTATTAAATGGTTCTGTCAAATTATACCTGCCACTTAACAACTACATTTTTTAAATTCTTTTTTTGTTTTTGATTGATAAAAGTTGAATTAGAAAAGTAAACTTTGAATTATATACCATAAGACTATACATTTCTTATACCTAGTATAATGTTATAATCATCATTGACACTCATCTTATCAATTTAGAATAAGACGGAATCTTTAATTTCTAGCTAATTACTAATAACCCATTTACTATTCAAAAAATGAATTACTAAATCAGCATCATTATTAACAGTCATTAACAAATGACGTTGATTATTATAACTCTAGAAAAAAAGAAAATGATGATACCAATATTGCTTAAAGAATGCTAAAAAAAACATACACTATCTTATTCTTATAGATAATGCAAAGACATGATTGACCGCATGGAAAATTCATAATATAATCGAATCCTTTAGGAATCTCACTATCAGAAGTAAAGACAAAAAAAATAGAGATGAGATGGTGAAATGATTAATTTATTTAATTATTATCGAATTAAGATTAAAAATTTTTTTTATCATATATATTTTAAGTACGTATATATTTTCAAAATTAAATAGTCTATTACTCCAATATCCTATTAGGAAAACCAACAGAATATGCTATCAGTGTCATATATAGAACTAGTGATTCTTAGAAATATCAAAAGTAAGAGTAAATGGTATGTAATTAATTTTAATAGAAAGTATTTAAATTTCATTCATTTTCTATAACTTTATTTATACATGTTTACCTTGGATAGCATGTTCAATTGGTTCAACAAAAAGCTCGCAAAAAAAAATATTACATAAAAAATCAGCAATGCAATGAGTGTCTATGGGAAAAAAATTAGTTACTTTAAATATAAAATATATAAAAACTCAATTTAAAAGTAAAGCTTGAAATTAAAAAAGTGATAATTAATAAATATTTTATTAGGCATATTATTAATTTTTTAAAAAAGCATTAACCTGTGGAAAAATATATTGTATAAAAGCATTTTCATTATTATAATTTTTTTTAATGTCCAATTTCTTGATCTGATCACTCATCAATTTGTTTCTTATGTAGCCCAAGAGTGTCCCTGAATGATGAGTTGTTAAAAAAAACACAGTATACATTTAAAATTTATTGCTGCTGCATTTTATGTTCTATTATTAAAGATTTTTATTTTTGTAATACATAACCACTAAAACTTTGAATTATTTTTGCAGGCTATTAATTTTTTTTAAAGCAATTACTCTGCATATTTATTTTATATAAATGTAGTCAAAATTAAATAAAAATTGGATAAATAAATATGTATGTACAGTTGATTATTGTAGCTTTAATAATGTAAATAATTTTTTTTGTCAATTCTGAATTTTTTTATGCATGTGATAAGAGTCATTATTATCATGAATATATCAAAAATAAACTACAAAATTGATTTAAAATTAAACAAATAAATGATATTTTTAACTTATGATTAGTAATCTTTGATCACACAAATTGATTATTAACAGCATAATGCACAAAATCATTTTTCTGTCTTTTTTTTTTTTTTACCAAAATTATTTACAATAACCATATTTTATAATATGATGATGGTATTTTTCTTGTGGGAGAATTAGCATTCACAAGAATTTCATTTGAAAATTTATTGAAGGAATATATTTTAACTAATGAACACATTTTAAAATTTATTACTAATTCATTTTATTATTATACATAAACAAATTATATATTTGATTATGTATTGTAGTGGATGAAACTTGCATCTTTTTGTTTTTATAGATGCTAATTAATGATGAAAATCTGTATTTTTATAGTAATAAATGGTAGCACTGACTACATTGCAAAGATTCTGGATGAAAATTAGAAAAGTATTATAAAAAATTAAAATATATAATTATATACTATATAATAAATAAACTTTTTACTGTACATTTTTAGTCTGAATACTACCATTTTATTCTTGGATGTTATAGTTTTAATGAAGTCATTATTCGATGAATGGCTGCTGTTTTAAAAAAAAAATTAGCAGATATTTTTTTTTTAAAAGTTTTAATTATTTCTCTACAGATCATAGTAAGAACTAATTGATTACAAAGAAAAATAGTGGACATAAATTAATAATGATCACTACTGCAAAATCTTGCATACAGATCTGTCATATTCCAGGGTAAAGTTATACATCTCATATATTAGATACTTCTTTATCTTATTTTATATTTTAAATAATCTTTCATTTTATACTTTAGGTATTTCTTAATGCTGAATAATTATTCACATATCTCATTTTTATCTTGATAAACATTTATGACATTATGAATATATGAACCCATATTATCTTTATCATTTATTCAATCTTATATTTAAAGGTTAGTAAATATCATATTTTTTTAAATCTTAGAGATAATGCTGTGTAGTGTTTCTGCAAAAAAGGATTCTCTATGGCCATAATTAACATTTTATAAGAATGTGTGATGCTTAAAAGAAATTTTACGTTTCACCATTCATTTATTTTAAATATGATATTAACTTTGATGACAGATTTGAATTATCTTCTGCAACTGTACTAATAATATATAATTCATTCTAAATAAAAATGAATGTTAATGTTTCTATTAATTTCTGTTCTTTGTGAATTTTTACACATCAGCACAATTTACAAGCCTTAAGAAAGTCTAACTGCATAATAGGTTCAAAGGATATGATTGCTCATTGGTAAGAAAAATATTACAGGATTAATTATTATAATTGAAAAAATAAAAAAAGAATAGAACAATCTAAACCTAGTCAATTAAAGTAAAACTATTATAGTACAGTTGAGAAATTACCATAAGATGATAATGTCTTTACTTCTCCCCCAAGTTATTCTTGGTTTTTGTCCTTATTGATTCTTATGATTCAAAGATTGAAGTACAAAGATTATATATCTAGCAATTATCTTTATTATTCAAGCTAAAATCTAAATTATGGAAGATTTAAAAGCACCATCATCTGGCAATCATTAATTATTCTACATTGTTAAAAATGAGATTAGAGAAGAGAACTGCTCTTGTTTATTATATATTGTGCAAAGTTAACAATTAAGTGATTTGTTGTTAATATTCTGTCATTTTTTTTTTACTGGTAAATGAGAATAAGCAGAAATGTCATTTGATTTTATTATAACTAAATAATATAACTAATAAGTGCTATTTCAGCATGAAATGTATCTTGTTGTCTTTTAAAATATCTTCATTCATATGTTTTAAAAAGATGGTTTGATGGTGTGGAGGTTATTAAGTACATCTATAGAAGATATTATACCTGGAAAAAAATAAATGATGTTGAATTATTCTATTTATGTGTGTTTAATTAATAAGCAGATATGCCAATTTTTAACTAAGGTTTAAAGTTTATAACTGGGCTAGAGATAATATTTATGATAATAAATAATTAGAATGGATTGTGTCGAAATTGTAAGTGGAGTACCACTTAAAAATTAAAATGTACAATTAAGCAATATGCATTGACAAGGTAGCTAAAACATTTTTTAAATATCCCAGTGTAGAAAAGAACAGTCATCGTAGAGAAATATTGAAAGAGAAGTTATTCACATTTGTCAATTGTGGATAAAGAAGATTTTAATATTTTTTTTATTTTTGTTTTATTCCACCAAAAATGTCTAACAACTACATTATGATTTCTTGTTTATATATATTGTAACAGAATAAATTGGATAGAAGTTTGAATTAGATACATTATAAAGATGTATGGTCAAAAAAAAATTTAATAAAAAATTCTGATAGATTGATTAGTAAATTTAAAGACTAACATGTGTGTATGTGTGCATCCTAGATATAATATATGGTGGAACTTAAGTATACTATTTTAAGAAAATAAAGGGACCATAGATCTAGAGTTAATAATATTATTAAATAATTAATAAAAAAAAAATAGTCTATCGGTTTTATAATACTATCAAATATTGAGTAAAATAAATATATTTAGTAAAATTGTAATTAATAAATAAATAATTCATGTAATAAAATGCAAGAATTAAAAAAATGTTTTATTGTATGCAAATGAATTGATTCACATAATTTAAGAAAATGTATCATATTTTAAAATCCTTTCAGATTTACTTGCTGGATGAAGGTTTAAAGAAATAATTTATCCTTTTATGTAGTAAATTGAATGTCAAATCTAAATATATTATTAAAAATTATAAAGCACTAAAATTGAGAAAGGTAGAGAATACATTTGAAAGTTTGATTGTGATTTTTCTTTTTTCCAATCATTACCATAAAAAAATAAAAACATGTTTTTTAATTACATAATTGATTTTAAAATATTCATAAAATTTGAAAATATTTATGTAAAACATATTTGAAATCTTGAAAATAGGTCTTGCTAAATATATTTTTGAAAAACATTTAGATAAAAATAAATGCAGATTTGGTTACTTGTTGGATGTTTAAAAAAGGAATAAAAAGATGTTGTGAGGTCTGAAAACAATGTCAAAAGTTTAGTCTCATGTCTTGGTTTAAGAAGAAAGAAGTGCAGAGTGATTCCATGAAGGTAGAGAAAATCTTTAGTTAAAACAGTCTCCTTCAGAGCAGCTCAAGATATCTGTGCCTTGATGACTGTTTTAAAATATTTTTCAATACTCTATCCATCTCAATAATTATAACAATATTATCTTAGTCAAGAACTATTAATTTATTATATGTGGCTAATACAACCCGAAGCATACTGAATTATGTAATCATATCCATAGAGGAAAGTTGAAGTTACATAGAATATGATGTTGCCTGCTTTAAAAAAGAAAACCATGCCATAAGGAAAGTAATGGACTCTATTACAAGACCTATCATATATCTTTCTCTAGTGTGATTCATCTAGAGTGTCTATAGTCATTAGTACCTGAAGTGAACAATCAAAATCAGAAATGGGTGAATAAAATCTATAAACAAAGATGTACACACACACATATATATATAAACATATGTTTGTAGTGTAATGGTCCAGATTTTCCACCAGAAGAGGAAAAATGCATCTAACTATGGTAAGACCTAGGATCTTCTGGTATGATGCTGTGATCGACACGATGAAGTATCTAATCCTTCCAATGGGCTAGATCTAGGTTTACTCATTAAATGCAGACACAATTTAGGTTAGTTCATCTGTATCTTACCCCTCTTTTGGATTCCATTACACCTCAGAATTCAAACCCAGAGAGAATGTTGCCCTCAGCTCTCTTCAAGATTGAATTTATTCTAGACAGAAACCACTGCATCACTGTTTAGATTCCAATTGAGTGAAAGACTCATCTAACCATACTATTGTATTATTATGTAAAAGAAAGTGTATGTGTGCATATATATATATATATCCGGTTATGAATTGATGGATGGGATAAATCACTATGACAAACTAGAGACCATTTAATGAAAATCAATTGAACAAGATTTAGTTGAATAACAAAATGAAAATTCCAATTATTATTATTATTATTATTATTATTATTATTATTATTATTATTATTATTATTATTATTATTATTATTATTATTATTATTATTATTATTATTATTATTATTATTATTATTATTATTATTATTATTATTATTATTATTATTTTTTTTTTTTTTTTTTTTTTATTTTTTTTTTTTTTTTTTATATATATTTTATATTTATATATTTTATTATTATTATTATTATTATTATTATTATTATTATTTATTATTATTATTATATATATATATATTATTATTATTATTTTATTATTATTATTATTATTATTATTATTATTATTATTATTATTATATATTATTATTATTATATTATTTTATTATTATTATTATTATTATTATTATTATTATTATTATATATTATTATTATTATTATTATTATTATTATTATTATTATTATTATTATTATTATTATTATTATTATTATTATTATTTTTTTTTTATATTTTTTTAATAATAATAATAATAATAATAATAATAATAATAATAATAATAATAATGTACATGTGTGTGCATCAAATATGTATCTCTATCATATTGACAAATTACCATATTTATTAACCCAACCCTTTCCATGATAGATATACATGCTGAAACACTAAAGATATTTACAAAGTAGAAAAAATATATATAAAAAAATATTTAGTTCATCTTTATAATGACTGCGAAGCTAGCTAACTATTTGCAATATTATTTACAGATGTATGCATTAGCTCCATAGTTCATTTCCAATGGTAGAGATTCTATTCACTTTGCGGGACCCACTCTTAACTATGTGCAAGTTTCCTATAATATATAGAAGAGAACATTCATGCAAGAAGATTAGTCTCTCTTACTGAAAAAACACATATTAACATCATTATCTAACAAAAAAAAAATAAACAACAAACTCTGTCTTGTAAAAGTGTATGGATCTTAATATGAAACAATATCAAGTAAAATCTTGCCTCATTTTATATTGTCTTAAAAATGAGAATACCCAATGTCAAGCCACTATGAAGGAGAGTTATCAAAATTTTATTCAATAAAAAATGTTGAACTTAACAACCCCCCCCCCCATTTTTTTTATTCTAGCTACAATGGATTGCCCCAAGTGGTAGGTATTTCGTTTTCAGATGTGGAAATGAAATGAAAACAAAACTCTACAAATGTATAAAAAAAATAATACATAGCAATTTAAAACTTTTCCTGAATTATTCAGAATAGAGTTCATAGATTTGGAAAGTATTGTTCCTCATAGACATGCTTCATCACTGTTCCCATCATTCTTCCTTGGCAAGTAATGCATTGTTCATGGGAAATCCTTGGTGGCTTGCTTGTACTGATGTTATTTCCTTCTTCCAGTTGTTATTTCATTCTATATTCATTTTAAGTTTTGAGACAGGTATTTGATGTTTGAGCAGGCATTATATATAGATGAATGTTAAATCATCACACCTTCTATGATCAGGGCTAATGACACTTTGGTCTCACGATAATATTAAATTATCCAGAGTACATCATTTTGCAATTTCATAAAATATTTAACTTTTCTTGATTCACTGTTTGACATTTAATAAGTTAGATGAGTAACAGATTATTTCATTCTGTATATATATATATGCTTATAATCTATTTCTTGGTTTTTATTCACATTTGAATGATCAGACAGTGTTTTTATTTCAAATATCCATTTAAATCAGCTCGACTAATTCTATTCAATTGTGCAAATCTATTAAAACTTTTTTAAAAATTATGGCTGTAGTTTTGAATGATTCTGTCATAACTATTAGACTAATAATTTGTACTGTTTAAATAGGTCATCCATATTCTCTGATAATAGAACATTCTATTTTCTGATGTTGGTATTGTACAGCTCTTGTGTTCTTTTGAACAAAGTAAAAAGATGATGGAAATCAACTGAGTTCATTTTTATACTGCCCTCGATTCCCATTGTTTAGTAAGCTTGCATTTCATTTTCTCTTTCATTGATATGCTTATTCTTACATGTGTTATATTGATTGATAGTAAAATAAGATTATGTAATAGAATTCTGTTTTCACCTTCCATAACTGGTTACCTAGTGACTGGCTTGACATTAAGTCATTACGATGTCTACCAAGTCTATGTTTTGTCTAATGATGTAAGATATTGACATTTAGTTCGTTGTTTGTGTAAATATATGTGACTGATCTCTCGAATTAAGATTTTTTTATCTTTCTTTTATTGATTTTTTTTTTTTTAATATCGCGTTTGATAAAATAAACGTTGTTTGTGCATCTATATAAATGTGGGTGTTTATTATCTAAATAATAATACATGTTCAACTATCTACTAACTAAATTTATTTTTAGATGAGTTTAATTTACTGAATAATGCACTATGAACCAAGGCAGCTTCCAATCTGATTGTAAGCTACTCTTATAGTAGAAAACCTTGGTTTAAAACTTTCAGGCATTTGATAATATCTTATCTTTATATTTAATCATAAGGTCTTAAGTTTTACTATTTATAATAAAAAAAATTTAAAACAGACAAAACACTCTATACGTATTGCCACTCAGTGCAAGCCAGTGCAATCAATGGATGCCAGAAGGCTTGTGCATAAAATCCCCCCTGAATGGCAATATGTATAGAGAGTTTTGCCTGTTTTAATAACAGTTAAGAGCAAGCATAAGAAATGGTGATCATGTGATGTTTATTGACTTAATAAAATTTTTTTTATTGTATTATGTGGCAGCAGTTGCAAAACTATAATCAATGATTTCATATTTTATTTATTTTAAATAAATTGTTAGCTTATTTTTTTTATTAACCAATTTAGTTTGTTTTTGTTTTTCAAACTCATTCTAAACATATGCTATCAATACTCCACTAATCCTGAGAAATCATGCAATCCACTGGGGCATATGCAAGGATATTGGTTGTAATCTAAAACAATAATAATCATCAGTATTAATATTTTCAGAAGTAAGCTTCCTATTTAGAAAGCTTGGTATTTGAAGATTAATTTTAAACTGAACCTAGAAAAAAAAAATTTGGAAATAATTATAACTTATCTTTAGTGCTAAGTTATTTGATGATCATCATTAGAGTGGTGGTTACATTAAATGTATATATTTATATTTATTCTATACTATATTTTTATCCACTACAATATATATATATATATATGGTTATTTAAACTATTTTATAAGCATTAGTTAGTATGCAACTATCGTAAATTTTCTCCAATGATTAAATAAAATTTTAACAAATATATTATTACTATTTGAAAGTTGCATTTAATCCCAATTGAGTTATATCAAATACCATTCTGGATACTTATATAGTATGCCTGCCAGAAATTTTACATCCATTTTTATTTTAAATAATCCATTTTCAGAGACTTCCAACACATGGTTTAGACAACAGGGCTGATTAGAACTTATTGTATTTAATATTTACTTTTTGTTTTATTTATTCAAATGATAAAGAACACAGAAGTCCAAAGGATTGTAATTAAAATGTTTTTAAATGCCAATTTTAGTAAAGAAAAATAAACCACAATTAAGTTTACTATAACAAACATGTTTTTTCATGTCGGCAGACAGATATCACTTTTCAGAAAGGTACTTTCCCATAATTTTGAAAATATTCCAGTCCATCTTGTTCTATTGATGGAAGATTCCAAATTTTAATCATACTTCCAAAATAATAAAGCTAAAAAAGAATAATAATAATAATTTTAGGTAAGGAATGTTATAAAAATCACGATATTTTAGCCATGTATTAACTGTTCACTACTATTAAAGGGTCACCTCATATTAACATTTGAACATTATGTTGAGAATGGAATTTATTAAAAAATTTATTCAAATTTTTTAAAATTAACATTCAATTTAAAATACATAGGTGTTGTATTTTAAACCATCCATTTTCAGTATCAAAGTATTTGTTTACATTTTTTTTCCTGCAAAATTATTTTCTTGAATAGGGTTGAAGTATTTATTTATACTTTTTTTTTTGTCAAAATTATTTTCTCAAATATGTGTAGCTTGTTAACTTAAAAAAAAAAATAACAGATATATTTTAAATTGAATGATAATTTTAAAAAAATTGAATTTCATTCACAACATAATGTTCAAACATTAGCATGTGACAAACAATTAATACATCGTTAAAATCCCTCATGATTCTTATATCATTCTTTAACTAAAATGATCGTTATTGTTTTAACATTCCTTCATTGCTTTATCATTTTTGGAAATATGATTAAAATTTGTAATCTTCCATCAACCGAACAAGATGCAGTGGAATATTTTCAAAATTATGACCCATCTGAAAAGTAATGTCTGTCAGCTGACACGAATAACCACGTTTGTTATAGTTGGCTTAATCAACGTTTTATTTTTTTTTTTTTTACTACGTTTACATTAGAAAACTTTTTAATTACAACCGTTTGGACTTTGGTGTTTCTTTATTATTTTAATAAATAAAACAAAAAGTAAATATTAAATACGATATTAAAGTCAAACGTATTGTGGATACCATGTGTTGAAAGCCTCTGAAAATGGATTATTTAAAATAAAAATGAATGGTTAAACTCCCCCATTCTGTACTAAAACATATGACGTAGATGTAAAACTGAAATATTATAGTAGAATAGCAAACAATGATGAATAGTCGATAACCAGATGCTATTACTGATATCTAACTGCAAAATATCTAAAACATAAACCGTAGAATCTGGCAAACATATAGCAAGTATTATGGAAACATTTAAAAAATATATATATATTAGTCAGACATAGATGATGTCTGCCTCCATATCTATTTAAAATAATTCACTTAATGAAGTTTTTTTTAAAATGTAATCTTATGCTATCTTTTTATAATGAACTGCACTGCTCTCATTAAGTAATTGTTGAATATGATATTTCAATTCATTAATTTTTGAAATATAAAACAAATTGAAGAAAATCTCTATTACGTTGAAATAATTATCATAATCATACTTTTAAATCTGCAGGAACTATCTGCCGTCTAAAATTGATATTGTCTGAAAACTTCAATTTAATGTTTGTTGCAAATAGTAAACTCCCTATTGTTCTATTGATTGATATCAGGTGACTTAAGAGGTGTTGCAAGTTCATTAGGACATAAATGATACAATTTTAATGCAATTAAACACATAACAAAAGATTCTCATTACTGCAGTTCATAAAGAATATATTATAACCTTCATCCAACCTTTTATTATTTAAAACCGGGCAGCCTTTTTCATTTTTTATATTGATAGGATATGCCATCGTTTTATTCTTACAGATATAAACCTATCTCCTAAAAAAAAAAAAAAAAAAATCTAATTATAGATACACTGACTCAATTGTTATTTTTATGACCCCCCCCCCCCACTATGATTCTACTTCAGGATCATTTGCCATGGCAAAATTATTCTGACATTCTATATAAAAAAGAAGAGAAGCTTAATTGTACTTCAAACAAAGAACTCCATCAGCTCCCCTTAATAAAATTTGCTCTCACTAATTAGTGACGAGTTCAACATTATCAAAATCACAAAGTAAAACAGATTTGTTCCATCTACTTTGGAAACCACAAAATATTAAAATTTAAACTTATTACATAGTTTTTCTCGACTGTTAATATGTATGCGTCTATTTATACACACATATACAAAATAATAACCAATGGTAAAGAACATTGATATTATTGTATATTTAGGATTACATTTAATTCTTTTAATAGTATTTAAATAATGTATGATATGAGTTGTTTAATTCTCGAATTATTACAATATATAATAACTAACAATCATTCTACAGTTAATACCTATTTTTGGACCATCCTTTATATATATATAAGAATAGTCATACTTTTAAAAAGCTCGCTGCAAGATAAAAATACTCAGCAGGTTTAGCCAATTTATACCTCCCCCCCCCCTATTTTTACTCTTTGTTTAAGGATATCTGGATAATCATTTACAAATCAATTACTTGGATGGTCAATTGCCAATAGCTATGAATAGACTATGTGAGAAAAATTAAAGTTGTTTATATTCCTAAAAATGGGTACATTAGTGACTATGCTATGAAATCCATATATATAGATTATTAAAAATATCATAGTCACAAGAGAAAGTCGGTTTTTGTAGAAATTATAATAAAGGAAGACAGAAGTAAAAAAAAAAAAAATCTAAAATTTAATCAATTATATTTTACTTTATAAAAGGCGTTTTGCTGTTGGCAGAAACATAAAAATCTCTTCAAATTTCATCCAGCTTCTATGATCTCTAACCCTCGTCTCCAGACCAAACCAGCAAAATTCCTTATTTCTGCCATCCAACTCACATGTGGTCTCTTTCTAGATCATTTATAACAATTTGGAATACAGTTTAAGATTTCAACTATCCAATTCCATTTAGCTTTTTTTTTTTTTAGAAAAAAATTCATAATATAAAGTTGTTTTTCCTGCAAACTCCACAAGTCTGTGCCCTCTAACATGTTTATCATCATAACCAAATTTACCCATGATCCTTTCATCTTTCAATTGTTTATTCATTCTAGCATTAAAGTCTTTCATGACAATTTAAACATGTTGTTTGGTCTGATCAAATACATTTTTGTATATTCATATAAAAACCCTCTACTTCTTCATAATAACAAAAACTTGTTGGGGCATAAGCCTGAATTATCCACAGTGCTAAGCCTGATATTTAACTATGATTTTTCTAACTTCACTAATGAGCATTTGAAGTGCAGTATAATTGCTAAGTTGAATAATAAATCCTGTCATTCTATTTGATATACCATCAATCCCCACAATGTTGTTTTCCATTTTTTACTTCTAATAACCCCACTTCACTTGTGGTTCCAATATTTGTGTCTTTGTAGTAAAGTACACCATCACTATTTACATCAAACATCTCTTCATCTCTTCCTCTAATCTGTAACCAAGGAATTCTTACCATTCTCCATCATTGGCCACCAACTGCTGTCTTGGCTGTGACTTAACAGCCTCCTATGGACAAGGGTCACAATTTAATTTTGTCTGTCATGATTATAAATATCTTTTTTTTTTTTTTAAAAAAAAAAAGAAGCTTATTTTCTCATATACTCATTTTACCTTCAAAAAAACTTAAGTGATATTTAAGTTAAGAGCTGCCAGACAATTAAAAAAAGGGTCATAGTCTATGTTCATATACCATATGGATAATAAAAACAGTTGTAACAACAAAAATATATTGAATGGACATACAAAACTGTTTATTAAATTCAAAATGGTGAACATAGAACATTTATTGTTTTTGTTCAAAGACAGAAGGAATATTGAAGATCATATTACAGAATATGGTCTTCTAAAATAGGACATTTGAAAACACAATTATGTGTTTATTTCTATGAATATAAATGATTATCCAAATATTGGTATGGCATTAATTTAGATATGTATCATAGATATATGTAACACATTAACATTATCTACTAAAAATAAATATATACTCTACTATGAATTTAGATTTCAGTCAATTGTGTCCAATAAACTCAGGCAATCCATTGCATTATTGGTCCAGGAATTGGTTATTATATCACTCAGTTATTGGTGTTTTCATATTTTTTTCACTACTATCTGAATTACTGAATCACAAGATTCAAGAATTCACACAACTGGAGTAAATGTTTATGCTTTTTGTTTCACCCAGTAACTCATCTAAAACTATTGTTGCCATTATTTTCTAAATAGTCTAACTTTAATTTATGATTTGATGGTGAATGAATGTTTTAGTTATTCACAGTCATGTGTTATTGTAATACAAACTGATAAACTTTAGTTAATAACAAAAATCTCAAAAATACATTCAGATATTTTAAGCTAAAGTGGGAATCATCCATTTCAGTTTATTGATGTAGATTTTTGATGTCTTTTTCAATGATAATTAGTGCAGATGAAGCTTCAGTATGCACCGTATTAATACACACTACTCCAATTATATGCTGCATAAAAAATGTAAATAAACAAAAAATGTAAATAAACTAAAAATAAAGATATTAAAATTCATAAATTTAATACATTTTATGAAACAGCAATAACCATTTTGTACATTATCACATTTATTAATAATATTTTTTTGGGTTACATTGAAAACATTTACTTTTTGTTTTTATCATTCCTAAATGTTTTACAGAGTTTTGTGTAATAAAATGCTTTTATAGTGATAAAACTAAAAGTTTTATGAAATTTAAGAAAATTCATAAAGTATCTTTCTTAAGTGATAAATATAAGTTATATACTCTTATTTTTCTCCTTTACTTTCTTTGCATTTCTTCATATATATTGATTATAATAACTCCTCTTATATACACTTTAATGCAAAAAAAATTTAGAATAAAACTTCTTTATTTTCCTAACAGCTTCGACTGTCCAGCAGTCTTCAGCAGAGCATTCTCAATTTCCTTTTGTGAACACTCTGATTAAGACTGTGGGGCAGTTGAAACTGTTAGGAAAATAAAAAAAGTTTTATTTAAAAAAAAATTTGCATTTAAGTATATATGAAAGAAGTTATTATAAGCAATATATATGAATAAATGAAAGATATTAATTTAGTGATAACAGAAAAGAATGAACTGTAAACTGTTATTATATTGCATAAAATAATCTAAGATTAAAAGAGTTTAATTGAGAATCTGAAATGGATATTGGATAGTAGCAGTGACTGTATAAATTCCATGAATAATATGAACTTAAATACCAAATTTTCCTAAAAATAAGACTAGGTCTTCAACTTAGAGCTTATTTTCAGAGGATATCTTATTGTTTTCGTGTACAAAAATCTACAATAAAAAAAAATATATACATTTATTCAAACTCTTAAATCAATCTCGAAAATATGTTTTTTCAGCAACTTCCACTGTGAATATTTGAATTTTCAGCTAGCAATATGCACTGGTATGTTTACATTTATTTAAGTAGAAAATTTGCCTGGTATCAAAATATTATTCCATTTAAATTTACCATTAAATGAAGTATTAATTTAAGAATTATGAGATAGGAGTGGTAACAAAAATGATTATAGTTAAGAATGATTATTCATACGAAAACGATAAAAAATGCAAGCACAAAATTTCAGAAAACATTTCTATATTTCACATCGCATTAGGTATGAATTATAAAGATTCATATAAGACACAGCCACGTTTATCCATTAGCAACAGCCATATTGAACACACTTTCCAAATTACTCATAAAAGCCCCACTTTAATACTTTTCTTTAGGAGAAAGACTGATTTAACCTAAACTAGTTTAATTATTAAAGTCTCTTCTATTATTTAAACTCTTTTAGGAGGGGAAAAACATTTTAAAAAACAAAGCTGATTTTTTTTTTCTTGAATATTTAAAAGCAATCACAATCAAAGTCTAAAACTAAGTCAAGATTTCTAAACCTAAGTATTAAATATAAATAAAGTAAATACCTAAAATTACAGAAGTAAAATTATAAATTGTCCAATATATTGGCTTCTGATAGGTAAAATTTTAAGAGTTTGTTAAATCACTCACAAAGTCAATAAACTAGTTATCTTAAGTTCAAGATTTGTCTAGGAGAAAATTGTTTTTCTCTGCCCATAGAATTGTTTGTTGAAAATGTTCATTGGGAAAATGCATAAATATTAGCATAATTTATATTATTTATTTAAAGCAATAATGTCAATAATATTATTTATTTATACATTCAACAAATAAATAAAAATCCATTTATCTGACTGACAATCTTAACTAGGGCTTATATTGCAAGCATCCTGAAAAATCATGCTAGGGCTTATTTTCTGGTTAGGTCTTACTTTTGGATAAACACAGTACATCACAACAATTTGAAAGATCATAGTCTGTGGATGATGAGAATGCTATTATGTTTTTATGTAGATAAAAAAGTTATTGAAGCAAAATGATAATGTCCACAATGTATTTAATTGTAATAAAAGTCAGACTATTCATTTTATTAAAATTATAATAATATAGTACAGTAAGTTTTTATTATTTTTGACTAAATATGAATGAGTGAATACACACACATTATATATATATGCCCTCAATTTATTATTAATAACCATATTATTTTTTAATTTTGATTTTACTGTAACCTTAATTTATATATATATACTGTACACATAAAAAAGCACCTATGATATATATATATATATGTGTGTGTGTGTGTGTGCATTGAAAAGTTATTCTATACTTTCACTTCAATAAACAATACATATTATATTGCAATCAAAGCTTATCAGTAAAATCCTGAGTTTACGCACACACTACATGATATACACAAGGGCTTGAAACAAAATATAATGGATATCAAGGTGCCATTGTATGCTATGACATTTTGCAATGCCTCTATATCAAAATTAATATTTTAATTTATTAAAGTTATACTGTATGCAATTTAAATTAAAACTGAATATGTATGTGACTATCAAATTCATAAGGCATACAAAATCTCATTTCATAAATTATCATTATCGACAAAGTAACATAATTTTGAATGCAAGTAATTATAAATATAGGAGCATATACTTGAATAAAAGATTATCATTGTAATACTTAAGCCATAAATTTTCAATAAAAAAAAAAGATTCTCAAATTTTAAGATTTTTTTATTGATTTAAAATTTTTTATATTTTTACCAATAGTCAATAAATTTACTGAAATAAAAGTCAGATAAGTGTACTTAAAATAATTATTTTCATTTCAAATATATGAAAATGATCTTGTACATTTTTTGTGTTCACAAGAAATATTTATAAATAATAGCTATATCTTATTAAAGAATCCAAGACTAGTGCACTAATAACATCTACTAATATATGCAACATTGTGTCAATAATACATGATTAATCTTTTCAAAGTCTACTTTGGTTCTGAACCAGAATAGTGCTACTTATATTTGATTGTTTTATATTATTCTTTCCTGGACTAATAGTACTTTGTATTAGTTATTTATTTGGTATATTTTTGCTTCATTTACAGTATACTATAATGAATTTGTGTTATATAGATGTCAGACTTAATCAGATAAAAAGAACTGACTTTCTTTCAATCATTAAACAATGCAGTGTGATTTTTTTACATTGTTAAGATGAAAGGTATGTTTTTATTTTATTGTATTTTTTCATTTTGAGTATATTTTTATTTATTTTAATTATATTTTATTAATCTTTTCTGAGTATGAACTGTGAACTTGCATTATCCATGTGTTCATAGCTTTAATTCATTTTCTAACTGCTGCTTTTAATGTTATTTTGCCAATTTTTCTGAGGAAAAACTGTACTAAATAATACTGCTATTTTAATAATTTTTTTTACAACTAATAAATCAGTAATATTTAAATTTAGCATTAAAACAATGAGATAAGATCTGCCTTTCAAAGCACTGATTGATTAATGATTGTAAAAAAAGCACTGATTGATTGTTTCTTGTTCTTTGCACAAGAGAGCATCTTTCAAAGATTTTGACAGTTCTATTTTTTTATTTCAGTTTTCAAAGTGTAAAACATATGTTTTATAATTTTTTTTTTTACACATTTATTATTTTTTCACAAAATATTTGTGAAATATTAATTATTTTAGAAGAGTAACTCAGGTTTTAGTACAAATTATTTACTTTTACATGAAGGCAAACTGATAAAAAATCAGTAACATACAGCTGCAATTTATAATTGGATAACAAACATACTATTTGTGTGTACTGCTATAAATTATTTTCATCAATTATAAATATAAATTTATTTTTTAAAAACTTTCATTTACTTTAATAATCCAACAAATTATTAATTTACATTTTAGAAACTAAATTAAAACAAATATAATTTTAAAAGATAAATATATTTTTACTACTGATTTAGTAATTGATCAATCAGAAGTTTGGAACTTTAATTAAATCTGCCAATAAGGATGGATATTAATCACAAAATTCACATGCTGAGACTGAAAGAATTTTTTATTTGTTTTAATAAAAGTTCAGATGTAAATATTTTTTAATTTTCAATAAAATATTGATATTTTATAAATAATAATAATCATTTATTTTTTAACACTCTAACAGGTTGATATTTTCTATTGATAGCACTCGTGGAAGTTTTTGTCAATGTTTGATCTTTGATTTTAGTATTAATGCTCTACACTGAGACTGATTTAGTATTTTTTCTGTTGAGATATTTGTAAACTTTTAGTATTAATTTTAGTATTAAATTATTATTCTATATCAGAATATAATAAATTGAACTTGATTCAGTAGTAATATACTTTTACAAACAAAATAAATTCTAAAAATAGAATAGTTGATCTTTGCAAATATTGAATAAATAAGACTAAAAAAAGAAATGTTACATCATTCAACAGTCATGAATAGCAGATTGATTTCTAAAGCCAACAAAATCTTTCTTTACTGATATTTTTAAAATTGAAATGAATAAATGTTAATATCTGACAACTATTGAATTATGCTTTAAAATGTTACAATTTTTTTAAAATTTTTTACAATATTGCAACATATTCTAACAAACAGTAAGTTATGACATATTAGTAATCAGTTTAAAAAGATATTTCTATCAAAATAGCTGTGAATGTCTTTATTAACATTACATTAGTATTTATAATTTCTATTATTAAACATAACACATATGCATATAAAACAAATGTGTAATCATATATTATTTTAATTTTTAATTATTACAAAATTATTGTGCAAAAATAATTGTGAATCTTAATGAACTTCACACAAAAAATCAAGGTTTTAGTCATTCTAAATTTTTTTTGGAAATATTCTCACAATGCATGTGAAAATCTAATAACAAAAAGAACAAATATCAAGATGGTATTGAATTCTTTGAAGTTACCATATTTTCAATTATTCTGATATCTTTAACTGTTTTGAGGGAGGAGGGAGGTTAAAATGTCAGAGTAAAATATATATGAATTTTTTGATTTAAAAAAAATAGTAAAATATCTCAATAGATGGCTGTACAAGCAAATTGATCTTGAATGCTATTTCTCACTTTGTCTGCTCTCAAGCCTGTGTTTGAATAAAAAGATTGGTTGAAACTTTATTCCATACTAAAATTCAATAAACTGCACTTGATTTCTTAAAAATTAAAGTTTACAAATAAAAAACATTATAAGAAAATTATATTTGAAGCCTACAAGTATTGAAAAAAGTAATAATAAAGTGAGTACATAATCATTGAACTATAGAAAAAAAAACAAATTAAGCATGCAACTCCACAAAAATAAAATTTTTGTTGATTACAGTTTTAAAATGGGAATGAGTAAATTTGAAGCTTTGATATATTTATAAAATCTATTATAAAATATTAAAGTTGCATTTATAATTTTTAGAATATCTCAAAAGATACTACTATGGTATCAATAAAATGCCAGTGGTTTGTTTCATAATTTGTGGTCATCGTTACTAGTCATGATTAAATATGTTAATTTATATTTTTTAAAATAAAATGTATATCAATAAAATCAAAGTATATATGTTTATCTTTTGATTTGAAATAATTATTATACAATTATCGTATAAAAACAATCAGAATTATCCCCACAATCATAATTTTGCTATTCAAAAAATTTTTTCAAAGTCATTTTACAAACTGGTGAACAAAGAACCAAAAACATTAAACACATGAATTCTAGACTAAATTATTTTGATTTTTATTGGCTATGGAAAAATAATACCTTTTTTGATTTTTTTAAAATTAATGCATCAGTATTACATTTACTTGGCTTCCTAATGTAAAATTTTTGTGAATATCAGAAAAGTAACATTAATGTTTGCACAGAAGAGTGATTTAAAATTGAAGAACCTACCAACAACAACTCTAAACAAATATCCATGTATTGCACTATAATTAGTATAAAAAACAATTAAATTCTGCTACAAAATCCATTCATACTGAAGGCTATATATATATATAATAAATATATACTGAAGGCTATATATATATATAATAAAATTAAGTATGTATTTTTTAGCTTATTGTAGTGTTTGCCTGAAGATTTGTTTTGATGATAATTTAGTGTGATTATATGTTGGATTATTTCATCATTTAATATTAAATAGTGGATGTCTTTAGAAAAAAATTAAATATTATTTAAATTTTCCAATTACATTCAACTGTTAGTAATAGCAGCCATATTAGTATATAACTCAAGGTTTTGAATGTTTTATTCTCTCTTTTGCAGGTATTTCCAGCCTGACTAGTGACAGACAATACTAGTATAGAAATTGAATCTGGTTCTTGACATTTTTTGAATATTAAATTTAAAATAACATTCAAACCAACTTTGGTGAAATAGTTCATTTATCTAGAATATTATTTAAAATTCAATACGTATTCAAGAATCTAAAAATCCAGGTTTGATTCCTATGCTAGAACTATCACTCATTATGCACTTATTAATATTCATTAAGAAATATTAAATATTTTAAATATAAATGTAATAATTTTTAAGTTAATTCTTGATATAATCTGTAAATTTAATAAAGTATAAATATATTAGTAATATTTTTATATTAATTTAGGCATTGCCAAATAGTGATTTTTTTAAGGTTTCAATTCTTTTTTTATTAAAATGCTATAATCTTATATTTCTGAAGTTTTACAATTACCTGTGAATTTTCCATACTTCAAATACATTGTTTTATATATTGTGGGAGTGGGGGACTATACTAATGACTCCTAGAATATACTTTTATAACCAGGTTACATCAGTCATACTAAGCATAACATAATCCATATGTATTATGAAAAATATGTATATTGTGTGTGTGTATATATATATATATATGTATATATATAAATGATAACATAATAAATGATTAATAATAGTTCAGATTTTTATTATTATATAGTTATTATAAATACATGCATGCTAATAAAAATGCAGTACTAAGTTAAATTGCATAACACCATCAATAAATACAAAAATAGGGTTCAATGAATAACAAAAATAGGATTCAATGAATATCTGGAAGATTGTATAGAGTTTAACCTAACTAATGAAGTCTGGCTGGCTAAATGTATTCTAGAAATTACTAGCTAGTCATTTCAGAATTTGAAGAATAAAGTAGATTTAATTTTAAAATTATATATATATAATTCAATCTTGCTCTAATGTAAAACCAATAATTATAAATAAAATAAAAATACACAAAATTAACATTAAAAGCATTAACTAAATTATTAAAAATGTACTATATACCTTTTATGTTTCAAATGCATTTATTGCTCTATAAGAATCGATTATATCAGATTTAAAAAAATAAAACATTGATAATGAGAAAGAGTCTATAACATATTATAGATAAAGAAATGTGATAACATATTATAGATAAAGAAATGTGATTTTACATTATTGTCTTATATATCATTATTTACTTAAAATAATTTGAAGTTTATTAAGGAGGAAAAAACTATATGAATAAATAAAAAAAGAAGACAAAAAGACATGTTTAAATCTTGAGGTTTTACAATTGTTGCATTCACTTTCAAAAAAAATGTTATATCTTATTATGGATTCAGATGTTGTTGCATTAGAGACAGTGTGCCTTCCCTATTGATGGTGAGTTGGATGATTTGGACAAGGTTGAGGAACCTCAGTTGTGGAGATATTTATATGGATCAGTTTGTGAGCTATTATGTGGAGTTGAACAATGTCAAACCATTTAGCTAATTGGAGTATTTGTTTAAGTGTTTTGATATTAAATGCTCCAATTTTTATTTTCATTTTGGGTTAGTCTTGGATAATTAAAAAGGAATTTTAATTTTTAAATTATTTATTTATTTTTTTAAATTATTGACTCGAGTTGCATGAATGAATCAGTATTAGCCATGTCTGATACATTGGCATTTGAATTCATATTCACAATAGTATTTTTGTTAAATGAAGGACAATACATTGACATTGTATCTTCAATAATAGTTTGATCTCTTTCTGAAAAGAGTTCATGTTCTGTTTCTTGAGTAGCATAAAAAGTCTTCTTTATCACTTTCTTAGATATAACAAGCCTTCTTTCTATCTCACTTTTTATGAGGTGGATGACCAGGCTTCTGATTCGAATTATGATCTTCATTTGTTGGAATTGTTGGAACATTTGAAAAAGATATTAATGAAACTTTCTTTACAAAACTATCTTTAATCCCAATTTATTCATTACACAAACAAAACACATACTTTCTTGATACATTGAGGTAACATTTTCCTACCTCATAATAAAATATTTATACATTTTAAATATAAATTTACATTAAATTAGTTACATAAAATTTATTTTATTTAATTTAGATGGACTAAAATAGATTGATAATACTAATCTGTTAGTTAATCAATTTTTTTAAAAAGTATATCTTGATATGTAACTGATGGTGGTGGGTATAAAACTAAATATACTCCATTACTGAAAATGTTTAAGCAAACAATTTTATTGTAGTTTTTTTTTTTGTATTGAATGAGTCCTTAATTGCATTGAAAATTAAGAATCCATGATCTCAGAAAACCCAGTCGAAAAGATAATTTAAATAACAAAGAAGAAAATATTTGTGTGACATTTTATTTGTTAATTTTCAGACTTTTACATGACCCTCAACTATCCATGCTACCTCATACTGCTGACACACTTGATCACACACATGTTGAAAAGATAAATTATCACCAATATACGTATTTCATGCTAAACCAGCACTCATCGATTTGGTCCAGATTATCATCTCCACACATATATACATGTGTGATCAAGTGTGTCAGCAGCATGAGATAGTATGGATAGTTGAGGATCATGTAAAAATCTGAGTTTAACCCCCTATATATTACATATTGGAGTGCAGGTATGAAAAAATCTATTCTATAAAAAAAAATCATATTAAAAATATAGTGCTATAAAGCCTGCCCACCCCTCATATATGTATGTAAATGGATTATGTCCTGTACATGAGGTGGCCAGAGTGACTTATAGTTAACATGGGTAGGATTAGAAGGTTGGCACCAATGTGGGCTTTGAGCATTCCATTATCAAATTTTTAATGAAATGGATGGCTGAAGAGTTGTGGAGTGGAATAAATTGAAGCCTGTCCATTCAAGTATGAAGATTGGCTATCTTAATATAGGCTAAGCTTTGACTGTATATATGTGTGGAGATGATAATCTTGACTAACTGAAGAGTACTTGTTTAGCACAAAATATGCATATTGGTATTTATCCTTTCAAGATGTGTGTGATCAAATGTGTCAGCAGTATGAGATAGCAAGGGTAGTTGATGGGTGTGTAAAAGTCAGAGTTCAAAACTCTAGTATATTACATATTAGAGTGCATATATGAAAAAGCTTGTACTGTAGAAAAAATTCATTTGTTAATTTTCATAAAAATAGAACTCAGTGCAAAATTTGAAGAAAATGTTAAATGAAAAGAGAGAGGAGGTATTCTGCAAAGACTACATAACCAAATTTATTTATAACATTATGATTCTTTGTGTTTTATCTTGTAGAAGCTTCCAATGTATTCTGCCTATGTAAAATCATGATTCTTCTCAGGAATGCTTTCTCCTCAACTGTATCTTCATAGGTTGAGTTGTGAAAGAAGAGCAATTTCGCCAGGACTAGAATCAGTTGAAGCAACCCATCTGGGATAAAACAAACATTTATCATCTTATATACATAAGTAAAGCTATGAACAACAAATTATAGTTAATGACAGAACCTCTTCCATCAATTCTTTTAATCTGACCAACTTTACTTCCAAAGTGATATAGATCAACACAAATATATGTCAAATTTTTACACATCAACAGCATGTCAAGTTTCAAACTAAGTAATTCTGAATTCTTTTGTAGAAAAATGCAATTATACTCATTACTTAATTATGCGTTAAACTGTTAGAAAAAAAATATAAGCAAAGAAGCATGTTACTGATGTAACTTAATTATATTTATTTGTAATATTTTATGTACACTTTAGGTATAATTCTGCTATTATCTTTTTAGTATGATCTGATAAATCTTGATTTGGTCTATCCTTTAAAAATAATGATCAGAATAGTTTGTTAATAATTATGGGACAATTTTTTTATAGATGTAATATTTTCAAGTTTTGCTTTTATTCTAAGCAACTCAGATCACAAGAGATTTTGGTAGAAACATTGTAATTTGTCAATCTTTGTTATGGTTTTTTCCAGGCCATCACCTAGAATGAATTAGGGATGGAGCAACTTGCATTTATGGTAGTGGATAATCTGTACATTTAGATTATTCATGTATGCTAGTTTGAATCCTGATATAGTATTTTATGGAATAGTGGTTCAGGAGATTCCTTTGTAATCATTATATTAATTGTAATAATGCATTTTCAGGCATACCTCTCATATAGATACATTAATAGTTATTTAGAAGAGGATTGAAATGATTTAAAATATTACTTTCTTGTCTGGGTACAGGTTATGACGTGATAGCACCAACCTGATAGCACCCTATAGTAGTCATATTGCTATTGTACATGTCAACTTGCATCACAACAGCATATACAAACTACCCATAAGCCATATATACTTTCCACCTATTTTTTTTGTCAAAAACATTTTTATAACATTGATAGTTCTTCCATATTTAATAATTAGAGAAGTCTTTTCAACTTTTCTTATCTCATTATTCTCCAAAAAGATATTTTCCTGATTAAACAATATTTTATTATTAGTATCATAATTTATTAAAGAAATTTGTTAGTTCATTGAAATTTTGTGTCTTCTTTTTTATGAAGCTTTTGATAAGATTAATAATTTGAATATTGAAAACAAATTGCATATTTGATAGTATAAATGTGGAAAATATATCTCAGTCAGTTAATAGATTAAATAGTATTAAGTGCTTATTTCTCTGTTGTCAAGAGGTAGTATCTTTCTAGATTTGAGACTAGACTTATTCATAATTTGTTTTTGTTATAGGAAGATTTGATGCATTTTAGTTATAATGATAAAAGCTATCATTATAATAAAAAAATATAGTTGGACTAATTTTATTTCTCTATAAATTTTATTTCTAAATATATAAATTGATATTATTAATAATGATTGTTGTTATTTATTAGATACATTGAAGATAGAACATTTTTAATAGAGAAAAGTAAATTGAAAATATTTTGAAATGATTTTAATATCTTTGATTTTTCTGATAATTTAATTATTCTATTAACCCTTTAGCAAAGGCTAGTAGTCAACACATTGTACCATATTTTGTCTTTTATTTTTGATATTTTTCTTAATTGCATGTTATTTTAAATGAATAAAGTCTTATTTTGAATTTTATCTTTCATTTTTTATAAATTTCATTGAAAACATAAATTTAATAAATGAAATTAGTCTAAAAAAATACAATAATAATTTGTAAATTAAAGAAATACTAATAAAGAAAAATAAACAAAAGTAATAATCAATATAAAAGTCTTTGTTTTAATCTTCAAACTAAAAAATGTATTTTAACAAATAAATAATGATTGTTCCAAAAATTAATATTTTATTCGTATTTTAATAAAGCATATTTCAAATAATAATAACTCTTTAAAATATTAAAGTTGAACTTATTAAAAATCAATAAAAAATAGTATATACTAATCAAACTAACTACTTACAATTATAAAATTATTACACTGCCTTTTATCTGTTATTGAGACCTTTTCAAGATATAAAGCTTTATACACGATGTGACCAATTAGTTACACATATTCCACCTATTGGAAAATTTTCACTTTAATCAATTTTATTAAGATTAATTAATTAATTGGTCATGTGGTATACAAAACATCTTGAAAAAGTCTCAGTAAAGGTTGAAAGCTAGTTTGATAATTATTATTATCAGTATTTGTTTGTTTCAATCTTATTCAGATTGATTATTATATTAGTTCATTTCAATAAAAATTTATTAACAATAAATAGTGATTACATACTAATAAAGGATAAATAAATGAATAAATTGTACAATAATATGATTATATAATGTTCTATTTGTCATCTGGCTAGATTATGTTATGAGAGCACAATGTTATACTCTTATGTGGTTAGGTATAGTGAAGAGATTCTAAGAACTTGTTTAATGGTATTAGCATTTTTAATATAAACATGAATATTTTCTTTTATAATTGACTATTCTATAATGCTGGGTAGTTGGGAATTGTTAATCAGGAAAAGGAAAGAGCAATTAAAGACCAGGTGTCAGCAAAGACTTTACTGGAGGCAAGGAGCTGGTCACGTTTCTTGATTTTTTTTTGAGCGTTTGATAAAAAAATGGTATGATTTGTGGTGGGGGTAATTCCATGAGACTTTTGCATCTCACTATCCATATGGAATAAAGGACAAAGGTAGAAAGCCTTATTATTGAAAAAAATCCATTATGAATGGCATTTTCAAGTGAGAAAATCATATCAGGTCTTATGGTGGAATTGATTATAATTATATTTTTCAGAGTTTTAAGTCTTGGGCACCAGTGTATAATATGGTCTATGGTTTCATCTTCACAAGCACACATGCCACATATAGGGTCAATGGTGGTAAAACCTCTTTGGTGATAAAGAAACCAATTCATGGGTAGCGCATTAAGATTTATTTTAATGATGAAGTCAAGGAATTTGGGTTCCAAACTCCATCTTTTGAAAAGTGTAATGAGTCTTTGGTTGGTTACTTTTAGGCTGGTTTTAATGGGTTATTGATTATAGTTGATTATATTGTATGCTTCCCATAAGGTGATTTTTTGGTTAAGGTTAAAGGGTATTATCGGGTTATAAAGTTGTAGGTGTTGTATTAGGGATGCTATCCATGAACTGGAAGAGGGTAAAGGACGATCTGTCGGTGTAATTTTTTTAATAATATTAGAGTATCTGCAGAGAGGATCAGATTATGTAGAGTGTTGTGGGTTTTCTGTAAAATGATTGCTTGTATTGAGTGGAATGACAGTCCATTGAACCTGCGTGGTCATTGGATACCTCGCAAGCTAATAGCAACTGTCCTTCCTCTCCAGAGAAGTTTGATGCATAATCGGTTAATTTTATTTTGAAACTGTTTAGACATTTTAACAAATGGAAGATAATATGAGATTTTTGGCATTATGATCATGTTGAGGAGGCCAACCTTTCCATATAATGAAAGGTATACTCTAGAGAGTGAAGTGGTGATGGCTTCAGTTGAATGGAGGATTGCATCTTGAATCTCTCTTGCCATTGCAGTTGGACTTTTGTAGATTGGAAAACCTAGGTATCTTTGGGGTTTTGCAGAAAAGGGAGAGTTAATTTGTTTACCAGACATTATCTTCCAGATGGAAGATTTGTTAAAATTTATTTGTAGGCCAAGTTTCACTGTATTTCTGTTTAATATGTTCATGAGATGGGGAAGGTATTTAATGGTGGGAAGCACAACCATGATGTCATCTATATATGCAAATACGTTGAAGTTTTTATTGAGAGAGGGAAGGAAAATTCCAGGGAGGTTTTTTTCTATATCCGTCAGAAGAGGGTTGATGTATGCTGTGAAGAAAAGGGCACTGAGTGGGGATCCTTGAGGGATCGACTTGTATGGCTTGAAGCCTGGTGTGATCTTGCCATCAAGAGAGAGAAAAATCTCTCTGTTGTTGAGCAGATTGCTGACCATCTGTACAATCCTAGATGGAATGTTGCATTCCAACAGAATATCCAGGAGGATGTTTATCTGGACTGAATCAAATGCTGCCGCAACATCCAGCTGGACAGCAATAGATTTTGATTTACAATGTCCTCTGATGTAATTGAACAGTGCAGTTACATTGGACATAGCATGCGAGGTTGATGATCCCTTTTTTCCGTATTGGTTTGATGAGATATGGCTAAGAATTTGAGTTTGGATTTGATATTTAATGACTGACTCAATTATCTTGATAAGCAATGGGGTCATAGAAATTGGCTGGATACTGTTAATGTCATTTAGTGGTTTTGCTTTTTTAATAAAAGGCACGAGTGCCACTGGGTAAAGATCTGTTATGTTTCTGTTGCCGGAGGCTAGGTGATCAATCATTTTTTTAATAATTGGCACAGTGTTTGACTGAGGTGTTTGAGAAGGAAATTTGGGATGCCATGAAGGCCAGGATGAACACTGTCAGGGAGAAATGTTATCTTCTTTTTGATTTGGATTTCTGTGACGCCATGTTCTCCGGGGTCACCAGCATCCAAACAGCTGTTTATAGGAGGAGCTCCATCTTTTTGCATTAATTGGCAGAATTGTTTGCTGATGTGCTGCATCATTGGAAAGCCAATAAGATTGGTTCCATTAGTATTAATGGATAAGGGAGTGATTTGTTTTTTATTGTATCTTAGTGCCCATCTGAGGTAGTCTCTCATCCAGCAGTGTTGTTGTGCTAAGAAACATTTGGCTTTTCTGATGGATATATATTCTGCAAGGGACTTTTGCTTGATTTTGTAGAGATTTTTAAGGAAGATAATTTTTTCTGTATTTGTGAAATTTTGCTGTGATGCTTGAAGTTGTATATTAATGTCTGTTAGGTCATTTAGAAGGCCATTAGGTCCTTTGATTTTCCTGGTGTGGTGATTTAATATGGACTGAAGTATTCCAATGAAGGAAAACCAGCCCTCCTCAGCAGGAAGGGAAAGGATGTTTATTTTCTGGAAAAGGATGTATGCCTCAGACACTATCGCTTTGGTCATATTTGATTGGGTGATCATGTGCATGGTTTTACCAGGTCAATCAATAGGTGTAGGGATTGCAATAGGTGTAAGTTGTAAGATTAGAGCCATATGATCAGAGAAAGCAACAGGGGCCAAGGCTGCATCAAGGTTGAAATGAAGGTCTGGGGTGTAGAAAACCAAATCAATCAGGGACTTTTTAGTTTTAGTATAGAAAGAGTAGGCTTCAGGAGGGAAGAAACCCTCTCCACACATTAATCTGCGATTTATTAGATGCAAAAATCTCTTGTTGAAGTCGTTGTATGTGGTGTTAAAGTCTCCCAGAAGAATAGTAGGGGAGGTTCTGTTAGCATTGATGGCATTTAGGATATGGATTATTTTTAGATATTGAGAGGTGTCTTTGGCTGTATATATATAAGCTATGATGATCGGATAACCCCAATAGTCTATTTCTATGACAATAATATTGGCATCTAGGAATAGAATGCTAAAACTGTTTGGTGGTGTTGACTTGCTGAGAAGAATACTGACTCCACCTGAAGCAGAATGGCCTATGGAAAATCTAGTAAATCCGAGAGCTGAGAGAAGAGATAATATTTTATGATCAGTCTTATGGTGATATTTAGTTTCACCCATAAGAAGTATATGAGGGGAGCAGAGCAAGAGCCAGTTTTTAATAGCTAGAACTCTATCAATTGAGTTGATGCCGCGAATGTTAATGCCAGCAATTTTGCAGAACATGATAGATTAATCCAAACCATCCTCAGCAAAGTGTACCAAGTCAATGTGGGACATCTCCATGTTAATGAGTTCTGATGTTGTTTAGCAATCAGAGTCTTGTGATTGAACTTGTGGATGGATTGGTGATATATTTGTTGGTTGAAGAAATGCATCCATGAAGTCTTCGGTGTCTGATGAAGTAGTGTAATCTGTCTGAGATTCGTCAGATTGATCAATGGTATCAATGGTTATAGGATCCATGGTTTTCCTCTTTTTTTCTATGGATTTGCGAAGCTTTGTGCTGGATATATCTGAAATTTGTTTGCTAGCAGGTGGTGGTGAATAATGTATTGGATGGGAGCTGTCATCATCAGAGCTTGATTTATCTGAGCGAATTGATTTTCTTTTAATTTTCTTATTTGTATTTTGGGTATTTGTTGTGTTGGTTTTTTGGGGGGTTTTTAAGTTTAATAACGTTGTTTTCTTTTTCCTGTTCTTTTGATGAAAGTGTTTTTTTATTGTCATAAGAATTTGATCTAAATTTTAGACCTGAGTTATTTTCGGTTTGCTGTAAGTGTTGTGAAGCATTAATTATGCTGACTTTCAGGTTGAGTGTTTGATAAGTCTTTTCATCTGGATGGTTAATTATTGCAGGCATTGAAGAATTGAGGACAATTTGAGGATCACTTTGTTTAGGTTTGTTAGACTTAGCTGGCCCGAATGATGATGCATCATTGGTTTTAAGCTGGGTGGGAGTTGTTATAGATGAATTGTTTTGAAATTTTTTAAGTGTATTTTCTTCATCGCCTGGGTTTTCCTTGCTCTTGTTAGATGGTTTGGTCATATTGTCTTCTTTTGTAGAAAGAGTTTGGCCTAGCATTGTTTCTCGGGGATTAGTACAATATGTATCGTATGAATGATCTTGAGTATTATTGGTTTGAGAGATTGGTTTAGTAGCAGTATATGTTATTGCTTGGTTCTCTGATTCACTACTATTAGTGTAGAGGTTGGTGTTTGTTCTTTCTTGAAGATTTTCATTTTGAAAGATAGGTTTGGATATGAAAGGGTTTGTTGGAGGATTTATTTGAATCAGATTGTCTGGGTTTGTGAGGTTACTGTTTGAATTAGTCCCATGTGGTGATTGTCTATTTAAGGATGTGATAGCCGTATTAATAGGTCTACCAGGGCATCTGTGAACTTTATTCTGTTTAATACCACAGTGTGTGCATATTCTTGCTGCACAATCTTTAATAAGGTGTGTTCTTTGAAGGCAGAAGAAACATTGTGGCTGTACTCCCCTGAAGGTCAAAACCATAGGAGAGCCTCTTGCAGTAATAATGGTTGGTATGTCAGTGGGTATAATGTTTTTCTTTAATGTAAGTGTGAAGATAACTGTATTGGACAGGATTTGATCTTCGAAGTGAGGGTTTAATAGGTGTTTAAATTTGCTAACTGAACCATAATTAATAAGGATGTCTTGTAGTTCTTGTTCTTTCAAGTGGGCAAGGCAGTTTTGAATTCTTCCGGATAGTGTAACTGGACGGTTCATATCTATGGAGCATAGTATATAATTTCCCAAAGATCGGTAGTTATTTTTAAAGTTCATACGGTCCGCTCACGTTTTAAACTCAACGATAACATAGCGGTCATTGGGATGATTAAGGATCATGTGAATGCCTCTGCCTAATTGATTTTGATTGATTAGGCTGTATAGTTGTTCTAGAGGGAACTTATATAACACACATTGTTGATTTGTTATGGCTAAGATTAATGACTTATCGCTGTAGTAGTTTGTAAACGATTTATACAGTGTGTTGGGAATCGTTTTGTTGAAATCGTTATTTATTTTTAGGAACATGTCATTAAGATCGTTTATATTAAATGAGACATTTTCCAGAGTGTTTGATTCTTGTTCTGTGTCTAATTCTGAGATATTCAAATATAGTTCATTGTAATTATCAGCCTTAATATTTTCAGAGATGCTCTCAGAATTTTTAGACCTTACGATATTTGTGTACGTAGAGGAATTTTTCAATATTGGAATTGAGGAAATTGGTTTAGATTGCAAGTTGGCTGATGTAGCAATGGATTGTTCTATGCTATAATCTTTGTTTGGTTTGGAATGAGATTTATTAGTTTTAAAATTTATTTCTTCTTTTTGATTTTTAAATTTACTGTTGACAAACTGTAATGTGACAGCGCTGGTTTTGTCGACCTCTGGTGGAAAAGTTTTAACTTTAAAAAATTCTCCGAAATCATCTTGTTGGAAATTTTGTCTATTATTTTCAGATATGGTTTTCAGGGTATTATTGGGCAAAGGAAATTGCTCATTAGAGTCTTCTTAGGGAGCGTAAAGTCTTTGGAGAGGAGATGATTGGTTTTTGCTTGTATTTTTAAGGATTTCAATAGTTTCGGTTGATGAGATATTTGTGCTATTGTTTATATTAGGGGTAAGTTGAATATTTTCTAAACTTTTGTTGATATTTGTGATGGTGTTTTCATTTGATTTATTGGTTTGTGGGTTTTTATTTGTAGTAGAAGTTAGTTTAGTTGCATTTAGATTAGATCTAAGGCTATAATATTTACGACCGATGACTGCATTGCTAGATTGAATGCTGAGATCGGGGTTAACATTAATTTGAGAGTTATCGATTATATTATCACTTTCCATAATATATAATGATTAAAACCGACTTACCTTGAATAAAAAACATAAAGGTAAGGGGACAATTGTCCCTGTCTTCTTGAAACTGAATCACTAAGGGACGCTTTTCATTATTATATTAGTTATATGTGCACAACAACATTGTGGACAAATAATTTTTATATTGGATATTTGACTATTATATGTAAAAAATCAGAATAAATGATATTGACAAGAGATATTTTAATTTTATTTCCTCTTTTAAATCAATAAATTTTCACTGATTTGCTATTACAAAGCTATATAATTTAATAAAATCTAAATATAAATTTAATGTGTTTATTTGAAAACAAATAAGATTTACAGCCTTGTTAAAACTATTACTGAAATAATAGTGAGCGTTTAATAAAATTTATAATTACAACTTTAAATTATCGTAATATATTTCTTACTATAAGATCTTTTCATTAACTCGTAGTAAATCGTAAGATTTCGCGAGTATTAATGTATTATAAGAATTGTGGACTTAATTAGTGAAGTATTTAACAGCTTCACACTCTTAGATCAAAACACTTCTGCTTCACCTATTTATATATAAAAGTAGGTCAAAGTAAAGAAGGGATTCTCTCTTTTCTTCATAGCGTAAGCATGTGTTTTAAAGACCTACAGAGGTCCCTAGTGACGATTTTTTCAGACGCTCATTGCTAAGGTTTACAGCCTTGTTAAAACTATTACTGAAATAATAGTGAGCGTTTAATAAAATTTATAATTACAACTTTAAATTATCGTAATATATTTCTTACTATAAGATCTTTTCATTAACTCGTAGTAAATCGTAAGATTTCGCGAGTATTAATGTATTATAAGAATTGTGGACTTAATTAGTGAAGTATTTAACAGCTTCACACTCTTTGATCAAAACACTTCTGCTTCACCTATTTATATATAAAAGTAGGTCAAAGTAAAGAAGAGATTCTCTCTTTTCTTCATAGCGTAAGCATGTGTTTTAAAGACCTACAGAGGTCCCTAGTGACAATTTTTTCAGACGCTCATTGCTAAGGTTTACAGCCTTGTTAAAACTATTAATAATCTTGTATATAAAATTCCTATTTTCTCTATTGTCGGATTGGTGAATGTATGGTTTGTTCATAAAGCTGTCATTTTCCAAATTCACAACCAATTAAAAAAAATATTCTGCCATTAATAAAAATGCTAGGGGAAAAATCAGTGCATGTGCTTTTAAATACAGTATTTAAATTGTGAAGAAAATGTGATTACAGTAGATAAATTCATGTTTGAAATGTGATATTTAGTGAGGGGGGAAAATTAGTTGCTATAGTACTGTATTTACATTTAGTTTTGGTTAGCAAATAATTGAAGTCAAAATTGACCACATTTCTCATATTTAATATATAATACTAAAATTTTTTATTTAGGATTAAATCTTTAAAAAAATTTGTTAATGGAACCAACTAAAAAAATCATGACCTATTTAGGCCAGGTGCATCGGATTTAATAATAAAAAGGTAAATAGATTAGTTCATGATATAAATAAAAGTTATTGTAATTTATTTTTGCTTCTGCATAATATGGACAGTTTCTTCAAACTCTTTTTAGTGCTTTTTTTTTATCTTTATTAGTTCCTGAACTTTTAAAATCTTTTAGATAAAGCTAATAAATCATAAAATATTTTTAAATTAAAATTTCTATCACTAACAGCTTAAAATAGAATTCTATCATTAAAATCATACATTGTTGACCACAGCATCAATAGAAGGTGATGTTATTTTGCATTTGATGTGTTTTAGACATTGGTTAATAAAAAATAAGAAAGTCAATATATTATATTGCAATAGTTAAAAAAAATAATTTATGGAAAATAATTAGATCTGATAGTTATCAACCATTACATCACAAAAAAAATACTTTTGTTTAATGTTTATCATACAAATACTTTGGTTAAAATTATTTTTATTTGGCAATTAATATTTTAAAGTTAATTCAAATAGTTATATTAAGAATTAAAAAGATGTGAAATTATTACATTACCTTTTAAAACCCCTTTATTGCAATGTGTTAAATAAAGATAATTATTGTTGGGCAGTAAGAAGAGTGGTTTAACATTAAATTCTTTATTAAATAATATAAAAGAAAGAATTGATATTATGAATCAATAGATTTATATTACTAGCAATATAGCTTGATGTTGGGGACGTTTGATAACAATAATATTATCATCTGAATATTATTTCAAATCGAATCAAAGAAACCAATCAAAAGTATTCCTAAATAATGTGTTAAAAATCATGAACATTATTACAAAATAGAGTAATGCTAAATTACTGGAAGGCTGACCCCTTATGTTTAAAAGCAGGCAATGTTTTGTTAAGGAAAAATCAGATATTTTTTACTATTACTATTTTGTATGGTATTGTTAGATTAAAATTATTCTAATGATTTTTGCCAATGTCTTCATACAGAAAGTTAATGAATAAAGATGGATTGGAATGGACTGAGATTTTAGATTACAAAAAACATACTGTGTACTATTCATGACAAGAATAGCAAAGGAAAACGATATGACTTTGATTTTCTGAAAATATACTGCAAGGACTGTTATCAGATATTATCTTATGGATGATTGACTAATATCAATCCAGTTTTATGGAACCTCATTAAATATTACCACTGTATTGTCAATGCTACAATAACTTGAGCAAATGAAGAAAAAATGATTTATATCATCACTTACAGGCATAACATAACAAAACCTAAAGACAAAATGGATTTCTAATGGTTGGTGTTTGTTACTTCAAAGCTCGCAATTTAAAATAAATAAATACATAATCTATATGAATTATGAAGCAGAAAAAAAAAGTAAAAAAAGAGAGAGTAAATTCAGTCATTTTTTATTGCAAATATAATCTTAAACAGTTGAAGCATAGGCTATACATATGAACATTATCAGATAAGGTTTCTTGGAATAAAATTGATTGCATAATTAGTATTTAGTGATACAAGATTACAGTTCTAAAAGCAAAAACTTGGTCATAAAAATATTGAAATAAAAAAAATATTCATATATAAAATTAGGAAAAAGTTGGAAAAAAACTACAGGTATATCCATTATTTTAGATGTAGCATAAGTAAGACATATTGATGTTAAAAACAACTTAGAAAGTAAATTGAAATTTTAGATGAAATTGATGATGAATTAAATTAACTGTGGATGAAAGTGAACATTATAAATGTAAAAAAAGTTTGAATAAGATGGAAAAATCAAAATCTATATCAGAAAATGTAGTAATAATGGTTAAAGAAAAGAATGACAGACATATTTTAAAAAAATCTAGATAAAAATTCTAAAGATCCATGAAAGATAAAGAGAAGAACAAAAACTATATCTTAAAGACTTCACAAAATCAATTAAATGTTTCAGCCATGAAAAATTTTGTTGAACAATATCAATGATAGATTATAACTAAATGAACAAAATTTGAAGAAATATTTATAAAAGCTATGCTGCCATAAAGACAACAATCCAAATACTTTTGAATAGACGTTCTATACAAAAACTTGCAGTAAAATGAAAAATGTGATCAGATTAGTTTTGAAATCATTATCAAAAAAAAAAAAAGGAGGTTGGCTTACGAATTTTGCAGAAAATCAAAAAGCATTAATATAAGTATTATCAAGATACATTAATTTTTTGAAAAACTCTAAAATCTTATAGTTTTGAAGAAATTAATTTTTAAGTTTGGAAAAAATGTAAAAACTATTTTTATGTCACATATAATATTATTTTGAAGGTCGTGCAGCATAGCTTTACATTTACAGGAAATTACCAGATATTGAAAGTGAATTAAAAAAAATTGAGACATTATTGATGATATATTTTGGGTAACTGAAAAAGTTAGGGATCATCATAAAAAGAAATCTATATCAAAGCCATTGAATCAGTTGATCATGCTAAATTATGAAATATTCTTATAAAAATATCTATATCAGAAGAATAAATTGTTCTTATGAAAAAACATTATGATAGACTAAAAGCTACAATGGCAAAAGTTTATAGAGGATTACCTATTATCACCAAAGTAAATATATGAAAAGTATTTGAATGAAAACAAATATGAATTCATGGTTGGTGAACAAGATTAACAATTTAGATATGTTGGCTATACCTCACTTATAGCTGAAAATGCAAAAAAAACTTCAATACTCTAATATTTTTATCAGTTATTAATTAGACTAAAGATTATCCACTTAATGCATAATGTTTACTATCTTTAGAAACATTAAAAATCAGAGTGAAAAGATGGCACAAAATTAAATATAAAAATGTAATTATTATGAAATGATTGCTTTCTTACACTATTCATCAACAGTAGGGGAGATGATATGCCTTTTCACATCCACAATAATTAAAAATTATAAATTAACATACATTATCACAAATATTGTATTATAGTATAATTCCTGGGTACACCAGTACTTTGCACTGGCAAAACCATCTCCCCCCCCCTCCCCAACAAACTATAGCACTTTGCACCAGCATTGCAGATGTCAAAAGGTGTACCATCTCCCCTCATTGCAGGCCTAGTTTGCAGGGAGGGGAAGATCATTTTACCAGAGCAAAGCGCCGGTGTACACAGAGAATTATACTGTAGTATATTTATGATAATGTATGTTAATTTGTAATTTTTAATTATTGTGGATATGAAAAGGCATACCATCTCCCCTACATTGCAGGACTAATACCTAAGTACCATCAAGGGTTATTTCAGATTAACACTGGGAGCATTGCAGTGAGAAACCTGAAAAAGATTTTGGAAGTATGAAAATCAAAATTGGTTAAGCTGTGACTCTTCATTGATATAAAGGTTAGATGAAGAAAATAAAAGAAAGAAAAAGAATTCATGTCTTTAAACTGAAACATAGTTAAAGATTTTTGAGAATTCAATAAATCAAATTAAGTTGAACTTGAATGACTAGATTGAAATTATGCTACTTTGATCATATCATAAAATCTATGCAAAAAATACACAATTCTTTGAATATTAACTAGAAAAAAAAAAGAAAAAGTGCAAGGACTCCATTAACAAAATAATAAATATCTTTAAGTATTAAAAAACATGCAAACTGATAATAGATAATTCTAAAGAAATGTTATTCGTGAGATTACTTGGAGTGATGTAATTCCCATCTAATAATAATAATAAATGGAAAATCGCTTGGACTCATGTGATTCTCATCTAATAATGATAATAATAAATGGAAAATACTCTAAACACTTACACATTAATTTTATTATTAGAGTGCTTTCTGCAAACAAATGGCAAATATTTATGATGAAGTTTAATAAAATAATATATGTATATATTTTAATTTTCCATATTTATTACTATTTTTTAAGCTGTCCAATATATTTTTGTTAAGAAAATTTTATTGTACTTGTTTAATGTATAGGTGAGTTTGTTCTAACTATATTTTTTAAAAATAGTTAGAGGATAAAATAATACTATAATAATTAAAATTAAAATAGTAATAAGAATATATATATATATTTAAAAAAATCAATTGTGCACAGCTGGTGAACAGAAAATTTCCAAATTTATTCTTTAAAAGCAGGAGTATCTTCCAGATAACCAAGATTGATTTACTTTTTATCTTTATTTTCTTTTTGTTATTTTTTTTCTCCGAAAAGGAATTAGATAAAAGAAAAGAACATCGTCTTTAAAAAAATTATTTATTCTGAACAGTATTTTTTATTTATACAAATTTGCCACTGGACTTATTTGTAATTTAGTTAACAAAAAGAAAGGACAAAAAGGTGGAGAAAAACAAATATTTATTTTAAAAGGAGTATAAAGTTATTATTTAGGAATATTTTAAAAATTATTAATTCATTATTTACAGAAGTAGATAAAATCTTTCTTATTTACGTATAAAAATACAGACTCATATGTAATATAATCATTATTATTACTTGAAGTTATTTTCTAAGATTCTAAACAACCTTAAGGTTTTATTTCCAATAGCCAGCAGCAAAATATTTCAACTAGCTATCCAATCAATATTGAATGGTAAGAATTATCAAAATATTACTTTTAACTGCAGTATGAACTTAAAATAAAAAGGTGATCAAACTTTTATTACCTAATATGGTAATTTATAAGCACAACGAGTCAAATTTTAGTGTAAGTTTTACTACATCATAGAAATTATTTATTATTGATAATCTCTAGTCTTATGAATAACTAATAAAAATTATTAATAAACTTTCAAAGGTGTGAGGACAGCAAGTTTGACACATCGATAAAACTGTAGTAATTTGCTATCTATATATATTGAACAATGATATAAAAATATGTGTAAGAGATTGTGGTCTGGAATAACTGATGAGTGCTGGTTCAGCATGAAATGTGCATCTTGGTGAACCATACATCTTTTTCAGATGTCTTTTTTCATATGTTTATGATTACATCCCTCTATAAGGTGCTAAAAGTGGATAGAAATCAGTCCCTATTTGCAGGAAAGTTGTGTAGTGAAAATTACATTACAGAAATATTATTCATTATTGGATAATCTCCAGTCTAATGAATGACTAATAAAAAATATTAATTTTCTTTTTCACTGTTTTTTTGTAAAGGGCTGTTGAATAAGCATTTACTCTGCAATGAGTTACTTAAAGGTGGCTTTAATTATTATTAATGAATTGAAGATAGACAAACTTAATGTATCAAGTAGATAAGCTTATGCAAGCTTGTCTCTTGCTTTATTGTCAAACATCTATAATTAGACATATTAAATCATTAACCAATTTTTTTCTTGTCTGACTTTTTCTCTTATCTCCACATAAATATCTTCGATATTTTTTGTAAGTGTTCAACCAATTTTCTATTCTTCTTCATACTTTTTTGAGTAAATATTCTTTTTTGTACTTATTTTAATGCTTTTACTTTGCTAACTTTATTCTTTCAACTATTCCAATTACCTTTAAATCCTTATCTTGGAAACCCTTAATAATTTTTTTCTATTTATTTCTAAAATACAATCAGTAATCTTTTTTGTTATGTCCAAAATAAAACTAAAAAGCTTTCTGCTATAATTAAAATCTATTTATCAAATGCAAAATATCTTCTTTGTTATTATATTAACTAATTTTTGAAGTACAATATTTAACAGTATGAAATTTTTCTGCTCAGGGATTACTAATAATTTTCATTATCTTCACTTTTAATCAATACATTAGTCTTTCTGATTGAAGTATACAAGTGTATTCTAAATCTCAATTTTTAAATGAAATGTCTTATTTTCAAATTAACATAATTGTAGTTGTGTAGTATTTATTTTTATGTATTAGAATGTCTTTATTTATCTATCTTATAAATTGAAGTGTTTATTAATTTGTACTTATATATATATATATGATTAAATTTTTCCAAATATATTCATTGTACTGCTTGCATGTAATGTATGGCTCTTATTGTTAAAACATATACATATAAGTTGCATTACATATCCTAATGCATTTAAGTTTGTACTTTATCTCTCTGACTACATTTACTTATGCCACACATTCTACATGATGAAAGTAGAAAAACTAAGTAATAAGATAAAATTATGTACTACAAAATTAATGCAACTCTCATGCCAATGAACTAACAATTATTGACTGTGCATAAATTAGAGCTTAAACTTATTATGAGACTGATTTTTAAATATGCATATTACTTGCACAAATTTAGTCTACATATAACAGGGAAGAGAAAGTTTCTCATTTTTAACTACCTGTGACATTGAATCTTATTAGTTTGTGTATATGTAATAAAAATAATACAGCATATTATATATATGTAAATTTATAGAACGAATTATTTTTCACACATGCACTAGAAAACTGACATGTGTTCTCCCATCAATAATTGTTTTAAAATGATAGGAAGCCCAACTATGGGTAGAACTTCTTCTTTAAATAAACCAATAATTATTGACTGTGCCTAAATTTCAGTTTGAACTTATTATGAACCAGATTTTTAAATCTAAATATTATTTGCACAAGTTAAGTTTATATAATATAGGATAAAAAAGTTCATATTGAATGTTATTAGTTTGTATAAAGTAGTATTATCAAGCAATAAATTATGCCAAACCATAATTTATGCAATCCTGTCACTAATTAGTCTTTTTCATTATAAGATGTTTAATGGTCATATATATTCATATTTTGAATTGATTCATTACATATTTACCATTTAATGTTTATTACAAATTAGAATAAAAAAAAATATGAAGAAATTTCCTTACTTTGCTATTTTAAAAAAATCAATCTATTTGTTTGCTATAAAAATAAAGAAATAATTAGATTGATTTTTATACTTTGCCTTAAATATTGTGTACAATCTCCTTTACACATAAAGAGGACCAATGGGAAAGTGATTTTATTTTTTCATTAAAGTATTCATAACAATCAACCCTTATGCTATTAACAATCTCAACCCATAGTCAAGGTAACCTCTTTTAACAATAAGGGTGGTACCACTGTTAACTATGGTCTGATGAGTTTATATAGATACTAAAGATTGCAACTTGACCAAGAAGTGTGAGATTAATAATACAAATTAAACAAACTTCATTAATCAAGAAAATATAACTGTTCTGAAAACAGACTAATAAATATTCCTTAGTCAAGTTGCAATCTTTATTGTCTATATAAATATGACAGACCATAGATAAAGATAGTATCACCTTTATTGTTAAAGAAGGTTGCCTTGACTACAGATTGAAATTGTTGATAGCTTAAGGTTTGATTATTTATAAATTTATTAAAGTCTTGAGTAATTGGCTATTGTCATGTATAAAGATGGAAGTGTGGATTATTTATTACAGCAGCATTTAAAAACAATTGTGTTTGATGTTATAATATATATAGATATATAATATACATCAAACATAGTATATAATATATATTATAATATATATAGAATTAAATACTTTCATAAATAGTTATTATAATAAAAATTGATATATACAACTAATTTGAAGAAGTTAAAAATAGCTTTCTGCATTTAAATCCTTTTAAAAACTTGGGTTTAAAGTAAAAGAGGACCTTTTTTTAAAATAAACTCCAACTAAAGAGAAAAGTTATTTAGCCTCAGAAGAATTGTCAGTTAGTAGTAATTAATAGTTTTATGGCAACATTCAAAAGTTAATTTATCTCTGTTTATATGGATATAATCTTCTTATGTCTATTTTATATGTGTGTTATAATGGTAAGTGCTCTCTCTACCCCTATATCTGTCTTACCATGGTGCTACTAGGCTATTTGAACCTAGAAAAAATTATAAAATATGCAGATACAAATAGGTGAGGTTTATCTTTATTTTACTGATAGCCTTAGTTGCAACCTCATGGAGAAACTGAACTTAAGATATAAAATATCAATTATAGAAAATATAACATTTCAAACTTAAACTTTTTAATCACTGATAGAATTAATAATGATAATAAAACAAGTCACTGTTAGAACTAATGAGACAAAACATTTATTATGCATATACAATATCAAAACAAATTTGATGATTTGAGACTTTATTTATATTTTTAATTAGATAGAATTAATTCATGTTATTTATCTAATATGCACAGATGGATGAAATTTTATATATTTTAATATTATTTTCATATTTTGTTATGTGAAAATATACTGCATAGAACACACATTTAAAAGATTCAAATCTTTTAATTCCAGGCCAAAAGTTTGCATCCAAACCAACACTAGTTTACCGATATATCAATGTGATCAATGGAAAATGAGAATGTTAGCATAACAAAAATCTGGGTTACAGGAATTTATATCTGCAACCTGATATTATTAAAGAAACAATGATCTTTGCCCATTACAGGAATGTGCATCTGTCTGGTGAAGGAATTACATGAATATATCTGGAAAAGAAATGCTCTATATCAATGGTAGAGTGGTCCTTGCCAGCTTATAATTTTCATCCAGAGCATAAGAAAAACAATGACTTAGGAAATATCTTTACTACCATTTGCAATGCAATGGCTACCATTTTCAGGTCATACATTCAATTGAGATATACACTTTATACTAATGTGGCACAAGGGAATGAGAATCCAATGTACCTCCCCAGATTACATTGTCGTAATTCACCCATATATTAATCCACCACCATCGATTCATCTGTGAAACAAATAAACCAAAATTAATCCTATTTAAACAAACATAATCTTAACGAGTCAATGCAATTATTTACACCTAACTATACATTTATTAATTTAATTGTATGAAAATGGAAATGACAATGGCAAACATGTTATAAATAAAATATTTAATAATTCGGAATTTAATTTAATTGTCAGATAAGAGATTTTCTTTAGGAGAAATAATGTTCAGATTTAATAATTGAAAGTTCATATTTTACATAATTCAAAGTTCAAATCTCATTTTAAAAAAAAATTCATACATTCCATGGTATTTATATGAATCCTCCAGAATGCTGTGGTTTTATTGAAAGCCTTTTTTGTGATCATTGATGTGCTATACATCCAGTTCAAAGCTTTGTCCATCACTGATTAATAGATCTTTCCTATTAGAGATGAATCTGTTTTTGTTATTCTTTGGAAACTGCTTGCTACTCTGGAGGTCACCCCAGTCAGTGCAATTGATGGAATGAAGTCTATTGTGTGACCCCCTACATCATGGAGGTCGACAATATAGGTACAAAAATATTTTTAATCAAATTAAAAAAATTCAATCAATCATTTTTAACTTTAATTATTTATTTAATCAGTTTATCATCTGTGCATTTTATATATCAGAACATTTTTTTATATCGATTTAAATAAATTTTATTTACTGATCTTTTTTTTAATATTTTCATTTAAGAATAATGTAATGGCACATATGTATACCATTACAATATATATGTATATATATGCAAATTTATAAATAAATATTTAAAAATACAGTATTTAAAAGCTTATAAAAAATATATGTATAACCGTCACTTAGGAGCGCTTTCAATCAACTTGTGGCTTTGTCAACTATCACGTTTAAAATGTCAGCTTTCCCATAATTCTATGATGTCAACTTTCCCATAATTCTGTGATCTTAATGTTTGCTGCTTGTCTATTAACCAAATGTTGCTTGTATTTACATATCAACATCGCCTCTTTAATTTTCCTTTTATTATTATTTCTTTCAATTTCCAATATTTTTACGTTGTTATAATTAAAATCGAAACCATATATACATGATTTATTATGGTCATAAAAGACAGAAGCTGATAAATTATCATTATTTTTAAATTGGTTGAAAGCGCTCCTAAGTGACGGTTATACATATATTTTTTATAAGCTTTTAAACACTGTATTTTTAAATATTTATTTATAAATTTGCGTATATTATTTTGAAGAAATACAGACATCGATTTATAATATTATATATATTGTAACCTTCCAAAAAGTTATTTATTCAATGACCATCAATAATAGTGAACAAAAAGACCTAGCTCAGTGCCAAATAATTAATTAATAACCTATAAGATTTTACCAATAATATTGTTCTAATAATATAAAGTCTTATCTAACTTTATAATATAACTAAAATCTTATGTTATTTAAACAATCATGAGACCTAGGATTAGTTACAAAAGTAATGAGCTTTAACAATGGATTCATACAAAGTACTTCTCCAATGGTATTAAATATTGCAAAAGATTATATTATGATATATTATTAATTATTTCAAAAACCTTACAATAAATCAATGACTAATTTTACTAACAATAATTTATCTTCTATTATCTTGGAATAATATTTAACTTATTTAATAATCAATAATACTTAAAAATAATATTTTATCCTTTTAATAAATAACTTTAAAATCAAATTTACATTGTAATGCAAAAATACATCCATAAATTTATAGAGTTTACTATTTATTTATAACTAGAATAATTCTAACCCAGATAGTGAAATAATAAGAGAAATTTTATTACCATTCCACTACCTATAATATTATAATAACAATAACAATAATCCAATTATATTATAACTTTAATATTTTTAATTATATTGTTTGTTAATCATTCATAAGATTAAATAAAACTCATAGAATTACAATTAATTTGATTGCCCTTACTATTAACTTGATTACCCTTACTATTGAATTTTCTATAATAATAATAATAATAACAATCATATTGAATAATTCTTTTCTTGGGATTTCATCAAGTAATCTATAATTTCTAATCATACTACTATAATTTATTCCTGAAATAATATTCATAACATTCAACTCCATCATATCAATAAACAACACAAAGAAGTGAAAATAATAATTTTATTAATATATTCTCTTTTAAATTTTGAAATTATTAAAATTTAAATTATTATTTTTAACTTATAAATTATGTCATATAATTTTCATGACACTAAAATATATATTTTCTTTTCATATGTGGATTCCTTAGAATATTCAAACTATTTTTAAAACAATTACCAAAATATATATTTATAATCCTGCTTTCCATATATTAAATTCTTAAATGCTTAAATTTGATATACATGATCATAAACCATTAAAATCAAATAAAATTTATAGATTCTAATCAAAAGTAGGATACTATAAAATAATATTTATTTAAACAAGATGATATGATAATAAGACTCAAGAGAAAAAATAATGATAACAAACAATAACTTTAGTTTAAATAATTTATTTATGATGTATCAATTTTTACTTTAACTATTAATTTTATCAATACAAATGATTATAATTTTTAAATAAAAGTAAAATTAAAAAAATTGAAATTAATAATTCTTGTCTTACAAATACCTTTATTAAATATCATATTAAAAAATAAGTTTTAAATCATTACTATTTCTTAAATACAATTCCTTAATATATTATCAAACACATTTACATTATATCTTACACCAATACTTAAGATATCATTGTTTTGATTCTTGTTGTATATTCATCTTTCTTAAATATAATCTTATATATAATATACACTAATAATTCAATCAAATTACATCTATTATTTAAATGAAATATATTAAATAAAAATTATAAACTAAAAGTTATTTTTTTACAGTTTTATTCCATGTACATACCAATATCAATAAAACATTTTATACTCAAGGGATTTGTGTTTTTTTTTTATTTGAATTCATTTCATGGTATTATTTAAAATACATAAACATTTACAGTATTGGCCATTTGCTTTGTACATGAATGTTATAACCTTATATGATTCATTTTCTTCCAATTTTGAAGTCACAAGATACTAATCTTTTATATGAATAATAAAATACAAATGATGTATCTTCCCTGGTGCATAGTTTCATAAAATATTTAAGTGTGTGTTATCCACTGAGGTTTAATGAATTAATTAAATAGACAGATGTAACTTGAAAGCCTTCACTAACATTGAAATAAAATAACCTTTTTTTTCATCCTGACTTATTATTTTATAGCACTTATGGAAATATTATTAGTTACCTATCTAATTATATGTTCAATGAATAACTTACTAAATCATTGGCTTCTACCAGAGTTAACCAATTACACACTATTAATCGCATCAAGATTAAACAAAACTTTCCTTGACATTATTATAACTAATACATTTTTACAGTATGAAATACTATCACTATAAAACATCACTTACAAAATAAAGAAAATGAGAACCCAATACATCCTTAATCCTGAAAATGGACTTCTCTTCTATGAAAACAACCAATAATACTAAACAAATATCAATAATATAATAAATGTTATATTATAAAATATGTTATTATATTAAATTATGAGATCATATTATGCTTCCTTTAGAAATAACAACATTCTTCAATGTATTATTAAATACTATAATTTATACTATTTTTTTTTATCTATGAGCAATATTTCTTTAATTACAGAATATAATACTAAATGCAGATATATCTAATATATATCATATTCTAATAATTTTAATATCTTCAATGTAGTCTTAACATAAACATAAAGTTAAAATAAAATATCTAAAAAAAAAAAAAAACAACAAAAACTAATTTTACCATAATTCTATATTTTACATAAAAAATTTTTTTTTTCATTAATCCAGCTGATATCTGCCACTTTTTATTATACCATTATAATAAATATTATATTAATATAAGACAAACAAATTATTTTTTGAAAAATAAATATATCAATAAGTTCTCTTCTTTCTTGAATTTGAAACTTAAACACATTAATATTATTGACATATATTATTTTTTTGGCAACAAAAGAATGCCAGGAGTCTCACTGAAACAAACTGTACTTAATTTCCTTGCTGCTGCTTTTTCAATCACAATGAAAATAAACATAAAACTTTCCATAATAAAAACTTATATACAGATGTTTTAATATTTTGTAGAGCTATATAGAACTAAAGATTAATAATCTTGGAATTCCATAAGGTTGAGTTTTAAATCTGTGCACATTCTTCAAGACTATTGTTTACAAATCCTTTTTTTTTTTTAAATTATTATTTTAAACGTTTTCTTTTTAAATCTTTCATCTGAAAGTTACACTAATTTTTATAAGAACATATTTACTTACATAAACATTTAAATTTTAATCACGGATTATATTTTATAAATCTAGCCATATATGATTTCATACAGTTTATTATAATATATTTTAATACATATGAGCAATCTTCATCGATTCATTTTTTCATATCTCTTCACTTATCCTTCATCCTATACTTCAGTATAGGAAAAGATTATCAATTATTTAAAACTTTTAATTAATTATAAAAGTTTTTCTCATCTGATTTAAATGTTTTACTTCATACAATACTAGATACTTACCATATGGTTTTCATATATCAATTCAATTGCATTTTAATAAAGTTTTTTTTATTATTCATAACAATATCATTATCTTGATTCTATAAAATATGCTTAATTCTTCTTATTTAAATAGTTTTAATCATTATAACAAGCAGCTGTTTTTTTTTTTTAAATCTTACAAAATATTTCATTAATTAACAATTCCTTAAGATTTAAATCAGAACTATTATTAAACAAATAAATGATTAATTAAAATGTTTTAAAATAAGTAAAACAAATATCAATAGTTATAGATATCTTTCCAATGTTTTTAGCTCTTCTATATCCCAATATTGGATCTAAAAAAATGCATTTTTCTTGAAATCATGGTAGAACTTTTGTTTTAAGCTATGTATTTATCCCTAAGTGAACGTACAGCGGAGGTCAAAGCCTTTCTCTTGATGAAAATATTTATTGATTTATTCCATTATTATTATTAAAATAATATGTTATAGTTTACTTATAAGTATTCAGCAATATTTATTACGTTTCTGACATTTCAAACTTGAAATATATTTAAAAACTTCATGATAATTAATGATTACTATCTCTTCTCGTTATTTTCTATCATTCTTCTTTATTAAAATCGCCTGCTTAACAGTGATGTAAACATTAACAATCTCTTGATCCTGATTGGTCATTTATTTTAAAACTAACTTTAAAATCGAATATTTACTAAACTTATTTATTTTTTCTCACAAAAAAAATTACATGTCATATTTGATATAATTAAAAATATTAATAAAGTTTTTTAAACACTTTATATTAATTAGCATGTATAAATTTATAATGTTAAATTTTAAAATCGTATACATTTATTTTTAAATAATATTTTTTTAAAACAATTTAATCACATTAATTTTTATTTTATCAACTTCTTTTAAATGTAGCAATTTTGATTTTCCAAAAAAACGAAATAAATTCAATAATGATTGAAAATCAAATTGTAACTGCATTGTGGGAACAACATTTTTTTCTTCTAATATTTACAACAGCATGTTTGAAATATAGCAACAATACGATTTCTAGAGTTATATAATTGAAGTTCAATGAGAATTTTGATTAAACGTATTTTTAATAAATTAAATATATTTTTATCTGAAAAATTAGTTTAAAAAAATAAGAGATGCAACTGCATCGGTGAAGTCCATTGTTAAAAGATATTTAAAAATTAAAATAAATGAAATTTATTACAGTTAGTCTTGTAATGCTATTTGTTATTTTGTTTAAAATTCTAAAAAAAAAAAAAGATTTTATAATGAAAGGCCTATTTAAAAAATGAATGTGTGAAAGAAAATATTTATCAGGTGAAATGTTTTTCTTACTGCTTATATATAAGACATAAAGGTTTCAATTGCTTTTTATGTAATATTTATTTAAATATGATATTGAGTATTGTTTTATAGAGATAGAGATGGATTTTTATATCAGATATACAGATGACGTGGAAATATTTGCAAATAGTGAGTTTAGCAATGTTTTACAAATGATTGATGAAACTTGCAGAAAGTTTAAGATAAGAGCAAATGAACATAAAAGTAAATGAATAAACATATGTGGAGATACTAAAAGGCTTAAGAGTAATAAATGAATAGAAAAGAGTACACCGGTTTGAGATTTAAGTAATTAAAGATGAAAGTTAACTGAAAATAAATATAACAATAAATGAAGCTTTAATGAGAGAAGAAACAATTAATTTATCTTTTGATAAAAATAGGTTATTTTCTGTTCTACTAAAATTAAGTTTTTTTAAAAAGAGGGTGAATGTTTGTTTAAAGTATTATTTTATATATACATATAAGAGTAATAATGCTCAAGGTTAAATATATATAAAAGCATGATATCACAAAAAATAGAAGCAAAGATTGGAAGCTTTGGAAATCTAAGTATGAACAAGAATGAAAAGCTTACATTAGAATGATAATATAATGATATTTAAAAAAAAGACAGTATTATTTATTTACAAAACATTACATGACTTTTAGTTTATTCTTAATATAGAATGCTTTCAAAAGCAGTTTTTTTGTATGCCACACCAGTGTCATTTACTGTAAACTTGAATAATCAATGAATATTTAGTTGATTTAGTTTTTTTATTTTATTTTAGAATATTGATTTGATTGTATAAATAAGTTAGAGAAAACTGCTAGAAGCATAATTGAATTATTTCCACCTTTGAAATCTAAATTCTCCTTGTTAAAGAAAAAAATCCAATAAATAATCTGAATATGTGGCATTATTACTATTTACTGTCCATTGTTTACTTAAACTTACAATAAATATTTTTGCAAAAGAATTAAGAGAATTACTTTTGAAAACATAAATTAGATTGAGGCATGGTAGAAATTAATAGTTGAAAAAAAATGTGTTGCAAATAGTCTTAAAAATGAAATAGCTATAAGTATTTAAAACATAAAAAAAAAAATTAAGAAAACTAAAAAAAACTGGGGATATAAAAAAAAAAAAACCTTGCCTTTTGGTATATGATGGTAATAAATAAAATGCATATAACTTTATTAAAGTGAAAACCTTCTGCTGCTTAATTCCAATTAATAATGCACTTTTTGCTTAAATTCATGCTTATTACATTAAGTACAAACATCCCCTGCAGTTTAGGTAATGGTGGTGGGATTAATTGAAAAATTGATTGTTTCTGGATAGGAGTTTTGTCTATCACTTTAGAACTTGAATGTCACATGACTTCTTGAGAAATAACTATTCAATATATGCGACTTAAACGCTATTAATCCAAATTAGCTGTTTCCAAAGCTTTTTTGGATTTGTGAATTTTTCATAATTCAAGAGTAATTCTTTTACTGTTTTACTATAAATCCAAACTTTGTCAAGATAGAAAACTATAGGTAGATCAGTATAATTAGGCTTATTAATTTATAGGAATTTACTGAATGTTTTTTATTTATTTAATTTTATTTAATTATGTATGTATAAACAAACTTATTTATTATAAAAGATTTAAAATTACCTTTGAAATTTTGTTTGAATAATACAGTTTTTAAATAATTGGTTTATTCATTTATTTATTCAAATTAAATATATTTAACACATTCTTCTCTTACTTATTTGGTTTAATGTCATTCTATTTGTACGTATATTTAAACATTTTTTAAGTTTTTGAAATCTAAAATAATATTGATTTTTTTTAAAAAATTATATGTTTCATTTTTTAGGTTGTACTTAAAAACATATTTATTATATTTTATAATAATTTAAATTTTATTATCTACTTTATTAAATATTGTTTATAATATTATGTTATTAGTATTGTTCATTTAAAAGCTTTTTTTGTTGTTGTTAATATATGTTTTTTTTTTTTAAATATGATTTCATTTTTTAATTCAAATTTTATTATTATTGTAAAGATTTTTTAAATTTTATATTTTTAATAATACAAAAAAGGCAAAATAGCTATTTCCAATATTATATATTTATTTCATATATAAAATAAAAAATGAGTATGAATGTAATAAAGATATTGTTTATGATATTGAGAAAAACAAATAGTAAACTATTTTAGCGAGTAGTCAATTAGTTTTCAGGATTCAAAATATTAATACAAATGTGACATTTTATAAACAAACTCATACAATTTAAAAATACAACATGTAAGGGTTGCATGGAATGTTGCATTTACAACAGATAGCTTACTGTTAGAAATGAAAAGATGGTTATGAAAAAGACAGATAAGGAATATATGGAATTAAATGTTAATCTTATATGTGTTTATTAATGATTAGATAGAAATAATACATGAACAAATTAAAAAGTGAAAAAGAACAAAACATTTTAAGCAATAAAATAAATGAATGGTTTTATTGTTTGGAAGTGACAAAACTGGTAATGATATAAGAATCTTAAACTTTAGAATCTGATCCCATATCACTGCACTTAACATTTGCAATGATTATGTAAAAGTGAAAACAATGGCAGAACAAAAAATTGATTGTTTTATGTATGTGTAGTTGCAATATCTGTTTCTTAAAAATTCAAATGATATTTCAGTACCAACTGTCAGGCTTGAGTAAAACAGTTTAATTTGCTTAAACTGCATTTTTAAATTTTATTTTATTTTTAGTTAAGAATCAATTCAAAAATTTTTTACTCTTGTGTTGCTACTACCACCATTAAACTAAACCATGCAAGGAAGATTAGAGGTAAAAAATAAAAGATAAAGAAGTCTTAATAATGAATAACTAATTGTAAAATATTAAGTAAAAAAAAAAATGCTTAAAAAGCTCAATGTGATAAATATACATTTTAATTAGACTATATATTCTCTAAAATAGATTTAGAAAATAATATTAAACACATTTGAGTATCTACATAAGTTAATTTTTGTAGAATTTAAGTTATATAAAAAAATTGAATAAAGTGAAAAAAATATTTTTACAAATGTTAGAAGATAAATATATGTAAAAGTTGGTTATGCTATAAAAATAATTTCAATATAAAGGATGAAGAATTAATTTAAAAAAATTAAAAAATGCTGTAAAATTATAGATTATGATAAACTTTAAAGAATCTTGGATTAATATATTAAAAAATGTTAATTAAATATGAATGAGGGGAAAAAGGAAAAAATATATTTTTTTGAAAGTATAATAATAAATTAATAAAAAAAAAAGATAAAATTTTAAAGAATTGATTGAAAGAAGAACTTAAAAGCATAGCTGAAATTTTTTTTAAAAAAAGAGAGGATATAATTTAATGTATAATAAAATACATCAATTGATTACAAAAATGATACATTATTAGCAAAAAGTTGACATATTGAAAAATGTGAAAAAACATACAAGTATCATAAGACAACATGCCTCATTGTATAAACTAAAAAAACCAGACAAGGATAAAATAAATTGTATAATATGTATTAAGAGATTATAAAGGCTATGATTGAATTAAGAGTGTCAGAATAATAAATTTCCAAATGAATTGCTGAAGTTATAATAATAAACTTTAAATTCAGAATTCAATTTCAATTTCCATATCATGAATCAGGAAGTATATACTCTTATTCTTCTCCTTTATTTTCTTTGCATTTTTTCATAAATGCATAAATATATATTGCTTATAATAATTCCTCTCATATACAGTTTAATGCAAAAAATTTTTTTAATAAAACTTCTTTATTTTCCTGACAGTTTCGACTGTCCAGCAGTCTTCATCAGAGCATTCTCAAAAATAAAGAAGTTTTATTATTTTTTTTTTTTTTTGCATTAAAGTGTATATAAGAGGAGTTATTCTAAGCAATATATCATTAATCAGACCTGCAAGATCTGAAGTAGCGAGGAAAATAATAACCAATCAAAACATTATGTTCCTCCCTAACCTATGTGCTATTATTAATAGAAGAATATATTTAAAAAAAATATAAGATGTTTAAATTTTTCTAAAAATATTTAGCAAGGTCAGCTAAATGATGGAAGTAATCCAACATATTATCTATAAATAAAATACAATTACCATAAGCCTTCAGAGAATCAATGAATACAATCTAAAAAAATTGTATATAGAAAACCATTAATCTGAATGAGTATTTTTTTTAAATTACTATTATCCATCAAATTATCAACAATATCTTTAACTTTTCCTTTTACATAAAATAAATTAGTTTGCACACATATTTATAAACAAAAATAAAACACTCAGTAAAAATTTATAAATTAATAAACTTAATTGCAGTCAGCTATCTGATTTTCCTATTATAGCAATATTTGGATTTGCACCAAAAAAGTAAAAGATCTATTCTTAAAATTCAAAAAATCCTTAAATATACAGAAGAAAAAAAACTCTGGATTTTCAGGAATTTGGAATTAATGATATTTTACCAGTAGTAAGATTTGTTATGTAAATAAAATGTGAAATGTGAATATTTTAGAATAATTAGTAATAATTTTGAGAATTTTAAACAACTATTTTTTTTTTTTTTTAATGTTATAAAGACTCATTGAAATTTATAATATAACTCTAAAATTAAAATTCTTGAATAAAATATATTAAGAAGTTTGGTAATCAATGACAAACCATGATTGAAAATGAGTATTTTTATATATATATAATGTAATGTTATATTTTGCTAGGGAAATTAATAAAAATAGCTATAATCTGTAAAAAAAAAAAAAAAAAAATTGGCTTTCTTTTAGTGTTAAATTAAGTAAATCTGTCACTATTATTGATAAAATGATTAAAAGTGAATTTATAAAGTCTATTATACTATTACCTATTATAATAGATTGATAGAAAGTTATTCAAATGTCTTTCGAACATATTTTATTAAGCAATGTGTGGCAAAAATACTCGCACCTCAATTTTATTTCCAAAAAGTGCAGTTGGTTTTTTTTTTATATGTGCAAACAGAAAACACACACGCACAAAATGATAGTATAGACACTATATAAGATAGGATGCATTTGAGCAACTACAATAATAATATTTGAAGTATTAATTTAATAATAATATTACAAGAATTAATTATACAGCCAACATTACATGTAGTTGGGATAGAAAATTTTAATATTGCTTTTAAGTGTTTAAACATGTGTGCACGAAAGCTTTGCATTTAAAAACTTAATTAATTTAGAAAGTTACTAGTGTAAAATAATTAAAGAGAATTTGTTTTATTGATTACTAAAATTCAGCTCATATATTTTATTAGATAAATTTATCAATAAAATTTTGAAAACTTTAAAATATAATCAAACATTATTATTGTATAATATTCGGATGTTATAAATTTTTTTTTCTCATATGTCATAGCATCAGCCGGGAAGCGAACCCGCTAACCCGGGACAGCTGCTTGTAAAGCAGCGGTCGCTGACCTCTCACCACCAATGCTTGACTGTTGTAAATTATTTATAGATAAAATAAACAATTGCACATTTTAATTGTACAGCAACAGTAAAATTTTAATATTAAGCTTGCAATACTTTAATCTCCATTTAATGAAATCTCAAAATTCGTGCTTTTGGAAATTCTCAGATGTTCAAGTTCACCTGCAATTAATTATTACTATATCAATAGTACAGATTTTACCTGTATAAACTTGGAACACAAAGGATTCTATTTAATATTGGATGATATCACAAACTACATGATAATAAATTATAAATATTATCTCCTGTCAAAATTAAATCAGTCTTTTTAGATTAGGCATTTTGCCCAGCTGTGAAATGTATCTTCTCATCAGTCTAAATGGATAAATTACAACAGTAAGGATTATCATCAAATAAAGAAAATCAAATTTAAATGTTTTAAACTAATGGAATTTATAAAATTGCTGTGATGTTGCTGCATATAAAATACTTTCAGAATTAATTTGTCTTTTTTATTTGAAGTTAGAATAACTTACTTAAAATAATTTAGACTGCCTCTCACTATGAATTTAGTGAATAATAGAAACTTTGTTCAAACTATGGATTAACATTCAACATATAATTGTTTTACATAAGAAAGCTATTTAAAATCCTAGTAAAGATTAGTGAAAGTAATTTGAATGAATGGATTATTTCTTTTCTGCTCCATCTCATAAGTTAATAAGAGAACAAGAACTATAGCTGAGAATTCAATTTGCTTAATTAATAAATTATAAAACAATTGCATTTAAGGTATATGATAAACATCAACCATTAGGATATTATTCATTTATTGTTTCCGAAAGAATTAATTTGCTTATTTTGTGCAAAACTACAATGCTAACATCATCCCAAAGATAACAGATTTATAATTATTGATGCTATAACAATGAAATATGATAGAGGGTGTTAAATAAAATTTTTCTAAAAGGATTAATTGTTACAACCATGCAAGCTGAAATCTGAATAATAATTTACTGCAAATCTTTGGAAAATCATTATTTTAATATGTGCTTTGAATCTTAACTTCCTAAAGGATTATTCTATCATGTGGATTTATTATTAAGTGTTTCTTATTAGAATTACTCCCAGTAAAGCTCCAATAATCTGTGGATTTTACTTTAAAAGTGTAATATGTCTAAATATAATACTTTTGACTTGTGCATGAAGTTTTGAAATTATCTATTAAAAGAGACTATCTACTGAATTTCATTCTTATATTATGAATTATTTTTTATAGTTATTATTGTTGTAATTATAATATGAATAAAGTTTTCAAGAGAATACAGGCATATGAGAAAGTACAAGTAACTAACTAACCTTATGTTATTAATTAGATTTGGGTATAAATGCAATATCTGTTTTTATATTTTATATTAAAGACAGGTTGCATTAAGTTAAATTAATTTATAAACCCCATAAATCTGTTATACTTATTTTATGTTTTATTTATCATTGTTCTTGGTCTCATCTTATTCAGTCATAAAATGTATTGAGTAGATCATTGAATCCCTAGGAAGTTTTATCTTTGTTGTGCCTAGTAAATATTATATATAATTTGATAATTGCTATACTGTGCAATAAAGCACTTTCATGATTTCAATAATTCTAAACTTTATTTGTTAAGTTTGCTCCTAACTAAATATTGAAACTTTAATGTACAATATAAGCTAAACAAACTAACAAGTTATGCCACTAAGAGATGCAATAGTCAGGTTTTTATAAAGATATATACTCATGCAGCATTGATATGATTACTAAAAAGACAATTTGGTACTTTCTAACAAGATTAAAGAAACAAACCAATTTTAGAAATGAAGTTGCTAGTAAACTAATTGTCAATATGAGAAAAGATTAAAGTATCTTAAAACATTGTTATCCACCTATAATTAATGATAGTTATTGAATAAAGAGTGTACACCCTCTCCAATATAGTGTTTTGTATTTTCATAATTTTGTTGATCATACATATATTCATAATTCAGGGTTAGATTATTTAAAAAAAAAAAAAAATATTTGTAATTATTTTTTGAGAGCATTGGATATTATAAGTGCATTTATTGTTCACTAATATTTTGATGTCTTATTTTATGTAATTGTTATTAATAATAAAGTAGTTCTTGTATTTATAATACAGTTGTTTGTCAATACTGAAATCATCATCTTTTACATATTATTGAAATAAAAGAGATCATAAAACAGGTAAAACTCTCCATGCAGTGGTGCCACTCAGTACAAGCCAGAGTAATCAGTGAATGCAAGAAGGCTTGTGCATAAAATTCCTATCTAGTGGCTACTCATCCAATATCCCCAGATTAGTTTCTAGCTTATGGTTTTCATCAGTGAGAAGCCTTGGATCTGAGAGCACTGCACCTAGATCTTAGGATCCTACTTAACTACAAAACTATGAGTCTTATATTGAAAACAATAATATTTTCAATCCACGCTCATATAGGTCTGAACTCAGTTCATTACCCATACATTTTGGTGTCTTTGGTTCTTTAATAACCATAGCCATCATTATTCTTTTAGGAAGGATTGATATTAAACCACTAAACATCACATGATCATCATTTCTTATGCTTGCTTAAGCTGTTAAAACAGGCAAAATTCTCCATAGAGTAGTGTCATTCAGTGCAAACCAGAGTAATCAAGGCTATTCACTGATGAAAGCCACAAGGTAGAAACTAGTCTGGGAATATTGGATGAGTAGACAGATAAGAATTTTATGCACAAACTTTCTTGCATCCATTGATTACTCTGGCTTGCACTGAATGGCACTATTGCATGGAGAGTTTTGCCTCTTTTAACGACTTGAGCAAGCATAAGAAATGGTGATCATGTGATGTTTAAGATTTAAAAGAGATTAAGATTTAAAAGAGATCATACTTCTACTTTGTTAAGTTAATTTTCTTTATGAAATTCATTTGCACCAGTTATTATTTTCATCTCTAGTTGTAATATAAAAGTCAATAAGATGTGATACAGTACAACAAAATCTCTTTGATACCTTGGTTATACCTGGGAAAAGTTAAATGTAATTTTAAATTTATATTTTGTTAAATAAACAATTTAAAGATTTAGTTAAGAACTCTGAAAAAAATGATAAAATTGTTTTAAACTTACTTTTAATTCGGGAATGAGAGAGTTGACTGCTAGCTATTTGTGAATAAACACTTATCTTAGAATAAGTCTTTATACATTATACATTGCAATACAGTTTTCACACATAAGAACACATTCATATTATTTTAGTAAATCCATAAAAGTACTTTAAGATATTTAATTATTATGATAATTATATGTATATCACAATTTTATATAATAATTATTTATTATTATTTTTAGAGGAATAAAACAAATATATTTTCATTTTAATTTATTTTCCCTAAGGATACATTCAATCTCAAATGCATTCCACAACAAATGCACTTGTCAGAACCTAAGGTATTTTGCATCTGCTCAATTGTAACCTGAGATTTGGGTTATAATATAAATATATATACATTAAAAAGATTAAGTGGATAAAAGATATAAATGAATTTTCATAAATTATTTATGAATGATATGTTGAAAGATGAAAAGAGTAGAATCCTTGTAACCTTACAATAATTTTTGATATAGTATTCAGATCCATTGTGATGGAATATTTTAAAAATACAGACTTTTTATGAATTTTGTGGGTGAGAAAGAAAAAATTTATATTAACAACAGAAATATACGTTATCGTTTTATTCTAGAGGTGATCTTTTTAGGCACAAATTTTAAATAAAGACTGAATTAGATTCTGACTATAAGATATCATCAAAGATGAGCAGAGGATTGCACATATTCATCCATCAATCATTTTTATTTCTTGTATATTATTCAAGCTAATAGCTTTAATACTTAGATAACTTGAGACTTTGAATCCAAGTTAAGTTGGATGGCTGCTTTAATAGCAATAATTAATTCAATTACTATTGCTACGTAGATATTTACAATCTAATGCTCTTCATTAACAATGAACAAAGATTGGAAAGTAGACTTTAATATTTGATCAGCACTATGTCTAGGATCTATTAATAATTACTCTTCCTTCCATAAAGACTTTTTTGTAGAATGATAAAGTAAGTAAAGCTCCTTCATTAAATTTATTAAAAAAAATTGGAATTGTTAACTTTTTTAATTTCATGAAGTTTTATTTATTTATTAATAATTATTTTTATTTAATTTTTTGGGCAGTATTTATTTATATTCATTTGAAAATTTATTATTATTATTATAGCTTTTAATTCTCTTGTATTTATTGTTAGTAAAAGCTAGAATAATTATAGTATATTAGTGTTTTTAATTGGAAATTAAATGTATTACATATTCAAAAAATTAAAAAAACTAAACCTTTGAAGGCCTTATTCAAATATTGAATTATGCTTTATTTAATATATACCTATTTTTTTTTATAAAAGATAACAATGATTACAGTTTGCCAATAATTGAAGTTACTCAAATATAAAGTTGCTGAGTTAGTGTCAGATCTATACAGCTATATAAACAAGTTGGTTTGTACATAGAAAATCATTAGCTTGAAATTATAAAGAAAAATATGTAATGGAACAGCCCTCAACGATGAAAGTCAATACTAAAAACTCTAATTTAGAAATTTAGTTAGCATCACTAACTAGATTTCTGCTATTAATGTAACTTTTAAATAGAAGCTAGGAAAGTCATATGATACTATATGTGATATAATGCATTTACAGATAACATAAATAAAGATAAATGCATAAAATAGGCTTATCTTAATGTGTTTAATGATGAAATAATCCTTAATTCTAGATGATTGTTAATTTAAATAGTATAAAACTGAGAATTCAAAATATAATTTAAATTTATTTTGCTACATTTTGATAAAGTCATGTATAAAACTGATGAACGTTGTGAATGAAACAAAACTGTAAATTAAAAGACTTGGTGGAAATGGCAAGATATAAATGTAGATAGTATTCCGAAATTCACAGACCTTATTTATATTTCAAAAAATGTATAAACTGGAAAAAACAAATTAAAATAGAAATTAAAAAGATCTTGTTAGTGCTGTTTTGGATCTTGTTAGCTGCTGTTTTGTTTACAGTATAGCTTTAAATGATTCAGAAACTTGGATAATTAGAAACAAACAGAGAAACCTGAAATATTGCAAGATGTAAATTTGCCGTGGGATGTTTCTTATAAGAGCTTCTTATTAAAAGTTCAATTATAATGTTTGTAGTTACAAACAAATTTTTAAGCAGTTTAGAGAACATTTATAATAGAATTGTATAAGAGTGAAATTAAAAGTTACATGTGTGTGCACATATTCTAAAAATTTGCAAGATATCTTAATATTGACCTGTGATACTTTATTTTTTTTAAAAACCTTTCAGTATCATGCAATCATATTAATATAACTTTATTTTGATATATATATATATATATATATATATATGAGACTTGAACTCATACTTGCAAGCTTCCTACAGATATGCACTCCATCTTATACAAATGGTATACATGATCACATACACATGAAAAAAAAAAGATCTCCACATCTTCCACACATAGATATAATCAGAGCTCGGTTAATATTAAAATAGAAAATCTTCAATATTTAATGGACATACTTCAATCTTCTCCACCTTTCATCTCTTCAGTCATCCATATCATTAAAAATATAATGATGGAATACTTTGAGAGTAGAAAAGATTGAAGTTTCTCAATTAAATATTGAAGATTTGCTATCTTAATATTAACTGAGCACCGATTGTATATATGTGTATAAGATGGTGATCTGGACCAACTAATGAGCACTGGTTTAGCATGAAATATGCATATTGGAGATCATTTATCTTTTTCATATATATGCGGCCATGTGTATTGGTTTATAAGGTGGAGTACATAGTTGTAGGGAACTTGAAAGTTAAGTTCAAGTCCCTTCTCATTTCATTGTTTAGTATAGACAACATACTTATATTTGAATATTATTTATATATGTAATATTTTATAATAAATAATTTTACTTACTGTACATTAAAAATCCAAAAATAATTACTTCCTATTGAAAAATATCACTGGCTCTATTTTTTAATGTTTTGAAATAAACTGTTTTAGATACGTTGTGTTATTTAGAAGAGATTTGAACTCAGGAATTTTATTAAAAATTTTGTAGAGAATGTAATGAACTTGTTAATATAATTTTAAAATTTCTTGAATGAAATGTAGAATGTGTGAAAAAATGATAATTTTCAAAAGTGTTAAAATCTTATATTTTATCATTGTTTTGTATAAGTAATGATTATTTTTTTATTTTTCAATATTATTAAATTTCTTGATATTTTATTTTTCTGATAACATACATTACTTAATTTTTGCATAATGGAAATTGAAGTTACTATAAAAATTGCATTATAAACCAATTCTCCAAATGTCCAATATGGTTGCTGTGATAATCAAATGGTTAAAACAAAAACAAAGTTTCAAATAATAAAATAAAAATTTATTTGCTTATTTTTATAAAGACAATGTAAAAAAAATCTTTACTAAATTATGTAAAGAATGTCTATATTTAGAACTACTCTTATTACCTTTTTATATCTGCCATCTAGAAACAAAAAGTAAATTGTAGATTCATTATTAATAATAATGAGCTACTGAATAAAACAAATCCACAATGAACAAGTGATTGATACAAAATAATATCAATGTAGATTTAGACTATTTTAAATCAAATATGACAGATTGCACTTTTCTGATTTTAGATTTGGTGGGACATTAAGATCAATCTTAACTTCTTTTAAAATAAATTGTTTGTGTATAATAAAATGCATTATATCTATAATCTATTAATGTTATTACCTAATATAGAATAGATTTTAATATACATAATCCACATTTTCTCTGTTATCTGATTGGTGGATAAATGTTTGTCTGATGATGCTACAATCACTATGTTTATGTGAAGGAAGTAATTCTGTTATTAAATAAAAAAACACTGGGAAAAAATCAGTATGAGTGGTATTAACTACAGACATATATCATATATTTTATGGTAAAGATACCCAACCAGTTGCAGAAACAGTCACAAATGCTGATTCATAATTTGACATTAAGGCACCCTGTGCTTTCATGACTGTCAATTCTCTAATATAGTTCAGATGAACAACATACTTAACAGTGTTAATGAACTTTTATAAATTAGCAATGTTTAATAAAAAAAAACATTTACATTAAATCTTTAAAAAAAATTGTTAAAGTAACCAATTAAAAAAAATTACAAATATTATATTTAATGGAAAGATATAGTATTATTTCATGGTAAAGGTTGCCATTCAGCTGCAGAAATGACTACTGATTAATAATTCAATGTTAGTGTGCTCCATGCTTTCATGGTCTGTCAATCCTTTAATATAGTTCAGATGAAGGTTATGCTTAGCAATGTTAACAAACTTTTATAAGTTCACATTGTTGAATAAAAACTTATTTACATTAATGAATGTTAACTATTAACAAAGCTAAAACAAAACTTAAGATTACAATATTGAAATTTTTTTTATTCAGAGGTGCTCTAGTAAACATATATGTAAAAATATAAATTTTAATTTAGCTTTATTAATATTTGGAAATTTATTTATTTAATAAAATGTTTTGTTTAATTTATATTAAATCTTAAAAAAATTGTTAAAGTAACCAATTATTACAAGAACAACACATTGAAATCCCAGAGTTTTTGTATTCCACTGTAATAATGGTCTTTTATATGGTTGTACAATTGAGGCATTTAAAATCTTTTGTTTAATTTATGTTAAATCTTAAAAAAAAATTATTAGAGCAATCAATTAAAAAAAACCACAGGCCTTTACAAAAGCTAAAAAAAACTATTACATTTTCTCATAACAATGTCGAAAAAAAATTTAATATTTTTATTCAGAGGGCACTTCAATAAATCTAAATTTGCATCGAAACAATACATGACCTTTGAACTACAGAGATGTAGTATTAAAATTGTGAAGAAAATGTGATTACAGTACATAAATTCATGTTTCAAATGTGATTCTGAGGGGGGGGGATAGATGCTATAATATATTTCCATTTAATTTTGGTTAGTATATTATTATGTTTATGCAAAAGAAGTAATTCTATCATTAATAAAAAATGCTCTGAAACAATATCAGTACATATGCTCTGAACAACAAAGATATAGTATTTAAATCATGAAGAAAATGTGATTACAATACATAAATTCATGTTTGAAATGTGATATTTATTGGTAGGAAAAAAATAGATGTTATAGTATCATATTATATTCAGTTAATAAAAAATGAAAAAAAATAATCAGTACATATATGCTTTTAACTACAGTAAAAAACTGAATAGGTATAGTAAATTGTGAAAGAAATGTAGTTATGGTGCATAAATTCATGTTTGAAATATAATATTTAGTGAGGGTAAAAAAAATAGATGTTATAGTACTATGTTTATATCCAGTAAATGATACTATTGTTGCAAAAATGATAACCTATTTTTTTATTCAAAGGGCATTCCAATAAATAATATTATTGTTTAGAGTTGTACTTATGCTGTCAAATTCCTGTCCAAGTAACAACTGCCTTTCAGGTTGAGTACATTTCTCACATTTATTTATATAATATTAAATTATCTATTCTCACATTTATTTACATAATATTAAAATCTTTATTCTCACATTTATTTCCATAATATTAAAGCATTTTGTTTAATTTAGATTAAATATTTAAAAAAAAAAACTGTTAAAAAAAACAATTTTTATAGGCCACCAATTAAAAAAAACTATTACAAAATATCAAATTAAGCAATTGTAAAATTGGGGAAAAAATTAAATTACAAAAACTGACAGACTTTCAGGCCATGTACATTCCTCACATTTATTTATATAATATTTAAATCTTTTGCTTAATTTATATTAAGTCTTTAAAAAGAATTTGTTAAAACAACCAATTTAAAAAAAGAGCATTTACCAGGCATGGTTAAGCTTAAATTACAACTTTATGACTAATTTGAAAATAATATTCATCAGAAAATACATTTCTAAAACTATAATTTATTTAAAGTTTTTCTACATTAATTTAAAAATTGTATTTGCAGTCAAACTAGATTAAAAATTTAGAATAGTTTAATTGTCTTTAAAAAACAAAATCATCTCATCGATGTTTTTAATATTAAAAGTTACTTATGACTGTAACAAAGGAATATACTAATTTATAAATTATTACTGTACAAAATTCACTTTCTATTACAAATAATAATTAAATTTAAAATGCAGAATTATAATTAAGTACAGAAATAAATAATAAAAAGGAAACATTTTTAAAAATTTGCTAATACAAACAATTATTACAAAAACAATGCTATTCCACCATTCTCACTCACATTTAAAATCTTTTGCTTAATTTACATTAAATCTTAGATACATTGTACAGGCATAACACTTGCATTAACATATGAAATACATGCGGAATTCGAACTCAGACTTTCACACGACCACAACTCTCAGTGCCATCTTATATTGCTGACCCACCTGATCACACACATGTTGAAAAGATAAATAATCACCAATATTTGTATTTCGTGCTAAACCAGCACTCATCAGTTGGCCCAGGTTACCATCTCCATACATATATACAATCAGTACTCAGCTTTATATTAAGATCTTTAAAAAAAAGTTCTTTATCTGAAAAAAATACTAAGAGAGAATAGTTGAGGAAATAAGAATGCTATATTAACACTACAAACATAATTCTGATACAGTTTTGGAAAGGAGTGAGACCTATTTATTCCTGAACAAAAAGTCAAAATATTTATTAAAATTTTATTAGTAGGTTATTATTGTATATAATAATAATAATACTTTAAAAAATGATCAATTTATTTACGTCGTTAATAAAAACAATAACAATGCTATTAGTAATAATTATTATTAGTAATAAAAAAAAAGGAATGGCTGTTAATAATTCATTAATGACGACTTTAATGATTATCCCTTTATTCCTAAAGCCATACTTTAACTCACTTGACTTTTAATGTTAATTAGAAGAAAAAAAATCTCTCTGATTAAAAATGAAGACAAAAAAAATTAAATGACAAATCGACAATGGTTGTTTTAAGGTTGCTTTTTTGAAATGTTTTATGGTATACTTTTTTTTTATCATCTTTAAGTTATTTTTTATGTAACTTTTACACTGACACATATAAATTTCCATTAATAGGTTGTTCTTATAGAAGATACTGCCATTAAAAAAAATCTTTCACATTCACTTTTCAATTATAAATTCATAAAATGACATAAATCTTTCTTCAGTTAATAACATTACCAGGCAATCTAGTTTCAAAAGTCATTAATCTAACTTCAGCCTGTATTTATTTAAATAGAAGCAGAGGAAAACCCAAAAGAAAACAAAAGGTGAAGAAAGCTTACACATACTCTTTTCTATTAAAATGATGGTTATAACTTTCTCAGAGAATTCACTCAACTAATGATGAATATCTCAAATCAATTACCTCAAATGCATAATGAGAAATAATAAAAGAGAACAGAAAATGACATAAGCAAGATTATAATCACTATAATGTTCTGTACATATTTTATATTAAAAGCAAATTAAAATTGTTTTACTCTCGAAGGCAATAAAGATTTTATTTTTTAAATTGCCATAGATAGCATTTGTGTAATCCTTTGTGCATTTATCTGAGAAGGCTATATTCAGAAATTCACTTTTTTGAAAGAATGGAAAAAAAATACAATATGCAATCATATTTTCAGCCAGTGGTCCTTTAATAATGACTCAGTAACGTAATACTATATATTTGTTAAAAAATCAATATTGCGAACTCTCAAGACATAGTTTCCTCTCCTAATACATTCCTCCACATAAGATCGTATCTGGATGATCAATAAAAAATCATTCATACAATAAAATAATCGTAGCATAAGAAATAAACTCTTTGTTAAATCCTAAGCAAATTATTGTTATATTCATTTTGAAAAATTGCAGGATTAGATCATTTAAGATGTTGAAATCCCATAAACTATGAATGATTATTTTATTTATCGGCTTTAGAAGTGAACATAAACTTCTACTAATGTGATTATAACCAAATATAAAATATTAATTACATAATGAATAAAGGACTAGTCTAGGCATAGAATGGCAGAAGCAAAAGACAAAAATAGAGCACATTATAGAATCTTTCTCTTAGTCTATTAGAAATTTTTTCTTGTAGTTGGACTTTTTATGTTTGTGAATAGTTAGTTCTAAAAAAATAGTCCATATTCTCATTAATGAATAAATAATTCTCTTAGTAAATTATACAGCGAAATAAAAGAAAACATAAACCATAAAATAAATTTATTCCATTATATGTTTTTAATCTTGTGGTTTTCTTAAAACTAAAATGTGATGATTAACATATAAATGTGAACATTTAATAGAAGTGTGCTTAAAATAATTTGATACAGTTGCATACCAAAATAAGTATTTGGCACTTGATATAGATACTTTGATTAATAGTTTTTGACATTGTGAATGCAATAAAATATACTAATCACATTTTCATATTTTACATGGCTTGATAAATCAAGAATGACTCTCTATTCTAGTACCATTTATTAATTTTTTATTATATTACAAAGATCTTTAGTTTAAAAAATATATTCTAATGTTTAAGTACAATCAATTGGAAATTTGTGGTCTTCAAAACTTTTTTTGGTTTGCATTTTTAATTTTGCATCTGATTGGCATTTTTCTTTAGGGCTATAAATGACAATAACTTTTAGATTTTATAACATATATTAAATTCTTTAAATATATATCTTAGATAATATCAAAATCATATATATATATTATTAAAAACCAGTCAAAATTTAGAGAATCCCAATATCAATAACAATCAACAATTTTAAAGTGTTATCAAGGCAACCTCCTTTGAACAATAAATATGAATACCCACTTCCATTAATGATCTAATATAATTATATAAACAATAAAGATTGCAACTTGACCACAAAGATTGAAATTAGCCTTGAGCATTATTACACTTATTATTAAAGTGATACTTTGAGGGCAATTTGAAATTTATAATTGCAGGTTTTAATGTTATAAGTGACTATTTATTAATATGCATTCAGAATAGGTTACATTTTCCTGTTTAAAGAGGTTTATTTAAGCTTCTTTGTATCAATAATTTCAATCTCTGTAGTAAAGTTGCAATCATTAGTATCTATATAAGTATATTAGATCATAAATAGAGGTGGGATTCCACATTTATTGTTAAAAGAAGGTTGCCTTGACAACAATTTGAAATTGTTGATTGTTATTGATATCAGAATTGTTTAAGTGTTGACTGGATTTTAATAATTACTTATAAACCCATTTAGCCTTGATCATTATTATATATATATATTGTAACCTAAATTAAAGGAGTTCAAAAGAAATATTATTAAAAAGAAATCAATTGTATATTAAAATATCATTGGATTTGTCAAAAATCCAAATATTATTAAAGTCTCAAATATTCCAATATTCATTGTAACTTAATAAAGATGATCAAACGATCCAAATGTATTTAATAATTATGAAAAGATTCAAATATAAATCTTTAGCTTAATAAATGAAAAGCATTGTAGCTTAAATTAAATTTTGAGAAGAATACCTGAGTAGTGGCTGTTAAACAAAAAGGTCAGACTGAGTTATCAATCATATTAAAGGTCATTGGATTAAATGAAACATACTTCTATAATTAGATTCCTCAAGATATCACAATATCAATAATTATAAACAAATTATTAATAACAACTATTATAACTCAGGTATATGGAAATCACGTGAGGTGAGTACACTAGTAACCCAATAAAATATCTGCTCAGGTATACAGACAGTAGATTTTATCCACTTTCATTTCTTGGTTTGATGTTAAGTGCATATCCAAACAAATACCAAGTGAATATGGTCTAGCAGGGTGCCACTAGATTATTTGAATTTAGACACGGTTATATCTAATAACCTTTCACAGGTACCGGGTTTGAATCCCTTTTTGGTACTTTGTTTCTAATAAACATGGAATATTTTGCTTTTTAGAGCCATATCACTGTATGCACTAATATCTAAGTAAACATAAAACATCTTTAAACTAAAGTGGAATTCATTAGACATAAATCATTTCTTAGACCTTAGCATAACCAATGTGTTTCAATATTTTTTTATAAGTTTTACTAGCTCAGATTACTATTAATTTAGGATGGCAATTCACTCATCCTTGCATAAAATAGATGATGGAATGGTGGTTATAATATTACTAAGAAATCACTAAATATTATGAAATCAATATTTATTTATGGCCTTCGAACATTTAAACAGCTCATTAATTAAAATGATGATGATGATGATGATGACAATAATGATAATGATAATGACAATGGTTTCAACCACAGCTTTAGGACTGAGCCTAAACATAAAATTTAAATTCAGAAATTAATAATTATTGTTAATCTTAGCATATTTAATCATATCTTAAACCACTAATATTCAACCATTGATGATGAATGATCACACTTGATAAAGACTACTCTTAATGAAATATATACGCCTCATTTAATAACATAAACTAATATTTATTACTGCATTTCTAACATATACATAAAAATTTCTATATTTACATGAAAATTTATATTAACAATAACAACAATAATCATAATTGACTGTTTTAAAATCATAACATTAAATTTTAAATTCTTCCCCCTTTCCCGTAAATGTATTTCAAAAGTATATTGTATTAAATTGGGGTAACTGATTTGTTAAAATTTTCCATCCACAAGAAAAGTATTTCATATAAAAAAAAAAATTCACTCATTGGCACACATACCTTATAATCTAACAGGTAAGCAGAATGTTAAAAAAAAATGTTAGTATAATTGAAAGAGCAAGTTTTACCGAACATGTTTTAAATCATTTTCTCCCCTCCCTTCTACCTCTGAAATGCTATACTTTCTTAAAACAAAATAATTTAATATTTCAACACTGCTTATTACATCACATTCACACACAATTATACACATATAAAAATATTATTATGTATGTGTGTGTTTTATCCCATAATAACAACATATTATTTAAAACCAAAATAATAATACAAAAAATATTTTACACATTAATATTTCATAACTGTAAATTAATAAACAAATAATTTGATACATTCAAGATCATTTATGAAGCTCAAAGTTATTATTAGTAAGACATTCTTGTTTTAATCGATCTGAATAGTCTTTAAAAGTTCTTTAAATAAAATATACCACTTTATTGCTAAAAGTTTATTAAGACTCTGATATCATAAGAAAAATATATCAAAAATGTTTTTATACTACCAGTTCTTTGTAGCAACTTCTAATGAGTCAATTTTCTCTTGTTTAATGTCTATCTTTGGCAGCAACAATTTCCATGTTTCTTTGGAACAATCTCTTTCTTAAAGTGTATAATTATTTGATGATGATGATCCTATTGAGGTTATTTGCTTTAATGGACAATTTGGAAATCTTTATATTAATTTTTCTTCTCTTCCTGTCAAGCATGATTCTTTTAGTGGATGAAATACAGCAGTTGTTTTCACGTTTATAAATTTTCTGGGTTTTAAACTCAGTTGCTGGAACAATTAATTGGACTTGATGATTAATATTTATCAGTAGATTAATTCATCTTTCAGATCTTCGAATGCAGGCGAATGTTTTCTTCTTTCTATTTAAAAACATCTTATTTCTCTGGTCAGTTGAAAGGTGTAGAATATTATTTTTCAGACGAGACATCTTTTCTTTCCTATATGATCTGCAGCTCCATGATGGTCAGGTCTTGATGGGACACATATATAATTTTTCTACCCCGTCATTTCTTATATTTTCAACATTCAAAACTTATAAAAAAATGATTTAAAAAAAAAAACTATCTAGCAGAACTAAAATGTTTGTCTGCTTTAGTTTCAATAATTTTTAAAAAGGTCTCTTTCACAATATATTATAATAATAATAATAATAATAATCTAATAGCTCAACTGATTTTCCAGACTGCTTTTATATCAAATTTTTGAGTCAACTCCTTCAATTAGAGTGATAGTGTGAATTGCTATTTTTGACCAACCAAAAAAAAAAATCACACACCTGGTTTTCAGACACTTTTGTCTTAAAAAAATAGACTTAATCCTTTTTCACATATGTGTAATATCTAAAATTGGAGTTTCTTTTCTTTAATCTTAAGATAAGACAATTTCACAATTAGAGTTCCCACCCAGGTTAAGCTCCCAAAGTGACAAACAATCATTTACAAAAACAAAATTGCTACAAAAATAGATATCTGATTCAACAGATTTCCTCTTTTAACATAAAATTGTACAAAAAAATAATTTGACAGATTTAACCCTTCCTTTTCTTTCAATATTTAATAAATGTAAATTTCTGTATGTAATGTACACACATACTTTATCATTTCACATCATTCATAAACTAACATTAAATAATATAATTGCTAGCTTAGTAATTATAACCCTAATATTTAAAATTAAATCCTTAGCTTTTAAATCCCAATTACAATTGTAGAAAAGCAAAATAGAAGTATAGAACAAGATATTAGAATTGATTAAGCATAGGTTAGTTTTAAAGAAAGTTAAAGTGTTGAATATTTGAAATATAAAACAATTAAATAGCTTACACATACACTGCCTATATGTATGCATTATAACTTTGCTTTTTAAAGAAAAATTAAAAATTGAATAGTTTAAATGTGTGTATTACCTTTCTATCAACACACAAACAAATAAAGAATATAATTGTTGACCCACTCTCTTTCTGTCTAAAGCTTTTAAAACTGGATCTTGTAGGGTTTAAACTTGGATGCCCTACAGCTTCATTTATTGTTATATAAAAATGTGATGATGATTTTGGTTTTACATTTTCTTACATGCACATTACTATAAATTTAGCTAGTGACTAAATTGTAATGGCACAATATATATATATATATTACAATTCAAATTACAACTGCTTTATTTTTTAGATGTACTCATTTAACAAAATCACTTTCAGATAAATATATTAATAATTAGCACTTATTATTTATTAGATGACTGATTATTACAGCTTTATCATGAAAGACAAGGGCAATTGTTTCTCTAAAAATAGCTCAGAAATTAAGAATCTCATATATATATTCTAAAATTCTCATGGATAAATGATAAATTTATACTATTATTTCCAGTAGCTTCCATGTAATAAAAATATAATAGCTAAATAGCTGATGTTTCAATACAATAACAAATACTTTCCTAAGAGCTTCTTTTTTCTCAAATCATAAGAAAGTGTGTGGTGAGAGTTAAAATAATTATTTTTTACCTTGCTATTTTCTCTTCATTCTCAAATTCTATTAGTTGAGAAGTTTTTAAAAAATATTTTATCCTCCAATAGTTTTTTCCCAAATATTGTTAATTTTCTTGAATTCACTCTTTTCATTTATGCTCTTAGACATACATTGGACAGACCAATCATAGAATAAACATAAGAAAGGAAGAACACAATTTGGCATTTAGAGAAAAATATAATTCATCCATTATTTATTCACACATTAACCAAAAGACATCAATTTTAATAAAACACATATTCCAGCAAAAATTGAACAATATGACCAGAGATTGCTAAGGGAAGTTAGAGATTTTTAAAGGGCCTAAGAGCACAAATGAAAAGTGTGAATAAAAAAAAATTAACAGCATTTAGAAAAGGCTATTGGAGGATAAACTTCTCAACCAATAGAATTTAAGAATGAGAAAATAACAAGGGTGGAAATAACGATGTTAAATCTCACCATATACATTCTTATGATTTGAGAAAGAAGTTCTGAGGAAAGTATTTGTTATTGTAATGAAACATCAGTTATTTAGCTATTATATTTTTATTATACAGAAATTCCTGGAAATAATATTATATATATATATATATATATATATATATATATATTTACAGGATATATATATATATATATATATAGTAATGTCCACTACTCATTTCATGTTTTAAACGAGTTAACTACTCATACTCGGTGACCAAATTACGTCCTATCTATTAAATTTGTTTCATCATACAATTCAGTAAGATTTAATGGATGCAATTATTTTTCCTGGTCACACAACACTCTTTTAACTAATGTAGCTACTAAAATAATGGGATAAAGTAAGCCAGCTTTTAATTTATTTGAAAGGCGCCAGAATTCTATATTAGAATTCACTGGCAAACATCCCTTTTTTATTTATTTAGCTATGACGAAATTATCTAGAAATTCTGGAGGATTGAGTTTCGATATAGAGTTTCGATACAGCATTGGCAAGGTAAATTATATTTTCAAATCATAATTAACTTTAATAAATTTATTAATAATCATTAATAACGTACAATGAATAGGGGTATTAGAAATAAAGATTTTTATTTTAACAAATTAAAATATAAATAATAAAAAACAAAAACATTATGATTTAATTAATTGGAAAGATGACACACATGCTAATCTAGATATGAATTAATTAATAATAAAAAAACAGTTCAATGATTATAGTTCTTGGGTACACAAGAGTCTCTTGAATAATAAAATTTGAAGTCTTGATCAGATTATTTTGATATCAATTTTTTGAATTGTTTGCAAACTTTGTCACAATTAGGAAAAGTTACTCTTAACTTACCGGTATGTTGGTGTGTGTTTTTGGGATCCCGAGCTCCTAAAAATTTTCATCGGTCTCTCCTGCTGGCATCTTCCATTATTGTTCCGTTCTATAACCGGAGAAAAGGCATGGCTGTCATGACCCTTTTATTGCAAAAAGCAGTCTTCACAAGGCCCATTTCCATTGCTTGCTTGATGACTGGGTAATGCAAGTGGCATACCTGTGCAGACATATATTACTGCCACAGGTTATGCTCATGGAGAAAAGGCATGGTTGTCGTGACCCTTTTATTGCAAAAAGCGGTCTTCACAAGGCCCATCTCCATTGCTTGCTTGATGACTGGGTACTGCAAGTGGCATACCTGTGCAGACATCTATTACTGCCACAGGTCATGCTCACAGAAACCTCCAGCTTTCAGACACATAACTAGAAGGTATAGAGAAGACCTAGATCGAGGTTGTCCTCCTCCTTTTATACCCCGATCCTGTTTTGAAACTTCTGCACATATCTTTTGTTCATTCTTTTATCAGCATATAAGATAATAATCTTCTACACTTTCTCTTAAATTTAAGTTACAGGGTTATTTTTTTTTAGCATAATTCTGCCATCTTTAATTATTAAAAAGATTTTTTTAATTGTAATCTTTTTACTTTTGGAATTTTTACTTTTCTACTTGCAATCTTTTTTATTTTTGAAATTCTTTTAATTTATCTGGATCAGTAACCTGCATGTCATTTATTCTTTCCAATTTAACTTTTATTTTTAATTACATAATAAAAAAAATACAAACGACAATTTTAACTTTCATTGTACGTTTTTTTAAAAAAAATAAATTATACTAATCAGAAAAAATCTAAAAATGTTTTTGTTTTAAAAGATCGCTAAATTTACTTTTTTTTTTAGCTTTTAAATATCTTACCGGATGCCAATATATTTGTACCGTATAAACAAACGGTACAATATATATATTATAAGGATTGAATGGCTCAATCCTCATGGCTAATTAAGATATATATAATAAAAAAAGAATGAAAGAAAGCAGAAATATTATCTTTGGTATATGTAAGGTTCTGAATTATTTATTATCAAAGGATAAACATCTTTTGATCAGTTGGGTATATATTCATTTATACAGTTAAGCATTTGATGCATGTTACAATCTTTTAATATATATATATGTATAAAATGTTTCAATTTTCACTCATCTTTTTATCTTTTATTTTTTTTTTTAAATTTTATGATTAATACTTTATTTAGGGTATAGTAATAATGAATAAAGAAAGGCTAGATAAAGGAATTATCTTAAAATTATATTAGAAATAGTGTTAGTAACATGATGAATTGAAAGTATACATGTGGATTTATTTATTTGTAAAATAATAAAAAAAAAACAATTTGTGATTTACATATATGTATTTTTATATATTTTAAATTGTTTACATTTTTAAATTATTTGTATTATTATTATTTTTTTAATATCAACAATATGAAGTTAAAATGTTCAATAAAAAAAGTGAAAGGATTATTGTCAGTATGTGTGTGAATTTAATAATTAATAATAAGAGTTGAACAGAATATTCCTCAAGAAGTTGTAAATCTAAAGATGATTTGGAGCTCATTTATGTAATAAAAATAAAGGCACATAAGGATCAAAACATATCATTATTACTCTCTTTTTTGTTATATATGTAGGCTAGCAAAGTTTTGTTCTTTTCAATTTTATCTTTATTCTCCTGAAAAAAAAAAAGAAATTCACTTTAAATTTGACATGGATATCAAGAAATGTGGATAAATAAGCTAACTGACCAGAGTTTTACTCCCTCTTGCTTGTATCTGCCACTTTAATCAAATGGGAGATCATTAGCAAACATGTATTTGTGAAAGAAAATTGTATTAAACAACTAGATATCCTCAACTGAATAAAGGAACCAACATTATCATTTAAGAAGCATTTCTGAAAACTTTTATTAATCTTATTAGCTCATCTTATTGTGATTTGCGGAAATAATATTTCAAAACTAACTGAATTCTTCTAAATTCACATGATCCCCAACAAAATACTGTCAGCCATATTGACAAAGTTCAAGAGTCAAGATCACAGCAGACATTCTTAAAATAACTATCTTATTAAGATAAGAAAGTTATAAGACAAAGTTGATCGGTTATAATTAGGTTTAAACTGATGTGTATACTCTTTTGTCTTTTTTTTTGTTATATATATATTCTCGAAAATATTAACACATACACATATACTTATCATATAGCATTTATTTATTAAATATAAACATTAAAAGCATAAAACTAAATTAGTCAATAAATAATCAAAATTACCCCAAATTCACAAGAAAATTAGACTAGTCAAGAAAATAAACTCTAAAACACTACCATTTTTTCCCCTATCTACAAGCAGACTTCTCAAGCATAAAGAACTACAAAATAACATATTTAAACTAAACATTACCCACAATCCTACTTACTTCCCATATACCCTTAATGTTAAAATAACTTTTAAATAAGTTAATTGCTTCAGAATCATAATTTTTTTAATAATGAAGATTCTTTAATTCTTCTCTTTGTTTTATTTCTCTCAAAAAAAGACAACATTCACCAAAATTAATAATGTGGCCTGTATCTTTTTCATGGATAAAGCAAAGGTTGTCTTCTTTAAGAAAAATAAAATAAAAAGAAGAATTAAAGAATCTTTATTATTAAAAATTTATGATTCTGAAGCAATTAACTTATTTAAAAGTTATTTTGGGAAGTAAGTGGAATTGTGGATAATGTTAAGTTTAAATATAGTGTCATTTTTTAGTTCTTTACACTTGAGAAGTCTGCTTGTAGCAGTGAAACCATTGGTAGTGTTTTAGAGTTTATTTTCTTGGCTAGTCTGGTTTAATTGTGAATTTGGGGTAATTTTGATTATTTATCAAATAGTACAAATGCATTAGGTGAAATCTTTATTGCATTTATATCAAAATGAAGAATGCTTTAATTATTAAAAATTTTGATTTTATTATTATTACTAGTGAAATGCATATTTTTACTTGCATATAACTTAGAATCATTTGTAAATCATGAGATATATTTGAAGGATGGATTTGAAATTATAGTATTTTTATATATATGAGTATATATGCATAATTCTAGAGACACTGATCATCTTTAGTGCTTATTTTGTGGAAGTATTTATTAGTGACACTATAATGTTATATATAAAACCACTACTAGACTTTGTAAAGTTAAGCACCATACAGATAGATATATTTAAAGGAGCATTGCTAAATAAAGAGATTATTCTAAGATGCAATTTGTGCTTAAGTATCTCATAAAGAGAAATGTAGAAAAAAAAATATTTTTATTTGAAAAGTTAGTTTAATTCTTCCCAAAGAATAAATCTCTAATCTCAAATTACTTGAGTGTTAAATAAGTAGGATTATTATTATTATGCTTTATTTAATCATATAACACAGATAATCTTCATTTTGGATTTAAATGCAATTTAAATAAATATGTCAATAACAAATGTTATTTATTATAAGCTTTATGAATCAATTGAAAAACCTATGTAATAAAACAGATATTCTTGCTTTGTTATTTTATTTTATTGTTGCCACTCTCAAATATATCGTAAATAAAAGATAAATCAATAGTTTTATTTAAAGTTTGACTTTGTTTAATTTGTTTGTGTTCTGATCTATCATGTCAGCCACAGGATGGCACTATTTCTAGATTAATTTCTAGAAATATCCGTTTCCGTGGCCACAGCCAAGCATTTAAGTCTTCTTTCTACAATAAATTCTAGAAAGGGTGTTAACTCAGAGTTAAGCCTTCTTTCTACGCTAAAATCTAGAATGAGTGTTAAGTCAGAGTTAAGCCTTCTTTCTATGATAAAACCTAGAAAGAGTGTTAACTCAGCTGGTGGCTAATGCTGTGGCTTTTTCCTATGCTAAAAGCAGAGGAAAATGCCATAGTTGTTTGCATTATGTACTATATTGTAATGCTGTGTTATGTATTTTATGTAAAAGTATTGTACGAGGGTGTGTTAAGTTCATTGTGCCAAAATTATTTAAATTTTTATTGGGGCCTCCCCCGTCCCCCATATGAATTGATGTACTGGTACCTTTTAACAGTTTTAACAGTGTCGTAGCTGTTCCTCATAAAGCTGTAAGCCTTCTAAATGCTCTATTAGGGTGGGGTAGTGCAATATTTTGACGATCACGCTTTAAGTCACGTTTTGCGAGTAATTTTCCAAGACAAAGAATATGGCTAATTCGAACACAGAAAACTTGAAAATATGGAAATTGCCAGACACAGAAGCTGGTGCTGTAACATTTCTACAGCAGAAAAACATCCTACTGAAAGAAAAGAGATGTTTGTGTGGTGAATATATGTGACTTGAAGTCCATAAACATCTTTGGACTTTCATTTGTAAGTCTTGTTCTTGCCGACGGAAATGTTCACTTGGTAAAGAACAGCTTGTTTGAAGGATTCCAAATGGCCTTCGTCAAATGTAAAATAAAAGTAACTTATATTTTTATTTAAACATACACCTCTTTTCCCAATAATTGTTGTCAATCAAATGTAAAATAAAAGTAACCGTAAATCATTATTTAAACATACACAAAAACACCCCTCCTACTAATTATTATCAATCAAATATAAAACAATAAAAGTAACATAAATTATTATTTAAACATAACCCAAATTACTATTTGAACATACACCAAAAAAGACCCTCTTGTCAATAAAAATTAAAAAGCAACTATTATTGTCCCATTGTCAAAAATATTATTTGAGGAAAATAATTTATAAACAAAAGAAAGTAAAATTGGTGTTGTCAATCAAATGTAAAATAAAAGTAACTTAAATTATTATTTAAACATATACACAAAAAAACCCCTTCTCAAATAATTGTTGTCGGCAATCAAATGTAAAATAAAAGTAACGTAAATTATTATTTAATCATATCCCAAAACAGCCCTCCCACTAATTGTTGTCAATCAAATGTAAAACAATAAAACTAATGTAAATTATTATTTAAAGATACATAAAAAACCTGTTCACTCTTGAATTTTGTCAATCAAATGTTAAAAAACAGTAATACTATTTAAAAAACCCAAATTACTATTTGAACATACACCAAAAAAGATCCTCCTGTCAATAAAAATTAAAAAACACTATTATTGTCCCATTGTCAAAAATATTATTCAGGAAAAGTAATTTAGAAATGAAAGAAAGTAAAATTTGTAAACAAAAAAAAAGAAGTCAATATTAATAGAGAATCACTAGCCTGGAAATGTTATATTAATGTGTTTTTGGTTAGCATCAACACCATCAGGTGGCTGTCAGCATAGATCAGAACACAACCTTTAATTCTTTTTTATTATTTAAAACTACATCACTTATCTATATAAGTGAGTCATAGTACACTGCTGAATTTTATTAATTTAACTATTTCACCCTGAGAATATTGAAATGCTATTGTGATTACTTGTTCAAGCCTTAATAAACATCTTTATATTACAGATTCTTCATGAATTAAAATGTTAAATGAATTTCTTGTATATATTTGATTTTCAAATATAGTCCAGATTCAATAAAATATTCTCTTTACTTCTACACTATATTCAATAGATGATCTCAAGTCTCATTAGTTTATTTTAATGTCAAATCATAAGTTAGAGATTTACAGTATAGAGATATAATAAACTTGGATGCATTATTTTTTCATTATTATTAGAAGTTTGACTTGTTTAGTTGTGATACTTGATTGTTAGAACTAACTTATTTCCCATATTAATTTTCATTAGAATTTGATATATAAATGATAAAGTTTCTCTTTCTTCATTTGTTTATTGACTAATTTAAGAGTCTTCTTTCATACAGTTATAATTTGGGTAGGAGACATATGGGGTATTTGAATAAGAGGATCTTCTTGTATATCCTGTAAGTTATGATTTGGTGTACTGAAAATTCATGGGCATAATAATGCCTTTCTCATTCTATTCCCAATTTGTATAGTTATAACATATTGTAACACTAGTGAGAGCTGTGTTATAAAACTACATATATCTGTGTTATATGTTTTATAATTCAAAATATATGATCGGGGTTATTAAAAAGAAATATCAAATAAATGGGACTAGTTGAAATAATTATTTCAGAAATAGATTTTAAAATGCAATTTTGTAAAATAAAAAGATTGCATTATACTGTTTGTTCTTCTAAAAATCAAAATAAAAAATAGTTTGTAAAAGAAAACTTTCATAAATGTAATTGGTTTAAAAAATTACTGATTGAATTAATTAAAAGAAAAACATGTAAACTATCTCATAAAAGTGATAGTAGATTAATTTAAGAAAAAGATTAGATAATGTGCAATGTAAAAATCAATTAAATTAATGAAATGTAAAAATTAATTAAAAAAAACAGATTCAAGTTATGATCAAAATAAAAATAATGATAAGAAATTAAAATAATGAGAGAGAGGTTATAAAAATCACAACCATCTATTGTTATATTATTCTGCTCTTGAGTTTGCAAATCATTCTGATCTTCATTTTTGTGATTGATTTATTAAGTTATTCATTGCTCAAGAGATTCAGAAATTTAAGGATAAATAGAAACATTCATTACTGTTGCAGAAAATATTACTGCAGAAACTACAGATCTAGCAACATGTGGTGCTAGACTATTTAGAAGTGTTCAACTGGGCTTCAGGCTCCAAATTCCTTCCAAAATTGGCTGTCCCCCTGAATCCTTGCTGGAAACTGATGCCAAAATGGTGAAATAAATATTGCTGCAAACTCTCTGTCCCATTGTCAAAAAATAGAAAACAAAAGATGGAAAACAAGCCCTGAAAACATTGATGGAGACCAAAAAGCCAAACTAATTGGAAACTGATAGTCATGAAAATCTAATAAAGATATTTTGATAGTTGTCTATAGACACTTTATATTTATGTTAAATGAACTTTAATGAAGGACTATTATAAAATTTAGCCTGAAACTAATCATTTATATTTCTTTATGTAAAATATTATATTGTTATATTATATTAGTATAAAAATTTCTCACTATATCAGGAAATGTTGTAATATACAATTTTTCCATTTTTTAATTTATAGGTATTTTATTTTGTTATTATTATTATTTTCATTTATTTTTATTTGTTTTATTTTATTTTATTGTCTTGTTTTCTTATTTATTGTATATTTTTTCTCTGTTTTATAGAACCTTGATAAAGTCCATATCATTATTTTAAAAAATGGACGAAACGTCGGCTATTTATATTTATTTGTGAAATTATATATTGTATATCAATAAAAATTTGAAAAGAAAGTCTCTCCGTAGTTTTTTGACTTTATATTATATTAGATATGTGTGTACTTGAATAAATAATAATGTTTGCTTAAATATTATTGGTTTATTCTCTCTCTCTCTCTCTTGTCATGGCATCATCATTAATTTTAAGTTATAAATGTTATATGTGTTAAGTTAAATGTGCTGGACCCTGATTCAAAGTATGAGCTAGCCTTGGATATGTCAAGAACTGAATTGTGTGACTGTCATTCAAAGCATGCTGACTATATAATATATGGTTGACTGGTGCCTGAGTTTGATCCTAAAATCAAATAAAATGCTTTGGAAAGCAGGGATTTTATTCCAACAGTCGAGGTAGGCCACAGGCAGGAAATGTGATCATGTTATGTTTTATATAGCTTGATCTGGCTGTGGGTATTGTTTATGGCTATGCTATTAATCGTACTCTCCCCTCTGCTTGAAGGGTGGGTCCATCCCCACAGCATTAAAGATATAAAATAACTTACTGAGAAGCTGTGTACTAATGTTTAGATTTTAAACATGGTTAATATGGTAATTTCGATGGACCCAGTTCAATATATATATATATATAATGAATATCTATGGCAAAAAATTAAACTCTTTGTCATAAACTTAAAATATATATATAATAAGTATTAAATACCAAATTAAAAAATAACAAGCTACTTGTGATTAAATGTAGTATATAATAAGCACATTATTATTCTGTAATTTTTTAAAAATAGTATTATAATTTCAAATATTTTACAGTTTCCATTTTGAATAATGTTGGATTAGATTAATATCTTGTTGAATTATAATTTTTTAAATTAAAATAAAATGTATACCAAAAATAACAATGGATATTCACTGATGAAGGTGACAAATTAAAAACCAGTCTGGGGGTATTGGATACTAGATGGGGATTTTGATGCACAAACCTTCTAGAATCCATTGATTATTATGACTTGCACCAGATGGCAATATTGTATAGAAAAAGTTTCTATTGTGTTAACAGATTGTGCAAGTGTAAGAAATGTAAAAATTACATGGAATTTTTTTAATGAATTTTGTTAAAATAATGTTGGTCTATTTAAAAAGTTAAAAAGTTAGTCTTCACATATTAGTAGACCAACTATTTTTGTAAATTTAGAATGTTTCTTTTACATAGCTGACCCATCTAATAATGATCAGTAAATAGATATCCATCTTTCTTTAGCTAAATAATAAAACATGGATATAAATTATTAAACTCTTATTATTTGGAAATTGGCAATTCTTATAAGTAATGTGTTTGTTTTTTTAGTATTATTAAATTGAGAGTTGTTGAAAAAGTTATTGATCAGCATGCGTTTTTATATGCTATTTTAATTTAATTATAGTAGATAATTTTACAGAAATTGAAAAATTATAATTTTAAAAATGCTATTGAAAATATTAGTAGTACATGTTTTGAAGCAATTACAAAATCTATGTACATTTTATAGAAATATAATTTGGCACATCTTGCAAATGATTTTATAAGATTTTAAATGGAAATTAGCAAGATTTTTACAACTGTAATGTAGCTTAAGAATAAACTCATATTTTGAATTTGTATGTATTGATGTGAATCAGTACATTAAATCATATTCAGAAAACTTTTATGTGTATTGAAGATTGGTGAGCATACACTGAACAGATAAATTCTCTAAATAATGCTCAGAAAATTTTGTTATGTTTTTAATTTTTTATGAGTATTGATTATAACTTAAAATGATGGTCTTGAATTTCACATGCTACAAAAAATGCAGTTCATTACTTCAGTAACATGCATAGTTAGACATGAAAGTAAATTGTGCACAGACTTTATTGCTGAACCTTTGTCAAGACAATAAAATTTTTCATCCAGTATTCAGCAATTAAACATTTCAAAAATTGCATAAATTTTTTATTTATTTTGATGAGTAGTAAGTTTTTAGTACAAACATGTTACAATATAATTGATTATAATATCATATTAATGAACATATATTTTTTTAGACCAGAACTTTTGGTTTTGAACACAATCCTTTGCATTACTGTATTTAAATTTATATACAGTATGCTGGAAGCAGGCATCATCAGTTATGGATAAGGAACTATATATTATTATGTTGGTTATATTTTTATTAATACATATTTTGGGGGATTTTTGAATGAAGAGAAAGGAGAATTCCTTGGTTGTTTAGAAATAATTTTTTGTAACTGCAATCAAAGCAATCAACCATTGTTCTTCTTTCCATTTTATTTTTAAATAGTGATAACAGATTCATCATTAAATCGTTATATTATTTCTTAAAAATATAAACATTTAATGATAAATGCGTTATTTTAAATAATTTTTAAAATCATAACTTTAAAAATGAATATAATATAAAAATAATATAACAACTTTGCAAAATAAATAAATAAATAAATAAACAAAAGACTTCATTTTTACCTTTAAAGCTCAAAAATGTATTTTAATAAAAAATTCTCCAGTAAATTTCTATCAGTAATATGAATTTTTAAAAAAATCATATAAGCAATTAAATTATTTTTTACAATAGTAAAATTACATTTATAATTACTAGTAATAGTGCAGAGTATATCTCTTATTTAACAATAGCTATTTCTTATTTACAAGAGGCTTGTGATAATTTTTTCTTTGATAAAAAATAAAATATTTTAAAATAAAGCTGAATGAATGCATCACATACTTACCAAAAAACAAATATTTAATTTAATTTTACTAAAAATATAAATAAAAATACAAATCCGCTATGTGTAAAGTTATATTTTTCAATTTCTTAAAAGTCAAAGCCATTTTCCAAAAAAAAGCAGAAGTTTTATATTTGTACTGAATATCTTCTTATAATGGCACATTTTGATTTTTTTGAATTGCCTTTTCAAGAAAGATGCTGACATCTAGTTAATTTGGGTTAAAATTAATATCAATCAAATACATTTTAGTTTTTGCTGTCAAATGCTAAACTATAAAACGGTCACTAAATATAGCTGAAAAAAAAGTTCTCTGAGAATGATTCCAGAAACAATGCATTGTAACATCAGATTTGAAGAGAATCAAAAAATTATAAAATGAGAAAGTATTTAACAAATATTTGTGCACTTGTCTAATAATATATCATTTATGTAAATATTTTAGAAAATAGTATGTAACATACAATTTAATCTTAACATTGCAAAATTTGATCATTCTTTTAATAAAAAAAATAATTAGGTATATTTATTAAAATAAAACTATCAATTTAAGTTCTTTTAATGCATTTTATAATAATAAAATTAAATGCAAAGTTAAACATATATGAATACAACATTTCTCCCTACTAGTGGTGAATGTAGCATTCATTATATTACAATTGTATTGTTTGTGTTTAATAGCACATCTGACTAAACTAGAATAATCTGAAATTTTTACCTCTAGCTAAAAATATTTAAAACAAATTTATTAGCCAATGTTGGATGGCAGTTGATTTGACTGTGAATCGACTTTCAGTACCCAAAAAAAATCTTATTAATAAACTGAAAAAATTATTATGGTTTGCTGAATTCTAATTTAAAGATGAATTAAAGCAAAAGTAATAAAGTTAGAAATGAATTATTACAAGTTATAATTATGAAAAGAAAAATAGAAAGTCTATAATGCTTACAATGACTCCCCTCATATACACTTCAATGCAAAATTTCAATGTAATTTTTTTATTTTATTGTAAGCAATATATATGATTATATGAAGAAATGCAAAGAAAGGAAAGAATAAGAATATACTTCTATAAAGTCTATATAAAAAAAAGGTAGGTTGATTTTTTAAAGTGATTTAGAAAACATTATTTACATGTAATATGCTATATAGCTAATTTGTTTTATATTTTAAAAATGTATGTGCATACATATAAATACAAACATTTGTTCATATAAATGTATTCCAAAATTTTATTTAGATGTTAGTGTAAAAAATATTTTAAATTAATCACTAAAACTTTCAGAAAATTACTTTATATATTTTATGTGTGCGTTATAAAAATTATTTTTCTCTGGATTTAATTACGTATTATATCTATTTCTCTCTATAAGATTTCTTAATTTGTATTACTTCAGCAATAAATTTACATATCAATTTAAGTTTACCCAATTTGACTGTGACTCATCTTACTTTTATGTGTTGCATGGCATTGTTTTAAAAGTTCATAAATCTTTGATTTTTCCAGGTGAGTGAACACCCCATCAAATAATCAGAAGCCTTTTAGAAAAACCGAATAATTTACTATATTATATAAAAAATATTTTGTATGTTCCTGCTGATGTCTGTGTGAGTATGAATATTATCTCTATCAGATCTATAATTTTTATTTGTATTTTCTCTTCCATTAAATATTTTTAAATTTAAAAATAAGCAATAAAGCTAGAAAAATACTGTTACAGGAAACACTTTGAATAGAAGGCAGACTTTAGAATACATGAATAAATTGATAAGAAAAATAAGCCTGGAAGTTGCAAAAAGGAGAATATATTGAAAATATGGACGAGGCATTAAATTCTTATGTATGTCAATTAAAAAAAAAAGAAAATCTGATTCATTTAATTTGACATAGATCATAAGAACTATTGGTTGAAATAAAGTGTATCAAAACACAACGAATACAGTTGAGTGCAGTAGTAAAGATGGGCTGGAGTGTTAAAGGTCCCTGGATTAAACATTATTTGCTATACTCAAACATCACATGAGCTACTAAGCAATTAACCATTTGATTATAATATTTATTAAAAGCTGCAGACATGATTTAAATTCAAAATATGATTTCACAAGTATAAAATTGTGATGAAATTAATTTTCTTAATGAATGAATAATATACTGCTCTGTATGGTTAAGTGCAGTGGTAGAGTGTCATTTTTCGAAGTGTTAGGTCCTTGGATCAATTCCAGGACTGCTGTTTCTGGCGCTCAAAGTTCTTATAAATGTTCCAACAATAAAGTCATTGAATTATTTATTTTTATTTTTTAATGATAAAGTCACCTAGATTTTATTACAATTGTAAAAAAAATGGCATAAACATTACAATAAATTTTTTATGAAATATGAATTAATATGATTTATGCAAGCAAAATAATTATGATGCTGTTTTTCATTTTTGTCATGACTTAAAATATTTATAAACTTTTATGTATTTTTAAAACATACATAAGCCTTTAGGATCAAAGTATTTGTACTTTATTGTCAAGTGTTGGTGGCCTAGTGGTTATCATAGCTGCCTTCCAAGCAGCTGGGCCAGGTTTGCTTCCCGGTCAACGCATTTGACATATGAAAAAAAAAATGCAACCACTATCATGACAATTTCATTTTCAAAACAAAAATTATTCATTTTTGATTTTTTTTTTTTTTAAAAAAGATTGAAAATAATTATAGCAATGCAAAACATTTCCATGTATAACATTGAAACAGTTTTTGAATTTGGATTCTTTGAATGTATGAGCATTTTTTCTTAAAATTATATTCAGTCAGTCTCTTACTGTATAAATTATCATAAAGTTTGAAAGCCAATAGCCAGAAATTAGTCTGGAATTAGTAAGCATTACCATCTAATTTTTATTGATTATTCAAACTTACAATAGATAGCGCTGGAGTAGAATAAACAAAATAAATTACTGTTCTGAATACACATATTAAAAGAAAGCTGATAAAATCACATTATTTAGCATAAACTACATTATTATTTGGTAAACAAAATAATTGTTTATCATATTAATTTGTATTATAATCTTGAATAAAATTTATGAATTTGTCAAATATAAAGCTTCTATCAAAGCTGAGCTGTGACAACTAGGAGATTTATTAAGCTATTCTTGTAAGGACTCTGACTAAAATTAAGATTTGGCTAAAAATGAATTGTATTTAAAATGATATCTGACGACTAAAGTATAATGTATACTTCAGAGGAGTGATCAAAAGTTATCAGTACTTATAATACAATGTAGAAAAAAATAATAAAATATAGAATGCAAGAAAAATGTTAAGATTTTTAAATATTGTTCAATCTCATATGAATATTCTTCTGATAAGTCAGATATGCTTTTTATTTGAAGAATCATTTGAATTTAAAAAAAAATTCAGATGAAAAAGTAGTTAGAGGAATAAAGATTTTGAAAGATGGAGATTAATAATTATTTCAGTAATCCTAAAAGACTGTTGATGAGATAAATTAAATAGTTTTCTGAAGAATAGTAAAAATGAAGTATGAAAGAAGAAATGGCTATTAGGAAAAAGGTTTATGATGCAGAAAATATTTGTTAAAGTTAATTGTTTTTTTTAAGATTAAAAAAAATGTTAATGCATATTTTATTTAGGTCTAATTAGTTTAATTCTGATATGAGTTTCTTAAATGAGAATTGATATGATAGTTACACTAATATTGATATAAAAAAGTTCTCTTTATCATATATGCTAACAATAAAACAGCAGTATTTTTAAATAAAGAGTATATATTTAACAAAATGGACATTATAAAAGTATTGGGGAAAATTATATGTAAGTAATACTACGTAATAGAAAATGTGAAAAAAAAGTAAGCATAATAATGTCAGTAAAATAGAAAACTATAAAGCTGGTTTGATATTTTAATGCATGAGAAGTTGATAAAGTGATGATGGAAGGAAGTAGTGGAAAAAAATTACAGTGAATATTGCAATGACTAGGAAGACTTATTACATGTATGTATAATATCAGATACAATAATATAAGAAAAAACAAAACACTGGTAATAACTCTACCATTTTTAATGCAGTATATACAAATAAATCTATTTAGAAGGTAATAATTTCTCCTCATTAGCGCCATATTGTAAATCACAATGTTAAATGAGAAAATACTTTTGTTCCAGCCACAAGATAAAGATTTTGAGAAAATAAGAATGACTGTCTTATTTTCAAACCTAAATACACTTATATAGGCTAATCTTAAGTGTTTTAGAATGAGAGCATAAATATATCTAGAGTATCATCACATTAAACATTACTGATTTATAGTACGGCATAAATGAGGATGGATTCTTACATTCTAAATAAAATTAGAATCTGACATCGTGCTAGTAAAGTTAATTGAACATTATATAGTTTAACACCTTTTAATATTAGCATGAATTAAATTATAATATTTCATGTATTAATAAAATTACTAAAAGAAATGGATGTAAAGGGAATGATTTAATGTGTTCATGCTCTCATTCTAAGACACATAAGATTGACCTATATAAGTGCATTTAGGTTTAAAAATAGGACTGACATTCTTATTTTCTGTAAGTATTTATCTTGTGGGTGGAACAAGGGTATTCTTTTAGTTAACACTGTTTATTTAATATTATGTATGGTACTAGTGAGAAAGGTTTATTTCCTTAAAAGTAGAATTACAATCTGATACTGTGCTAATAAAATTTAATGATCATTATATGCAAATAAATAATAGTTATAGCCATCTCCTCAATATAAAATTTCACAATATTAAAATTCCTACATGAATAGTCAACGTTCCATAATTTTCATATATCTACACTATTATATTGTTTATTTAATAAATTATCCATGATATTTATAAAATAGGGCTCCTTGATTTTTCTTTTTCTCAAATCAATTTCCACTTGAAAAAAAATGTGAAGACAAAAACTTCCATATCAAATATTTAAATGATCTGAAAACACAAATTTAAATCCATAATTAATATAAGTTTTTATACAATAGTTCCTATTCATGTATTCTATTTTTTAATGCATATTTGACTGACCATGATAATTTATTCCATAATTGCATTCTCTTATATATAATATCACTTTTGTTGATTTTTATCAACAGTGTAATTTTCATTGATGCCAAATTAAATGCAATACTGTTTTAATCATTCCATGCACTCTATTTTTTATAAATAGGAATAAAATATATTTCTCCTTTTTAATATTTTTTTCCTCCATCTATATGTAATCTTAATATTTAAAATGCCATTCCTTGTATATTGTATGTTTAATCAGTCATTAACATATATTTCAGTATATTTCACTTTGAAAATTATATAACATTTTAATTGTTTGTGTATCTGTTGGTATATTAATAATCCGCATAGTTAATTTCAATGTTTTGTTTTAAAAACTTGAATAAATGGGGGAGGAGAGAAGAGATGATTAAAACTTTTAGTGATGTAAATAACAGAAGTAACTTAAACAAATAATGATACAAGTGCAGAGCATTGGGAAAAAAACCAAACTAATATATAGTATTAATAATAATTTCTTATGGTTATTTTCTAGTAACTTATATGACCATAATGTTGTTAAAAAGTTATAAACATGTAATTAATCAAATTATACATAACTCAAAATAATAAATAAGTGATTTATATACAGTTGAATTTAATATCATCAAATCAATTTTCATTCACAAATGAACCTTCTCAAGATATCATTTTTTGGTATTTTAGATCTACTATCTGAATGTCCTAAATCCTCACTGGCATGAGCCAAATGCTCAAAACCAATTGGTCTGAGGTTGAGAATAATTCTAGACAGAGATTTTATAGGTTTTCTCTTCAGCACTTATCAATAAAAGTTCATTAGAGTTATTGGTATGCTCCCTATATTACATTTCTGTAATACAAGTTTAAAAAGCAAAGTCATGCGATATATAACTTGCTTTATTGATTATTAAAATTAATCATGTGACAATAAACTTTCTACAGTGTTATACAGTCTTTAATGGTCATTACTAGAAATAAACCCATGAAAAAATAGAAAATATTATTTTTATAAATTTCTACATATGTATACATCCATTATACATTATCTTGTTTAACTTTTTCTATTTTATAATTACTATCTATCATCAGACAAACAACTCCCCTTTTATACTATCAATACATATACATTCATATATATTCCAGCTTCTTATTTTTTAATACTGACAATTTCCCTTCCAATATTATCAAACCATTGATCATATATATATATATATATATATATATAGATCAATATAAGCATGTATAATATATATATATATATATATATTATACATGCTTTATTCATCTTTTTTTCTACCTTATAAATAGTATCCATCAATCAACAAACAATTCATGTCTTATACTATCAATATATATACAGATATACATACCTATACATTCATATATATTACATCTTCCAATTATATAATTGTGATCATTTCCCTTCCAATTTTATCAAACCATTGCCCATATTAATGCATTTATCTATGTTTCCTTGTATATATACATATTAAACCGGGTGGTGGATTTATAAGAGAGAAAGATCACTTATGGGGAAGTAAACAAAATCTACCTACTTTAACTCTTTAAATAAAATAATATTATGAAATATACTTGTAAACTTTTATACAAAAACTAGAGACAATTTATTTTTAATATATTTGATCTTCATTTGATGCAATGTACATATTGCTCCACCACTCCTATTAGGCAGAGAAAAGAGTACTCAAAGAGCACCTGTATCTAAGCCAGCAGATATATCTGTAAAATATATCTAACTGATCACATTTGAAGGAAATAGATTTTTTCTCAACTGGTAAATTCAACATCTGTCATTCAAAGCACTTTTTTTTTCCAGAGTAAACCCCAGGTGCCAGTCAGCTACAAGAACCAACATGGTTTGAAAGAAGGCCAACTAATTCAATGCCTAAACATCCCATAACTAGCTCAGTCACTTATAATACAATAACAAATTATTGCCTTAACTAGTGGTAATGTTTAAAGCTTAATGGTAATTTCTTTCAAATACACATTTATTATTTTGTTTTAAACACTTTATAAGAGCTTACTTAATTTAGACAATGATAATTATGCATACTGACTATGCATACATTCTGCACTCATATAACAAACTATAAGATAACAAGCATTAAATAATACATGACATTCAAATACATGAGAAATCAATGTAATACAACAAAGAATATTAACATACATGGCATATCAAAAACACACATATCAATAATTTGTTTATGCATGCTATAGAGTTCATTTGTTTACTGACTTTGGGAGGCTTCAAATTATTGCAATGGCTACTCTTCTTAGAAAAATGGACATAAGAAAAAGTTATTTATTACCTAGGATTTGAATGTTGACTGGATGTGAGATTTTCTTGAGAAGGGTTAATGCTTATTATTCAGTGGCACTATTTTTGGAGACAGTTAAATATTTCTGGTGATTTTTTAAGTTGTTAGGAAGGCATCACTTTACCGGGTAAATTGCTGATCTTATTAGACTAAGGTCTGAAGCAAGGTCATATGTTCCTAAAAGCTGCTCAGCACTGCATGGTCTCTGATTCTGGATACATAAGAGATTGACTGATTGATTGACTGATTGTAATCTAAACTGAACTGTTATCTGAACTGATTGTCTGATGAAAAACTGGACTCTTTATATGATGACCTGTTGTCATTTTGATGTCCTCCAGCTATATCTGTTGTCGAAATTCCTTCCTCATTTTTAATTGCATTCCTCTGATAAACTTTTAATCCTGTTGTTTGATCTGTTAGTTAGCAGCCATTGCAAACTTGTTATCTTGTGGATTTTGTTTAACTTAGTAGCCATTGCATGTTTTTTTTTTACATTTTAACTTCTGTATCATTTTTAATATTTAACATGCACGTATTTATTTTATCAACATGCACATATTTTCTTATACTTAAAATTAATTCGTTATTTACGCACATATATATTTCTTTCAAATAAACTCATTATTTAGATTACCTTTTTTTTCTTTAACTTAAAAGAAATATTTTTTTATTTATTTGAAAATAGACTACTTTTAATTTTCCCTGTAAAACTATGAATTAATTGTTTTTAGCAAATTACTTTTTTTTAAACACACACAGAAAAAAAAACCCTTTAAACTTTTTATAAATAACAATCTTTCAAATTGAATCGTACAACTTTTATTGATTATTTTCTTTTATCAAGTTGTATTTTATTTTAATAATTTTTAGACAAAATTATATATATGTACTGATACGATATTGGTACATTACACCATCCTCCGTTTAGAGTAAAATGTGTCATTTTTGACCAATTTATCTCTGGCAACTTTAATTATTACATCTGAAATGTTTACTTGAATTTTATTTCTCTAAGTTTACTTTTCTTTATCTAAACTATACATGCTGAGGGCAATCTGCTTTGACTATACATTTCTTCCTTCTATGCTGATGACATTGTTTTCAATGATCAAGTACTGGATAACAACCATGACGACAGCACTATTTTTGTGATACAGGAATTTTGAATGATGCGGATGCAGAGTTTCTGGCTTACACTGATTTACTTGTATTGGAAATGAAGCTTCATTTGCTGGATTTCTACCCAGACCTTGGAAATGAAATATGAAATATGAAACTCTCTCCCAAAGAATTGATTCGTGGCTTACTCTGGTTGTTCCCAGTGTGCATTTTTAAAGAGAATGGGGATTTTCCCCTGAGAAGTAATCCATGGCAGTCCATTATGGGTGCTAATTTTATCCAGCCAACAACTTTAACTTTTACTAAATCTTATTTCTATACTAGCTACCCTCCTTTCAATTAATTACAATCCCTTATACACTCCTAACTTAGCTTGATTTATATTATTTTAACCTTACACTATAATTCATACTAACATTTTTCTTTATTAATATGTGTGTGACAGAAAAAAAAACTTTTATTTAATGAAGCCTCCTTGTTATTATTTTATGAAACAATTCCTCCTTTTTTTTTTTTAGATTCAAGTTTATCATGTATGTCAAAGTTTTTTTTTTTCCATTAAATTCATTATCAATTTCCGGTCCTTTGTTTCTTTTTTTGTTACTTTAATATTCCGTCCATTTAATAATTCCTAAGCTTTGTCAGGCGATTCTTTCTTTCTACATACTAACACTATAATATAAATAAACTTTCCTCTCTTGTCTATCCCTCACTTATAATTTATTATTTTATCTCTTTCCTGTTCCATCCTATTTTCAACTTTGTAAATCAAAAAACCTTGATATTTAACACAACTCCGTATTACTTCAATATGATAATATTTTTCCTACACTTTCTTTTTGTTTTAAGTCTACGCTTAAAACAAACATGAATGCTTACTTTCACCTTTTCATTTTTACTTCTTTGCAAAAATTCTTTTACGTTATCTTCTATCTTTATTATTTTCATTTCCAAACTACTATTCTTAACACTATATTGTTCTGCTACATTTTCTAATTCATCCTTCTCTTCAGTTACATCTGTTACTACCTTGACTTCCTTTTCCACTTCCTGACTTTCTTTAATAAAATCTAACTCTATGGTTTCTTGGTTCTTCTCTATGTTTCCTGTTATTTCACATCTCATTGCCTTCATTTCCGTAATCATTTCTACTTTGACCTGATTAATTTCTTCCTTCATTTCTGCTTTGAGATCTTGTTAACTTTGCCTGAATTCTTGACACATTTCTTTCATCAATTCTGCTTTGAACTCTTGCTGACTTTGCTTAAATTCTTTCATCATATTCATCAACATTTTCATCATCATTTGCATCTCAGATATCTCTTCTTTCTCTTTCTTTATTATTTGGGGATTTTTAAAAAATATCAAGCTTTGTTCCAGCTTTATTTTCAAAAATTTCAGTTTCAAAGTTGTCTTTGTTTGTTTGTTTATTAAACTAGCACTTACGTTAAAATAAATTCAAATACAAACTATTTATTTATTTCTTTTTAAAATGGAACATATGACTGACTCCATCCCCTTGTCCTTTTTTTTTATCCATTCTCAATGCCTTAACTCTGCCCAAAATATCCAACTGTCTCTAATTTAACAGAATAATTTATTTTAATTAATGTAAATATCAAAATCTCTTTTCATTTAAAGAAAAAAAGTTTCAGTCAATTCTTTATATATATCACTTTAAAATACAATTAAGCAATTTAGCGTTTCTTTAAAAAAATTTTTTTCAAACAAGAAACAAAGTATTTAATTACTCTCATTTCTGAGGTTCTGCACCCATGTTGGGAGACAATTGAACTGGATGTGTATCTATGAGAGAAAAAGATCACTTATGGGGAAGTAAACAAAATCTACCTACTTTAACTCTTTAAATAAAATAATATTATGAAATATACTTGTAAACTTTTATACAAAAATATGAGACAATTTATTCTTAATATATATGATCTTCACCTGATGCAATTACTTATTGTTCCTCCATGGCCCCTTAGGCAGAAAAGAGAGTACTCAAAGAGCACCTGTATCCAAGCCAGCAGATATATCTGTAAAATATATCTAACTGATCACATTTGAAGAAAACAGATTTTTTTTTGACTGTTGAATTCAACATATCATTCAAAGCACTTTTTTGTTTCGAAGTAAACCCCAGGTGCCAGTCAGCTACAAGAACCAGCACATTTTGAATGATGGCCAACTAATTCAATGCCTAAACATCTCATAACTAGCTCAGTCACTTATAATACAATAACAAATTATTGCCTTAACTAGTGGTAAAGAATTGACTGACAAATTTAAGCTTAATGGTAATTTATTTCAAATACACATTTATTATTCTGTTTTAAACACTTTATAAGAGCTTAATTAATTTAGACAATGATAATTACGCATACTGACTATGCACACACTCTGCACTCATATAACAAACTATAAAATAACAAGCATTAAATAATACGTGGCATTCAAATACACAGGAAATCAATATAATACAAAGAATATTCACATACACAGCATTTCAAAAACACACATATCAATAGTTCGTTTATGTATGCTATAGAATTTATTTGTTTACTGACTCTGGGAGGCTTCAAATTATTGAAATGGCCACACTACTTAGAAAAATGGACATAAGAAAAAGTTATTTATTACCCAGGATTTGAATTTTGACTTCTTGCTGGTTGTAGCTTCGATTTCCAACCAGTTCTGATGTGAGATATTCTTGAGGAGGTTTAATGCTTATTATTTAGTGGCACTATTTTTGGAGACAGTTAAATATTCCTGGTGATTTTTCAAGTTGTTAGGAAGGCATCACTTTACCGGGTAAATTGCTGGTCTTATTAGACTAAGGGCTGAAGCAAGGTCGTATGTTCCTAAAAGCTGCTTAGCATGCATTGTCTCTGATTCTGGATACATAAAAGATTGACTGATTGATTGACTGATTGTAATCTAAACTGAACTGTTATCTGAAATGATTGTCTGATGAAAAACTGGACTATTTATACGATGACCTGTTGTCATTTTGATGTCCTCCAGCTATATCTGTTGTCGAAATTCTTTCCTCATTTTTAATTGCATTCCTCTGATAAGCTTTTAATCCGGTTGTTTGATCTTTTAATTAGAAGCCATTGCAAACTTTGTTGTCTTGTGGATTTTGTTTAACTTAGTAGCCATTGCACATTTTGTTTTTACATTTTAACTTCTGTATCATTTTTAATATTTAATATACATGTATTTATTTTATCAACATGCACACATTTTTTATACTTAAAATTAATTTGTCATTTATGCACATATATATTTCTTTCAAGTAAACTCATTATAAACTTTAAAATTATCTTTTCTTTTTTTTCATATGTCATAGCATCGGTCAGGATGCGAACCCACAACAGTCTGCAACCAACTACTTGCTTGCAAGGTGGTTGTGATGACCTCTTGGCTTAAAAGAGATATTTTTTTTACTTATTTGAAAATCAACTACTTTTAATTTTCCTAGTAAAACTATGAATTAATTGTTTTTAGCAAATTCCTTTTTTTTTTAAAACACACACACACAAAAAAAACTCTTTAAACATTTTTATAAATAACAATCTCTCAAACTGAATCTTACAACTTTTATTGATTATTTTCCTTTTTTGAGCTGTATTTTATTTTAATAATTTTTAGATAAAATTATATATATGTACCAATATGATATTGGTACAATATATATAATATTTCATAATATTTACTTTAAAATTTTTACTATACTTTATTATCTGTATATTTTCCTCACAATTTATAGGACAATCAGAAAAAAGTGTAATTGAAAGAGCTAAAGAACATCATAGAGCCATCAAAAGAGAAGATACTAAGTCTGGGATACATAATAATTATTTAAAAACAGGGCATATAATAAATTGTGAGGAAAATATAAAAGTAATAAAGTATAATAAAAATTTTAAAGAAAGAAAATATTATGAAACATTATATATACAAGAAAATATAGATAAATGCATTAATATGGTCAATGGTTTGATAAAACTGGGAAGGAAATAGCCACTATTAGGTAATTGGAAGCTGTAGTATATATGAATGTATAGGGTAATAATAATATATCAGCTTCCCTTTTTTATGACCATAATAAATCATGTATATATGGTTTTAATTTCAATTATAATAATGTAAAAATATTGCAAATTTAAAGAGAGAATAATAAAAGAAAAATAAAAACAACTAAGCTAATATTTAAATACAAGCAGGACTTAATCAATAGGCAGGTAGCAAACATTAATTTCACAGGATTATGGGAAGCTTAACCTTTCAAAATATTAGTTGACAAAGGCTATGAGGATAGGCGAAAGCACTACTAAGTGATGATTATACTTTTTGTACTTCTCAAAATTTTACTAATATTTAATTATAAAATTCCGAATGTATAGGTATATATATTTATATGTATATGTATTGATAGCATAGTAGTTATAAGATAGAAAAAAGATGAATAAGAGAATGTATAATGTATGTATGTATATTAATATGGGCAATGCTTTTATAAAATTGAAAGGAAAATTGTTAATGTTATAAAATTTGAAGCTGAAATATATATGAATGTATTTGTATTGATAGTATAAGAAGGGAGTTATTTATTTGATGATAGATAGTAGTTATAAGATAAAAAAAGATGAATAAGAGAATGAATAATGGACATAAACATATATGTAAATTTGTAAAAATAATATTTTATATTCTTTCGTGAGTGAGAATGTTTAAGAATGTAGAACGATTATTGTCACATGATTAATTTTAAAAATGGCATCTTGAAAAGTTTCATTTAGGAACGAAAATCGATTTCATAATATTAAATTAAATTGCATACAAACCAGTTGGCTATTATTTCGAGTTATGTATAATTCAATTGATTAAGTATTTATTAATAGTATATTTTTATTTATTTAAATAATTTATATAAAATCTATTATTAATAAAAAGTTAAAAGCTGATTTCTTTTCATCTGAAAAAACAACAACTTTGTTTTAATTTAAAAAGTTGTTTGAAAAAAAAAATTTTTTTTCGAATAAAACTTTGATTTAAAAAAAAATTAAGGAGGGGAAAAAAATCACGTTATATCTAGTATTTGAAAGAAATCTTAAAATATATATATATTAATATTAAAAAAGATTGATGTATGTATATTCAATATAAAAAAAAACATGATTTTTTTAAAAAAAAAAAAACTATCAAATTTTTTGTTAATATTCATAATGGCTCACACTTAATGAAGATTTGCTAATATAATATTTATGTATAATAAGTTCTCTGTCGGAAAACTGATTGAAGTATTTAAGTAATGATGTATTATGACTATGTAATAACATTTGATTATTGCAGTTGTGTTTGAGAATTGTTTACCATCCTCATAATTTAATTGTGCATTTTAAATTCAGAGCTAAACATGCTTCTTTCTTTTTCTGGAAATAAACTACATTTATTTAACTGTATTATTATACACATACATATATATGTGTATAAGAACACATACATTTATAAGCAACTTTCGAATAAATTTGAGTAAAGAAATATATTACGTCCATAAGACGACCTGGTAGCTTGGTTATTATTCAAGTGATTTTTTTTTTTTTTAAAGTACATATTTTGTAAAATAAATTATTTTTTTTAATAATTAACTTACGTTTATTACAAATTAAAAATACATAGTAAGTCATTAATTACTGCGATTAAAGTGTCTGCAAGTAGGAGACAAAAAATGCTTTGGTATTTATCATACTACCCTAATTGATTTCTGGCATGTTTTTGCATATTTTATGACATCTGTTAGTTGAACGAGAGAAAATCTTATAAAATATTCTTTAGTAAATAGCTTGGAGATAAAGAAAAAAAATTTTCAACTGTTTACTGATGGTTTTATGCAAAATAAAATGATACAAAAAATGAATTTTCATTAGTAAAATCATATACATAAGTGATGAGTACTTGAAGAAATTAATAGATTATTAACAAAATAATTTAAATCTAAGTGGAAACAATAAACCACTGAATAATATATAAATAAGTTAGCATTACAATGATGGTGATTAAAAATACATATACAACAAAAGAAAACTGTAATGGAATTCATTTTAAATTTCAAAACAAAGATAAATTGTTTTCTAAAATGACAGAATTGTTAAATGAATTACAAATCAGTTGTTGAATGAGAAATGGTTATTTTATAGAAAAATGAAGCGGTAGCTTTCTAAAAGAATAATGACTGAGAATAGGAAGCAGAAATTAATCAAATGAATCATAACTTTAGTCATAAAATTTAAAATGATAATCCACATTAAATCAAACATTTATAATGAATTTTTAATTCATAGAAGTATAAAAAACACCAGCAGGTTATTCAAATACACATTATGAAAATTTTCAACTGAAAAAAAAATTAACAACTTTGATGTCAACCCAAAAAATTTTGAAATATATTATTTTCTTTTTTTTTTTAAAGTTTATAGACATGAATTTAAATTATAACCCCAAGCAATGAATAATAAAATATATACCATAAAATAAAATCAAAATATCATTAAATTTTATAGCACTTAATTATTTTAAGAGCAATAAATAAATAACGTCTTTAGATATTGTAAATATAAGTAGATCTAATTTACATCAGTTAAAGTCTTACAATTGCATTAATTAAAAGATCAAGTAATAGTTGAATATAAAGAAGTGCCAAAGTAAAATAATTCAGTTTTTTTAGTTGGATGTACATTTCTTTTCCACTTTTTTCTGTTAACAAATGGTCCAGAAATATTCTAGCCTTTCAACCATACATTCTATTTTTTGGATTAAATGCTTTAATCATGGCACAGTACATATTGCTAGATATTAATAAGGTGAGAGAAAAAAAGTAGCCTATTGTATATTAATTAATGCAGAAAGATATCATCTTGTATGCTGGCTGTCTTTTTTTATTGTCTGTGATAATTTATTCTGTCTAAAAGAGTGTATAACTATTAATACTGAATGATAATGGATTTGAAAACTGTTTTTCTGGACCAATACTCAGCCAAATAAATTTGGCCAATTAAATGAAACTATAATGTTTAACCAAACATCATATAACTTCTCAGGAAACTAATGATATATCTATGTCTTATCAAGTATGTACGCACTTAACAAATAAAACATGAGAGAACCACCAAACCACTATTGATATTTTAAGTAATAAACTTAACTAAACAAAAAAATACATCATAAATATACAAATAATATTGAAACAATACAAACAATAAATACTATTTAATATAAAAACAAAAACTACAAAGTAAAAACGACAACAAATAGTACAACTTTACTACACTACAATTATAAATAACAAATGGTATGTGAATAAAATATGTATAACATTAGAAAGATTTGTGACTTGTCCAAGTGTTTGTTCTCATGCAGTTGTCTTCTTCAATTTTATTAGTAAATAATATGAACAATATAGATAATAATATTATATAGGTGAATAGAAAGATTCGTGACCTCTTGACCTGTCTAAATGTTTGCCCTCACTGTCATTTAAAGTATAACTGTGGACTTTTGCTTAATTATTCAGTTTTTTTTTTCATTAGATAATATGAGCAATAAATATGTGACTTTATTTTGTGATTGTTTAAACAATAAATTACAGATTCATTCTGATTTTGTCTACTGATAAATGGAGGATCAAAGCAGCAGTAAAGTTGATCTTTTTGTAACTTTCTCTGAAGATATTCATGCTATTTATTGTTAGTGAAAATGTTCACTTGTTTTTTTTTTTTTTTACACATTAACAAAAATCAATAATTTTTTGTATTTTTTAAAAAACATACTATTTATTTGTTTATAGTATTTGTTAATTAAATATTTTTTTCTTATTTATTTGTATTATATCTTAATTAAAATTTTTTTTTTTTTACTTTGTGGCCTTTATTTTCATATTAAATAGTATTTATTGTTGTATTATTTTGATATTATACATATTTTACTCATGCATTTACTGTTATGTTAGTTTTATCATTTAGTATGGCAAAATAGCTCCCCCATGTGTGAAAAAGTCCCTGAACATATTAAAATGGTATTGATGATTGAAGTAATGCAATAATAATATTTAAAAAGGTGAAAGAATTATTTATTAATATTCGAATTAAAGGGGGTTTGAACACAGACTTTCAAGCTTCCTTCAACTATTCACTTCTTCTTATATAACTGATACTACATACATGTGAAAAAGATAAATGATCTCCAATATACTTATTTTATGCTAAATCAGCATTCATCAATTGGTCCAGATTATCATCTTCTGTCATCATTGTATATATGAGTGGAAGATAATGGCATGAACCAACTGGTGAGCATTGGTTCAGCATAAAATATGTATATTGGAGTTCATTTGTCTTTTTCATATATTCTGTGGCTATGTTTATATAAAATGGATGGATAACTGAAAGAAGCTTAAAAGTCTACATTCAAATCTCCTTTAATTATATCTTAAAGTTTGGTATTTACAATATACTAGTATTGATTTATTATTAATATTCTATAAATTCTATGTAAGATCTTAACTAAAATTATCATAAATTGTCTTCACTTAATATCATCACACACAAAAAAGGAAGCTTGATTTAAAAATCATAACAGCAAAATAGATGACATCAAGTATTAAATAGATCATTGCTGTTTCAATTTGCCACATCATGATATATGACATCTTTCAGACAATGGTCACAAAATTAGGAAAAAAAAATAAATGTTAAAAAATCTTTAAAAAACAAACGGGAGAAAATACTCATAATAATAAATTAGAAAAGGTTGTCAATTATAATTTTAAAAATTATAATATTCTTCAGTTTACTAATTCTATGAAAAGAATGAATTAAATTAATCATAGAGTTAAACTTTATATGAATTTTTTTTTTTATCAAAATAATTTATTACTTTAAAAAGTCGTGCTTGTAAATTGGACATTTATAATAAATGTATTTTATTAGTGTTGGCTTAAACTTGAACTTTTTGTGATAAGGCAATATCTTAGCACATATTAATGAAAGGCATCAGAAAGAAGCACGTTGGAAGTAACAAGTAGAGATCTTAAGTGAAATATATAGTTTAGAAGACTAGCTATCATTGACATCATTATAAACATTAAAAGTTAAATAAAATTAGGCTGCTCATGAAATTAAAAGAGTTGATCATAAATAAATAAATTTAAATGGGACAAATAAAAAGAGATTGTAAAAGATATAAAAGGAAACAAATGCAAAAAACAATAAAAAAGACTGTTGAAATGATGTACTTAGAAAAAATTATGGATCAAAAAATCTGAATCAAACTCCGAGAGATTTTCAGCATGCAATAGAATAATCATGATTTAAAATAATAATGATAATAGTAAAATGTGTTTATGAATATATATCTGCATCCGATAAGATTCAATATCCATCCTACAAATAGATTATGTATCTAAAATGACCACTGAAGATCAAATTTTATTTTATCTTCAGATATTTTTCTGTCAAATGTGATCTAAGCTGAAAATTCTTAATAGTATGCTGCATTTTAAGCTAGTATGCAGACATTTGTTTAATTTTTTTATGAAAATTAATCTGGCATATATTTAGAAAAATCTTTCATAAATTTTATTTCTAGTAGTTTTGACATCCATTTACAAAAAAAAAAAAAAATCTCCAATCTGAATTTATTGATTTTTTTTAAAATGTAATATTTAAATTCTATTAGAAATCAAAACTAATCTTTGCATTATCTTCATACCATAATAATCAAACAGCTTTTACCACACATAAATAACATTCATAAATGTGAAAATGTACCAGATTTATTTGTACACCACACTATTACAAGAAATTAAAAATAAATTTAACGTACGCTCAGAGGCCAGTCATATTAAAGAAAATAAAATACGAGATTATCAGACTAATAATAAACACTTTATTGTTTGTTTATTCTATCCTTCCCATGGAATATAAAAAACTCACTTATACATTCTTTATGATATTATATAAATATTTTAATAAGATATTCTGTAAAAAAATAATGAGTTTTCATTTAATCATGATACTGTTTGAATTTAAAGAATATTTTTTTACTAAATTACTGAAAATGAATTCAAATTATTTTCAAAGATTACTAAGTTACTCTACTAATCTTGGTGTGGTTAACACTAAGCTACTAAAGGCAAAAATATTCAATAAAATACTGATGATTCAATAATTCATTATTTTTGTAAGACAATTAATATTGACTAATTATTTTGAGCATGATTAGACATTAAATCAGCCTTTGTTCTTATAATTTAAAATTGTTTTCTGATGTTATTTTAAAGTTTTAGCTCACTGGGTCCTCAATTTATTTTAATCATTACAAACTATAGTATAAATACAAAAATTATTCAAAAAAATTATGTTTTGGACATCTTAACACCAGCCAGGAATGTGTGACAAAGATTGTCTTTGTTGTTTGTGATTGGTATTAAGTAGAAAGTTTTTAAAGCTTTACATTTTTTACAAAAAGTCACTATTTTTTTTATTAATAAAATCTTCCAATGCTTCATTTATATTCATAAATATTCACAAAATTACTATACTAAAGCATGATTTTTATTTAATATTGTGAATACTATTTTGGGCAGATGACTATCAGCAGAAAGGTACCAATTTACTTTCAAATAATCTCATGATGGTTAAAAATAATTTTTTCAGATATATAACTTAACATCTCAACATTTCAATCAATTATTAAAAACTATATATATATTAATCATTGATCATTCTGTATTAGAACATTAAATTAAACATTTCAGTGTAAATTCTAAACTATGGTTTCTGATTCAAATTAATCAATACTATTATATTCAAAATTAACCTGAATAACAAAATATTATTTTGGAACCCTCCTTTTCATGATTTTATTACCTTTTATATTCCAGATTGCTCTAATAATTTGAATTTAATACACCCAAATTTTTTTACTTGCTATAAAAAAGTCAAAATACAGGTTAAAAGTGTCTTTTGAGAGAACCCCCTTTTTATCTACTAGTGCTCTTTCTGCTCTATTTTCCCATAGATGTTTTAAATATCAGATTTCTGCATATTATATAAATTGAACCATAAAAGTATTGTCAATATGAGAACTTACAGAAATGACAATAGATTGTCCATTCCAATGAAACATAAATATTTATTAGTTCAGATATATTGACAAAAATTGATCTTTGTCATTACTAACTATGTTATAAATAAAAAAATTGCTTTAAAATATTGAATATGTTTACTTTTCTATCCAACACCAAACAGAAATATAAACACATGAATTGTCTTTATGACATACATAGATCCATTCATAAATTTTGTTTAAAAACCATAATATTTTTCAGATATTCACTGTTCAGGTCATATACTTTGTTTATTCTTGGATTCTGTGAAGAAAAATCTTGCTTGATATTACCAGACAATGACGATTGCATTTGCCATCATCATTATTAACAGCCACTTATAAATAAATCTGTCATTCTAACATTAGAAAGGGGAGGTAGAAGAGTGGATTCAGAATGGCTGGGCTTATAATTAATTAATGAAAATTTGTTATAACTATACCAAGTTAATTAAAAAAACTGTTAGTGATATAAATTAAGTATTTAAAAAATATGACTTTCATTCAACTTTCATTCAATCGTATATTTTTTATAATGCATACAATTTTAAAAATAAAATAGAACTTTAGTACTATTGACTTAATTAGTTCCCCTCCTCTTCCAAATCAAAGAAGAAAAAGAAATGCAAAGGTGAATAAAATAATTGTATACTGTTATTGTATATATATATAGTTAAATTATATTAAAATAAAATAATTGTATACTGTTATTGTATATATATATAGTTAAATTATATTAAAAATAATTATGTTTTTAAATATATAAGTATGATCATTGCTAATTAAAACATATATATACATATATTGTGACCTTCTGGTTTGGCACCAGAAATAGTCATTGTAGTAGTGTGGTAGTATATCAGTAATATCTGATATAATCCTCTTTAAAAAAAAAAAGAAATAACGTGAAATTTTTAAAAAATTTTAATTTTGACTTAAAACTGTAATCAATAGTAAGTGTAGGTATAATTAAAAGATTTCTCAAATGTTTAATATCTTGTTTTGGGGTATAATCAGTGATAGAATAGGGGAGTAGCTTGTTATATGCATAATCAGTTCAGTTCAAGTTGTTGCTTACTTATTTTATTTGCTCATAAAGCAGTATTCAGTTTTGTTAGAATGATTTTCTAGTCCATTTGTTTTATACATTTTAAATTTATAGCATAAACAGTAAAATATGTTTCACTCATCATCATTCACATTGTCATTTCAGTCATATCAGTGTAATACTTATAGCATATTACTACTGAATATTCATGCATTATCCAACTTCATTTTTCATTCATATGTTTCATTAAACCATTAAATATCCCACATCACATTCAAATATTTAATTATATCAATAATAGTATTAAAAAAACTAACTTAATTACATTTTAAATAAATCAATGAATTATGGACTGGTGGATATGACAAATACTGTAAAATATTTTATTTATTAAAACAATTGTCATAAATTTTATTCTACTGCTTTAAAAATATTTAATTATTAGTTCAATATTTTTTTCCCCATTTATTTAAAAGACGAAATAATTTTTTTTTTCATCTCTATTTTTTTTTTTACTGTCTCAAGTTTTTGCATAATTAAGTAAGTTGGCAAGTGGGAGGAGTGATTGACAATCTTCTTCTGGTGATGTAACATTATCGTAAACAATTGGAAGAGAACAACGTGATGTAAATGATTATTAAAAAAAATCTACAAAAAGGAATTATTATTACTTTGAAGGGCAGTCTATTATTATTACTTTAAGTCAGTCAGTCAGTCAATTATTAAAACTTTTATGAGGGCAATTATAGCTAACCAAGGACAGCTATAACTAATTTTATTTAGCAAAGTTTAATAGTGAAATTATTATTCCTCTTCCAGAGTTCAAGTTGAAAATTTAAATATATTATTTGTTTGTGAAATGTGTACTTAAAAACCACTAAAAGATACGTCAATTTTGCTCCAGCTGATCGTTTAAATTTTCCCAACGTTATGCTAAAGTACATGTAAGTGTTATATTCTATTATTCAAGATAAATTATTATTATTTAAGAAATGGGAATGCTTTATAGAACTGTAAAATTGTTTTATTTAAATTTAAAATTAACAGGAAAGGATAAAAGAATGTTTGTTTATTTTATAACAATTACTTTTAAGTTTTAATCATACTATGAAGGGAATAACTGCAACATGCATCATTTATATGTGGGAAAGATGTGAACTGTCATTGAATGTTTTCAGAACTTTAATAAATAGATTTCATGCTAAATATAAAAAAAATTCAAAAATATACACAAGAATTATATAGTTTTATTGATACATTTATTGGAATAGTAGATGTTTATTTCCACTTTTACTCATTGAAGGAGATAAAAATTATGTGTGCAAAAGAAATGAACAATTGATATTTACATGTGTCCTAAAAATAATACATGAAATAAATTATAAAATGGATAAACTTATATGTTTCCACTTATTGAAGGCATTTTAAAATTTCATGAATGAATAGGAAATATTACCTTATCCATCTTAAAGTGTGCATTTCCTAATGAATGTTTCCTAATACACAGCGTTAACAGGAATTCATAGCAAACTGCTAGAACATTGAACCTGTTATTCTAAATTAAAAATAATATTGTTTCTTTTCTCCTGCAGGAATGTGCTGTTTTGTGTTAATATTTGTCTTGTGCATTATAATTATTTTCCTTATCTATTTGGAGACATGACAAGGAAGTCATGTAAAAACTATTGATAAACTTTTGTTTCGTTTAAGAAGAAGAAAGAAGAAAGGAACTTTATTATTATTATTTAATAGCATATTAGATAGTATTAGTTAAGAAATGTTTTATTATTGTATCTATTATTATTATATGTATTATTATATTTGTTCTTTAAGAACGTCTCATAAATAGCATAGTGAAAGAACACATTATGCTGGTAATTTTATATTATTGTTATTATTTTAAGATAAAATTGGTCGAGTGTTAAGCATGTTATAATCAATGGAAGAATCCATTTATAGATCAATAAGGGTGAATAATTATTCTAAAAAAGTTCATTATATTAAATCTTACCGTATATATTTTTTTTTATAAATTAGAAAATTATTATTCTCAATAATTATTTCATCTATAACATACTATTTTATTATTTATTTAGGTAATTTAACTACAGATTCGTGCCAATATCAATGCATTATATTATAAAAAAATTATTTGTCTTGCTTTGTCCATAGTAATTAGTATTTTATTCTCCAACTGTTCTTTGAACATTACCAGATCCTAAATATTGTCAGATATGATATATTTATTCTTTATTAATTCTAGCAGTAATAATTAATATTTTAACAGTAATTCTTTGCTTACAGTGATTTTTAAATGGTCTGTATATCATATGCTTATACGTGTGTGTGTGTCTATTATTAAACTTATTTATAATTATATGTAATTGCAAGTAAAATGATTTTAAATCAATTAGATTCGGAGGGAAAAGATGATCAATCATTTTGAAGAATTAGAAAGTTATTTAAGAGAGAATTATTATTTCTTTGTTATGATTGAATGAAAAGTATTTTTGTGGCTATATACTATAAAGTTCACAATGTTTATAATATTTTATGGGATTGAGTCAGTGTATTTGTTAGTTGAATATTTAATATGGGTAGTTTGCCCAGTGCAGTGTAGTGTATGGAATTGAATATTCCTTTTCTTATCCATGTATTGGAGTATTTTGATAGGAGTGGATTGAGTCCTCCTTTATATTTGATATATTGAATTAAATGTGTATGAAGCTAGAGATGTTATCTCCCTAATTTTCATTTGGTGATGAGTTATTCCACCAGTTATTTAGTCTTAAAGATAGACTTGGAAATTATTGTTGTATTTACCTGATTTGAATTATAGAAATCTGTTATCCCATGTGTATATTGGATGTTTTCCAGCTTATGCTATAGCCTAGTGTTTGATAGTTTATGGATAAAAAAAGAAGAATAAAAGGAAAGTATAGTGTCTTATAAAACAACTGTATTGTAGTTAATAAATAAAGATTGATTGATCTTCACTTCCATCTGTATTATGATTATATTGAAATATCATAAGCAAACCGATTAGATTGATTAACATTATTTATTTATTTTCTTTGACACACAGCATAATACAGATTCATGCACAAATTGTTAATTTTGAGATATAAAAAAATTTATTATTAATGTATAACTTTACTTATCATCTTAAAACATTTTGTAGTAATCATTTAAGCTTCATCTCATTGATTTTTATCATTTAATCATAATTTGCATAAATAATCGAACAAAGATAGGATATAGTTAATGAATACAAGGATTTACTTTATTTTGGCAAAGCAGAACCTAGTTATTCAATAGAATACTGTACTTTAAAATTACAAAGAAAAATACATTTAATTAATAGAAGTATTTATTTTCTTTGGTAAGATAGTCCAATATTATTCCTAGTTTAAATCCCCTTATTCTAATTTTATTTAAGATATTTTTAAAGTAACAATGCAAAATCTTAATTTGTTCAGTGTAATTAGAATATTAATCTATGTTGTTGTCATTGGTAAATAAGTGTTATTCAGCAAAATGCTGAATATAAGATAATTTGGTAATCAGTTACTAGAAGTGTAAGGTCACATTTATTTTTATTTTTGTATAAATCTATCAGAAATCACTGATAGCTAAAAAGCCATTTCTTTATAGCAAATGATATGGACTTATTTAGTTCATTTAAGGTTTAAAATAAAAATGTTATACCAATCTATCAAAATGTTCTGATGAATGAAATATATTAGATGTAAAAAGTTAATGAATCATGTTGTATTATATATTCTTGTATAATCTGTACTCAATGATATTAAATCCCTTTGGAATTTGTGTTCATACCAATAAAAGAAAAGTAAATGTCGATTTAACTATTTTCTATTTGATTAATAAATATTTTGTTATCTAAATTTGTATTTGGAGTTTCTTCTCGAGCATTCATTCATGTTTCACACTTCCACACATGCTTATACATTTATTTTATTTAATGTAACATAATTGTATTTTATTTAATTATAATAAATCTCTAGATACGATGATATTGATTTCCTTGATTCAAACACTATATGAGATGCCAATTACCTACTGATCATTTTTAAAATGGTTTTGTTATTTAATTTTTGTTTAGATGATGAATTGAAATCAAAATGTGCCCGATTTCTTTCATTATCTAACTGCAAGTATCTAATTAGGGTATTGTTTGGTTTATAATATTATTTTTATAGTGTTAAATAATAATTTGAGGTATAGAAATGTTAGATCAAGCCATACCATAAGTTAATTCCCTGATATCTTCAATTTTAATTTAGATTAGATAATAAATTCATTTATCCAGATTAGATTAGTGAGTACTTAAAATTTAGTAATGATAAGTTTAATTTGAGTTTAGATCTAGTGAATTATACATTACAATTTCTGAAATATTATTTTATTTTATTTTAGTTATTAGTTTAATTGTATAATATAGTAGAGGTTGTTCAGTTCATATGGATGATGGGAGGACGGGAAATATAGAGTATAATTAGTTAATTTTAGATGGTAGAATTTTACCAATTTAATTTTTGTTTAGCATAGAACTTGATAGATGTTTATTCCTATTAGTAATAATATTTTCTCCCACATCTAATGTACATTGTACACCTCATACATCTCTGTATCCCTCAACTGAGTTAGTTTTAGGTGAAAGCTTTAATTAAGAGCCTCATGAATAGATTTAGGTAAAGTTAAATAAATATTTTATTCTATGATCCATAGAATTGGCACTCCCGGGTAATTGTTAGTGTTGGTGATAGATGTGAGGGGTTACAATATATATATATATATATATATATATAATAAAAATATTAAATATATATGCAGGTTTAAATATATATATATATATATATATATATATATATATAATTGCTAAACTGTGTGAATATACACACTAACATATGCCCTAAATCTAAGAGCAGTTGACCATAACAAACAATAAGACAATATCTTAGAGATCATCATCAGAATATTAGTCTTACTATCACTACCATACATAATCGGAATAAGATCAGTGCCAAGGCAATGGCAGACTGGTACCCAGAGATAGTCACTATAAAAGGTTATTCACTATGAATCAACATCTCAGACAATAACCTCAAATTCTTAGACTCATTACTAATTCAAATGATATCAGAAATAGAATAGCATTACACTCATGTAGGGATTGTTGATCTCATAATGATGAAGAGGGGCACCTCACAAACTTTTCTGAAAATCAAAACCTTTCTTAGCTACCTAAGCAACCCTGCATTATTACCAAAATGATGATGAGACTTCTCCTCAGAAATCTTTCCAAAATTGGCAACACTTAATCTAATCAATCGATTTATTTATTATATACTATGAGGCCAAAATTAGCCACTCTTAAGATGATGAGGCAAAGCCTCAGAACTTGCTCAGAAATAGCAATTTTCTGTTAATAACTAAAGTATTAATTACAATGTATCTATTATAATATATGTTAAAATGTGACACTTGTATTTTCTTTAATAAAAAAAAAAACAAAACAAAAAACATATGCACTAAGTCTGGTGCTGTGTTCAAACTGCCGATAAACTTGACAGGTAGCTGATAATAGCTGTGCAAAAATAAATAAACAGTGTCCAATCAAGAACATCCTCTACTATTTTGTACAACAGTATGTTGATTTCTTAAATGCCATATACTGTTTCTGGTACAAATAGTTTTTACTGCATCCCTCTTTTTTCATTTGTTTAAATTAGTATAGAGTCGGGTTATTCCTCTAATGCTATTGCTGACTTCCCTATACCAAGTGTGATAATGGGATATTCATTCCAAATTCATTTTTAGGTCAAGATCTTAGGAATTAAGAAGGCAATGACAGAAACAGATTTAATAAGTAGACAATTCTTAATTGTGATTTTGTTTAAGGCAATACAATGGATTGAGACAAAAGTTTCATAAAGCAAATCTATATGCTTGGGTAGATCTGTTAAGAGATCCTTCTAACTATAACAGAAGTGAAAAAGATGTAAAAAAATATAGTCTAAAATAGGCCTGTCTCATACAGTTGGACTAGATTATTATATCTGGCAGGTTACTCATTAAAGGGTTTGAAATAGTATTATCAGTAATAGTGGTAAATCAGAAAATAGTATTACTAAAGATAAATTTTATACCTGAAAATAGCTGTGTCAAGATTTAAGATTGATATAACTGCTCTTAGTGAAATCTGTTTTCTAGAGAAAGTTTAATAGAACATGTAAATATATCTATATGGTTTGTTTTTTAAAAGTAGATCAATTAGTAAAACAATGCATAGTATTGGATTTGCTGTGAAGTCAAATTTCATATTTTTTATCCTGAGGAATTCATCATTCTATCAATAAAAGAGTATGGGTATTAAAACCTCACTTGCACAATGGTACCACTTCTCATTTTATGACTGCATATACTTCTAACATTGTATACAGGAAACTCAGAAATAACATTTTGATTCTTTTCTGAATAACATTGTTACTCTTTTTGGAGGCTTTAATTGCACTTGTAATTATAAACAATAGACTTTGACCAAAAGTTGTTGCAAAGATATCAGTGCAGAAAATTCAACTTATCTAATAAAATTTTTGCTCATCACATAGAATGACTATCACAACTTAAGCCAAAAATCATTATAAAGGGACATTGATGCACCTATATACAAATCAGTGAAATTTAATAATTTATTGTTAGTGAACAAATTATAAGTGATGTTCACATTGAATTTATTTACAAGTGCAGATTGTTTGATTGATAATAAATACCAAGATTAAAATGATAGTTGTATTAAAAAAGTAAATCTTATTAAAATCATATTCATAAGGAAATTGCTATCTGTTTTTTATAACTATTTACTATACATACTAAATTTCAGCATTATAAAACATCAAAATTTCTAATTTGGATCTTCAGAATTGTTACATTCCTGATGCATAAAATTATCTTAAGGACTTTTTTTATGAATACAAGTAAACTTATTACAATTTGGCAGCATCACAACTGGTTTCTTGAGAATGACATTCTTAGAAATTTGATTAAAAAAAAACATGACATTTTCTGCTTTACAGACTAATACTTTAAATATGAAACTTGATAATAAATATAGAACTTTACAGTCAGAGATTGAAAATCTGACAGAAAGGCTTAAAAATAATTAATAGGTTAAAAGTGCAAAGAAGGTGCACACACTCTAGATCTTTTTTTGGATGCACTGAAAACAACATATGTACTTGAAAATTGGTATCATAATCCTATTAAATTCAACAATGACTCTCTCTCTTAAATGATGACAACAATATTTTGAAAAGATGAAATGAGTATTTTGATTAACTTTTGAATAATGATTCAGGTATTGAGGTAACAACTTTTAAAGACATATCCATTTTATCCACCCATTTTATATTTGGACAAATCAGTTTAATAAAGCCAAAACAACTTCTTATATTTTTAAAATGTAAAGATTGTATGTTGACCTAGAGAAGTTTTAAAATATGGTGGTATTATATTAGCTCAATAATATTGGATTTTTTTAGAAATATATAAACTCATGAAGTTGTGGTGCCTGATCTTAAATATATTTATATTATTCAAAATTTTAAAAATAAAAACAATGCAGTAATTATTATGAAATATCATTTCATCCATGACATCAAAGATACTTTCAAGCATTTAATTGAATAAGTTAATGTCAGTTATAGACAAATGTTACCAGAGTCCAGTGTGGTTTTAAAACAATAAAGAAGCATTAAAGACATGATTTTTATTGTCAGACAAATGCAATAAAAGTATCAGGAACAAGAGAATGATTTATGTACTGCTTTGATTGATTTATTCAAGCATTTGATTTAATTAAGTGAAAAAGTCTATGATGATGTTTGAAATTACTTGGATGTTTACCAAATTTTGTTCATATTATATATCTCCTATTATCACCAAATGAAAGGAAGTATTATTACTACAGATAAAATATCTGAGGTATTTAAAATGAGTACTAATATTAAAAAAAGATGTCCACTTTTTCCAATATTGTTTTCAATTTTTGTGATAGATTTCTTTGTTGAATTGATTAAAAGTGAAAACAAAAATTTTTTGGATTCTAGCTTTACAGTAAATTAATGATTATGCTACTTTTTCCAATTCAAAAGACAACCCACAGCAAGTACTTAACGTTTTGAATGCAACATGTAAAGACTCTGCTTTAATAATTAATATTCAAAAAACTCAAGTTTTTTATTAATAAGTAATGGGAGAAAAATACTCAGCAACTTTTAGTTTTGATAGTTATCAACTTGAAAATATAAAACAATTTACCTGTAGAATTAGATATTAAGGGGTGGAACAGACTCCAGCATGCTGTTACTGCTTTTAATAATTTAAAAGATAGGGTATTAAATGAACTGTATTTAAAAATGAAATTTGGACACATTATCCATGGAACATAAAAGTATTAGTGAAGTTTTATTTAAAGGTGCTCCAAAATATTTTAAAAATACAAAGGTATGATCATAAAATAAATCAATATATTCTTCAATTTGCTGGATGTGATATTATAAAATTCACTACTATAAAATCAAATTTTTGTTTAATTAAACATATAATGGATATATAAGATTTTCTAAAAGAATGTTTCATGGTGAACTGGAGTAAGACATTCTGAAGAAGTGCAATGTTAACTGTTTCTATTAGGAAAATATGGCAACGAAAGAAAAAACATTGGATAACTTTAACTAGACGAGATATTCCAATATATCAGAATAAAAAGTTTTCTGAAGATGTTAAAATAAAGCATTGCACAATAACAGATAAACAAAACATTGAACTGATATATTCTATATGTGGAAAATTTTGTGCTTCATATATTGATTTGTATAGTTATTGGAAATTCATATCTAGAGTATTTTTTTCTTCTTAGAGTTGGAAACCTTATTAATTTACAAGGGATTCCTACTGATTAATATAAGGCATGATATAAAATAAATGAAAAATAAAATAATGCAGATTTTTAAAATAGAAATTTGAAGACAGTAGTTCAATATCACATAATTCAACATCATATAAAAAGATTAATTAATGATTGGGTAATTAAAACTGAAAAGAGATATAATTATTTGCTAACTATGCCAATTTTCCTTTTTTTTTTCAAAAAAAAGTAGTAAAAAACATATGAAAAATTATATTGCAATTCAATCAAACAAATAGAGTGCACTCTTTTCTAGAATTATGATAAATAAAAAAAATAAGATAACATTTTTTATGATTTTTTGAATATTAAGATGAGAATTCAAATGTTTTCTTTTCATAGTACATCCCTTATATAGAATCATATATGTTTAAATGGAGTTATCCATAGTAATGAAGTTATCCATATTAATGAAGTTATACAGACATCAATCATAAATTAATGACTTTCTAAATATATAATTTTACTATGTTGATATATAAATGAGATATTTATTTTATATAGTGTTATGTTTTATAAACTATAATAGTAATAATCAACCATTAAACTAATGCACATGCACTTTGTGGATTTTTTAACTATAAATGAATACTCTCACTTTCAAACACAAGATAAAGTCTTTGTGAAAAGACAGAATGAATAATCTACCTTTTCAAACTAAATGTTTATGTACGGGCAAATCTTAAGCATTTGAGAATGAAAGTGTGAAGATGTTAATTGATCACTTTAAATTACTTTACTATGCTTGAATGAATGACACTTGCGAAATTTTCTAGAATTTACAATACGTCATTCTTATTTGAAATTAAACATATGTAAATGAGATTAGACAAATACCATTATTAATTTTTATTTATTTAACAATGGCAACAAATCACACATCTTTTTGTATAAACCATATGGTGAGGCATAAATTGCTTTTCAAGTAGTGCTGTTTTAATATAAGCTTGAATAATCAATAATTATTTGAGTCATGTAAATATCTATCCTTAAATTTAAACTTCGCTTCCTATCTTTATATTATTTAAATTTCATTCTCAGAATGGTTTCTGGCTTTTGTTTTTATTAATGAGGTTAGATGCTGATTTAAATTCCAAAAGATTTCAATTTCAAGTTTTTAGTTTGACATGTAAAATGGAGTTAAAGATGTTTGCTAAATGCATGTATGTATTCTCTCTATCATTGAGTCCAAGGAATTAATGATGTAGATTTGGATACTGGACATGAATTTTATATCCATCTGGTAATCACTAATTATTCAATATTAAGCTAGATAGAACTAGAGTAAAGAGTTAGCTGCTCTTGTATCATTTATTTACTTATTTTCCTAATTTCATAGTTTATTTATTTAAAATAAAAATAAAAGTGTATATATATATATATATACTACAAATTTGATCTATTCTCTTATTCGAGTTACTATATTAATCAATATATCCAAAACAAATACTATGTAAAAAATATTTATTTAGCAACTAAACAAAATAAATCCAGAGGTTAACAATAACCCTATTTTAATAGTGTTTCCTTCTGATTATCATGTAGAGGGATGTAGCTTAAGGCAGTCTATTATGATTTATCAAAAATATAAGATTTTAAGCACTTGATTATTATGTAAATCAACCATTATCAATCCACTGCAGGATAAAGATATTCAAAGTTTAATTTATTTTCTCTGATCCATAACCTCTCTTTTAAATATCCTCTCAATAATCTTCCTTATTTCATCCATCCATTTTTAATGTAATCTTTTAATAGATCTTTTACAATCTCTTGGCATCCAAGTTAAGATTTTTACTGTTCATGTATCATGATCTCTTTTAGCAATATGTCTAACTCAGTTTATTTTATTATCCTAATTCTTTAATAGTATTAATGATAGCTGTTTGTACTCTCATCCAACTATTTCATTTTTGATCACTTTTCATTAATTTCAGCATCTATCTTTTCTACTTCATTGAGTAATATGAAGTCTTTGTACTGCTTTATGTTGAATGTTAAGTTTCTGATTCAGAAGTAAGAAGTAGTAAACCATACTCATTAAGATAAAGCATGCTATTATTACACATTTTGAAATAACTTGCTCGTAATAAATGAAAATATATTTTCTCTCTTTTTTTTTCAAATTATTAAAAGTACTATGTTATTCACTTTTTAATGGTATAATATATGCAAAAATGTAATTCTTAAAATATTGAAAACCAGATAATGTAATAAGTTTTATAAAAATTAACTATATATATATATTATTAATATACCCATTTTTTAAAATAAAAATATTAAAGAAATTATGATCCATCAATCTTCAGAGAGAATTTTTTGATAAGCTATTAATAAATTCAAGTGGGAGCAAAATATATAGCTGTCTAATACACAGTTTTACTATTAATTCAATTTAAGTTTATTTATTATTAATAACATTACGAAAACAGAAAAGGAATATACTACGCGAAAGACTTGTTTATAAAAATAATCACCGTGTTGCGATGCTCTTAACAAAATATCAATCGTATAACTTGTATTGAAAGTATATTTATATTAAAAAATGTTGGAATGTAATATTATAGTATATATTTAATTATGTATATTATTACACATCTCATGATCAATTTCGCCTTTGATATATACTTTCGCTTTTCGGAATATTGATTAGTTTAAATGATTGTTCCAAGACCAATGAACACATTTTTTTCTTAATAGATTAAATTCTCTTTTGGGTAAACTAAAAATTTTTCAGTCACAAGTAGGCTTAGAATTGTTATTTCAGATAGCTAATTTATAGCTAAAGTAACTAACAATTCAATACTGTTTAGAAGGTAAAAAAATAGCTTTACTTTAACTAGATAGTAAGGATTTTATATTAATTTGATGTGATTATATCTGTGCCAATGTAAGGATGTTAATATATAGTAATACTATATTGTTATTAATACTAAATGAATGGTTTACTATATCTTCCAATATACACCTTTGTTTTTAGAATTATCTTTTTTCAACTATTTTTAAGACCAGTAAACTAAAATATTAATATGACATTTCTTTATAAATTTATCTTAGTAATACTACTTAACATTAATTGCAATACCTATATTTTTATAAGTCCTAATGATGCCAATCCATTAGAAAATTACCCCAATCTTTTTTTCCTTAAATGAATCCAACTAAAGCCATCTTTTGTAAGTTACCATTTTTAGCCAAGAATTTGACAATATCAATTTTTGAAACTTTTTTACACTAGCTATCATGTTATAACAAAAGTATATACAAAGATTTATAATTTCTAAAATATACCCAATAATGGATAAAAAATCAGGGCAAAATAATTACTTATATGCTACATGAATATTTATAATAGATATTGATTCTAATTGGGTACAACAAATAAAAACAAAAAATTGCCAATTCTATGCTAAAAGTTTAACTTCAAAATAAATGAAAATGGAAAAAAATATGATGAAATTTTCTACTATCCAGACACTTTTATGAAAAAGTAAAATGTTAAAAGAATTAGCTCAGTTTAACCATACATTGTGTAAATAATACATATTGATTTACAACTATTAAATGCCACATAAAAGAAACGACAATCTATGCTAAACTTTTATTCTCTGAGAAAATGTCAACATAGAGTTATGATGATGAATCAACTAATATCCAATCACTCTACATTAGTGTGTATATTTACAGGCTGCATGTTAAAAAAATTTTGCCATATGTTTAATACAATTTTTTTTTTTTGTAATCAAGAAAATGTAATATAACTTCATGAATTATTTTTAACAATATAACTATGCAAGTACATTCGTTTGGGTTTAAAATCTTAGGAATTTTTTGAATTTCAGGATATATTAGCTTGGATAATATAAAAAAATAATAAAAGTTCTAGATCCATATATGCATTACTTCCAACTTTGAATCCTAATCTTCTTGATGATGGAAAAACACAAAAACCAGTCTGGTAATGAGGCTGATTAATCACTAATCTAACAGTTCATTCTAGACAAAGTAAATAATATTGCTCTTACAAATATATGAGTAAGCATATAAGAAAGTCCTATAATATTGCTATTGATATTAATCTTCCTAATATTAAGTTGTAGAAAGAGGCTTAGAGTTGATATTAAACTAAAGTTTCTAAAATATATAGAAACTGATATGTAATAATCAATAAATTTTATAATTGCAGTGTTTAGATTATAATTATATGGAAGTGAATTATCCCTCTTTACTAGCACTGTTAAAACTGCAAGGATACTTTTACCCCAGATACAAGGTAGAAACTTTGAGAGGCTAAGAATGACTGTCTTATTTTCATATTTTAAAAAAGCACTTATATGAGCCAATCTTAAGTGTATATGTTATAGTCCTTCCTTTTCTCAGAAGTAGACTATTCCAGATTTCTTCTTTATCTGATCGGATTAAGTATTGTTTGCTTCTGGCCAATAGGCTGATGTACAGCTAAACCCATAGCCAATGATTAGTAAAGGCCAATAAGCAATGATGCTTGCTGAATTCAAATGTTTTCAATAATGTCAGGGATCTGGCTATAAATGGTCAGCCTTTTGGGTGAAATGGGGGAGGTCTGTCTAACCTACAAAGACTGTACACATTTTCCCAGGGAAAGCCTGCTAACCTGAAAAGCAGTAAGCATTCCCACTAATAGCAATATGCTATTTGTCCATGCAACTAGGCAACTCCACAGAGGGACCAGATACTATTAAGATTACTGTTGACTTGATACAAGCTGTCTTGTACAGCCAGAAGAGTCATTCTCCCTACCCGTGAGGCAAACTATCAGGTGTAGCTGAAAGCAGTAGAACCACAAGACCTGGATCCAAGAGTTCACATTATAACTATATTTATTGTATATATTTGTGAATATAATAAAGATTACATTAATTGTAATACTGGTATTAGTATTATTTTCTGTATGTTGGGTCTATAATCCAGACCAAACACAACAGCATAGAAGTGAGAGCATGAATATATTAAATCATTCACTTTACATTCATTTTTTTTAAGTATGCCAGTAGTATAAAAGAATAAATGGAGGCTGCTAAATGAGCAAACAAATGAGAGTTATATGATATTGTTGTTGATATTAATATTTTAAAACAATAATTACTAATAAATCATGTTTAATAAATTATAATAAAAGATTATACTTAATAATACTAATACATTATGTTTAATTTTATTAATAATTTTTTAAAGCTATATTTATTAATAAATTATATTTAAATTATGATAATAACAACATTTAGTTCTAATTAACATTGTCTATATATATATTCATATGTTAACCTTTTAAAATTATATTTAGAATGTAATAAATCTTCATTAGCACTGTACATAATATTAAATCAAAGATGTTAAATATGAGATTACTCTCATTTCAGCCACAAAATAAAGATTTTGGGGAAATAAGAATTATCATCTTATTTTCAAACCTAAATGCACTTATATAGGCCAATCTTGAGTGTCTTGAAATGGGAAAGTGACTATATTAAATCATTCACTTTACATCCATTTCCTTTTTAAGTAATTAGTAAAGAAATATTTTTTGACGATATTGTGCCTTTTTAGCATTATAAAAAGTGATTTTATTCATATCTGTAAAACTTTCTAATCTATCATTAAACAAGCACCATTGGTTTCTAAATTGATTATATTCAATTTGTATGCACTACTTAAAAAACAAGCACCACACAACTTCTTTAATCTTCATTTAAAAAGTTCACTAATAGCATTAGCTTATCTGACATTTTTATCTTATATAGATGGATTTAGAGTAGTGATATAGGGTAGAAGAAATATCAATGAAATAAACCATCATAATTTCTAGACCATTTAGATACAATATCATCTATGCTTTCCACTTAGAAATTTTTTATTGTATAGCATTAGGGCTATTTTTCCCATCATTTTAAGGCACTTTTAATGGAAGGTGCTGGTACCGAGGTTCAAAATATGGTAACATCTAGAGCTTAATAGTGGCTGAAACTCTCTGCAGTATTCTTCTAAAAATGCTACATGAATATCTCTTCCATTAATGGAAAAGCTTGCAATACTTTATTTTTATAGTCAGTTCACTGAAACTTTCTTGGCCTTCCCATATTAACATTGTAATCTTTCATATCTAATTAACAATAGCTATAATCTATTTACTAATTGTCAATAGATGTCCAGCTAGATTAAGTATAGGTAATTTGCTTGCACCCCCTCCCCCCTGCCCCATGATTCACATGATCCACACTTGAATCCCAAGTCAAGAATATAATAGGAATATGATAGATAAAAATGCTACTTCTTTATGAACTCCATAAATAATCAACTTTTTTTATTATCAATACGTTACTAACATTGTAAATGATAATACATTTCTTTAGTCTCCATATAAGATACAGATGCAAATGTATATCACTTTTTTATGTTCATGATTTAAAAATGTGTATTTTAAGGATATTGTTAAACTATATGTAATAAAATCATTAAAGCAGTAATATTTTGTTATATACCATTCTAAAGAATATTGCTAAGTAGTCAGAACATGGGGGGGGGAGATAAAAAGCCACGTTAAAAAGCATAAAATTGGGTTTAAGTTTGAGTTTATAACGTTAAATTAAGACACCGTCCAAGAGAAAGAAAAAATACAATATCTTTATCGGGAATCTCTTTGTGAATCTCGTTCTACATGTTTATATATACTGCACAACACATGTTTCATTGTTTAATAAAAAATAAAATTGAGTCCATTTTATATTTGGTAAAAATACCTAACAACAACTGTTTAACTTTTTCTGATTGATTGAAAAAGAAGAAAGTGCTTTTATAGCAAATGCTTGTAAAGATTTTTATAAGATTTATAACAAAATTACTAGTTGTAATATGATTTTAAATAATTGATTTATAATACCATTTTCAAATAATGAATAGGGTGGAATAATATAATTAAAACACAATTTGCTACATAAAATAACTTCACAAGGGAAATAGAAAAAATATGACTTTGCTTTTGACGTTTAATTTTTCTTAAAAATCCCCGGTCACTGTAACATTGACTAATAGTTTAGCGAGCAAAAGGGGGCTCATTTATCAGTTTGATTTTTATTTCTTTTTTTACATTAAAAATTCTACTAAAGATTAATTTCTATTTAACAATGAAATTAAATGTAACTGAAAAGCGTTGGGGAAAAGGAAAGACTACAACCATTTTAATAATTAAAACAATTTGTTATAAATAACAAAAAAGGTAATTAAATAAAAGGGTTTATTTTTCAAAATAATTTTTGTACTTTGTATACATGTAAAGTTGACATATATTGAAACAGTTACATCTGTTTCACCTATTATCTTCGATAATAGTATATATTTGTTGTACTCAGATGGCGTGTATTTCTTAAATTTTAAAAACTTTGTCCTTATAATATTGCGAGTATGTGCGGATATAATCGTCCTTAAAAATTATAAATATAAAATTATAGTCTCAAATATTTATATACGAACATATTCCATTAGATTTGTTAAAACTGAAATAAACATAACTGTAAAATTAAAATTTATCTATATAGCAGCATAATAAGTTAAAATTATAATATTACTTATTTTTCAATATTCTTTCTAAATAATTATTTAAGTCAGTATTCATTTTGAATAATTTCCAAGTTAGATAATTTTCTGTCTTTTGTTTGCTTAAAATTACAAGCAGAAAGTTTTATCAGTTTTAACACTTCGTTCTAAAAATAAATCTTTGGCTAAAATTTGACCTATTTAAAAATTATAACCAAGACCAATTATAATATTCAGTCAGGCATAAATCTATACAAAAATCTTTACAAATTGTTTGTGACCATTCTCTTGAAAATATATCTTTTAACTATGACGTCAATTAAAACAATAGTCTTACCAAGTCCAGATTTAGATATACTTAATATTTTTACTAACTGGATATTTGGTTAAAGGCTAGTTTGAACTAGTCATCTTGTGATGTGGCATGACTCAAAGTAGGAGGTTACTACTGTCAAAAATATAGCATAAAAAGGGGCCCAAATAGCCACCAAGAGCCTCTTCCATCATCTATCATCATCCGTCTTAAGTTTTTGCTGTTGCTGTGAAAATTATATTTGCTGCCGAAATTATTTCCGAAGACCACAGAGCTGAAGTTCAGTAAGAAAGCTGTTTCTGCCGTTTTAGAAAGCTGAACCTTAGAAAACTACCATCCAAGCTGCTACCAAGATGACCGTTGGCTAGAAGACAAAGAGACAGCCGTTTGCTCTTCCACGGGCGGTTACCGATGTGAGAAAACCTCCACCATGCCCATCACAGTAAGAAAGAAGCTGTACCTGACAGACCAGGGAGTTCCTGACCAGAGAAATGGGGAAAGCTGCCACAGAGATAAAGTTGCGAAGCTACATCCAGACTAAAACCTAAGACAAGTCCAGCCTGACTGAATATAGTGAGAAGCACATGGAAACAATGCCTTAAAAGAGACTTTGCCGGTAAATCCTTTCTGACAAATATTAAATCTCATAACTAAAACGTATTCTAAATGAAAGCTAGCTAACTAAATCATATAATTAATTATATTTTCTAAATGTTCCACTAAAATGTTTATCTTAAATTTGTTGAAATCTTAGAACACTTCAAATTCTTGCTTGATCATTAATAATTTTAAGTAGTCGTTGATCATTAATAATTTTAAATAATCCTAAACATCTAGTTTCTATAAAACCATACAAGAAATTCATTTCTAAATTATAAATCTTCATTTCAACAAAAATTTTATTAACAATAAATAGTGATTACATACTAATAAAGGATAGATAAATGAATAAATTGTACAATAATATGATTGTATAATGTTCTATTTGTTATCTGGCTAGATTTTGTTATGAGAGTACAATTGTTATACTCTTATGTGGTTAGGTATAGTGATAAGATTCTAATAACTTGATTAATGGAATAAGCATTTTTTTTATATAAACATGAATATTTTCTTTTAGAATTTCCTATTCTATAATGCTGGGTAGGTGGGAGTTGATAATCAGGAAAAGGAAAGTGCAGTTAAAGACCAGGTGTCATCAAAGACTTTACTGGAGGCCAGGAGCTGGTCACGTTTCTTGATTTTTTTGAGTGTTTGATAATATAATGGTATGATTTGTGGCGGGGGTAATTCCATGAGAGTTTTGCATCTCACTATCCATATGGAATATAGGACAAAGGTAGAAAGCCTTATTGAAAAAAACCCATTATGAATGGCATTTTCAAGTATAAATCTTATTGATTGTTTATGCAATTTATTCTTATGTCATCTATCTGTAGTTTTAAGTTCATGGTTATTGATTTATGCTGTGTTTTATCGGAACGTAATCTTGTGTGTTAATAAATTATCGGGTGGGGGGGGAGAGGGGAGTGAGTAATCACTTTTAGTATACCAGAGTATTGCGATATAAAGAATATAGTCAAGACTCCTTTCTGAAATAAAACTAATATTTGTGCTAGAGTGAATCGGTTTTATAATGTCCGAATAAGTTATTTAAAATGTTTTGGCTAAAGTTATTTAAAAATGTATATTTGCGTATATTATTTAAAACGCATCTTTTTCTCAAATTATTTAAAATGAAAATGTTTTGCTTAAAATGAAAATCTTTTGCTAAAGTTATTTAAATGTATATTTTGCGTATATTATTTAAGACACATCTTTTCTCAAGTTAGCTAAAATGAAAATGTTTACTAAAGTTAGTTAAAACGTATATATTACGTATATTATTTAAAACTCAAGATTCTGCCCAGATTAATTAAGAATTATATTTGCGTAAATGATTTAAAATATGTATTTTGCCAGTTCTCTGAAAAAGTATATTTTACGCAAGCTATTTAAAATGTAGGTTTGCATTCACTATTCAAAATATTTTGCATTATTAGTAAGGTCTATTTTGACGAATTATTTAAGATGAGTAATTTATTTAAAAATCAGTAATTTGCGTGAGCTATTTTATAACTCATATTTTATTATTTAAAAATCAGTTTGATACTACATATAACCAATGTTCCCAGTTCAAAAAAATCTTAAGTTCGTTTAATTAGAGAATAAATAGCTATGCAGAGAAACCTTAAATCAGATTCTCATTATCGCTTTTATCATATAATTTAATAAGCTCATTTATGAACTAACCGGTGGTAGTGGCACTGTAGAAGCTAAGATTTTGGCGTAATTAATTTATAAAATATTAATTTAGCGTTGCGAATGTATTGCTAATTTGCATAAAGATGCATATCTACTTGCTATGTATAATGGCCCATCTCAAGATTGTTCCACGTCCAGCCACGCCTCGAAAGTTTAGGCCACTGCGACATTTCTTCGTATTTCATCAAGTCACGCCTCGAAAGTTTAGGCAAATGTGACAGTTAATCGTACTTAACGGAACCAAAGCGTTTCCAAAGGGCTCATAAGCCACGCTTCTGTTCACTTAATAAAAAGGCCTCTTCCATTATAGCAAGCAGATCGGTTAGGGAACCGTTTACTAGGTAGTAAATCCCAATTAAGAATGCATTCGATGCGCACTTATCTGATACTATAGTTTCTAACGCACTAGAATCTGACGTTCCACTGCCACCACTTCTCAACTCAGTTTCCCTAGAAAGTAACTTCGGCTTTGATCCGATCTAGAATCAGAGTTAATGTGTTTATCTGTATAACAATTATATCACGCAAATGTCTATAATATGATTTTGAATATATTTATGATATAATTTTAAACTTCGTAATTATAATATAATCTTAAACTTAGTAACAATGATATAATCTTAAACCAATAATCTCTATCATTTATTCCTCAATAGATCACTCTAGCTAGCTATAACTGATTTCCAATATATAAAACATAGCGTGAATTAAGACATGAAAGATGACATAAGCTTATTAAAAAGTCAATTGCTTTGATATTATTTTATAACATAAGCTTATTAAAAAGTCATGCTTTGTAATATTTTATAACCCTGAGCATCCACTCATTGCTTTGAGATATTATTGTATAACCCTGAGAATCCACTCATTGCTTTGTATTATTATTTGATAACCTAGAGAATCCACTCATGGCTTTGTAATCTTGTTTTATAACCCTAGTGTTCCCTCACCTGCGTGTGAGCTAGCTATACACCACTTACTTATGCTTTAGTATTTATTAAATTTATGAAATATAAATTTGTCTCAGTCTCATTACTTGCTCATTATCTTATGAATCACTAGTTAAGTTTTATAATAGAATATGTAATAGGGGGGAATGTCTCATGTTTTGCTGCTTTGCTATTGCTGGAACATGATTAAAGAGATATCGAGTGTAACCTCAGGCATGTCATTCACGATGGGTTGACTTGGAAGCACGAGTGAGAGAGTTAAGGTATGATCAGACGTAGGGTATTACTATCCTGACTTGGTCAGCTTTTGGTTCTCTGACTTGGACTCTCAATCTGTTGAGCAAATGTACAAACCTGACCGTTACAATATATAAACAAGTGGATCAGAGGAATGTGTATTTTCTCAAATATAAGATTCAGAATTAAATATATATAACTGGCATCTAAACGGTGTGAAATTTTTTATTTTATATGATGCACTAAATATTTAAGCTGTATATAAAAATTAGTTCTACATTTAGCTGCTAAATTTATTGCATGGATGTGACATATGGACAATCTATAGCTACTATAAATATATGCTACTATCAATAACATAAAAACATTAGACATTTTAAAAATCTATTTATATTATTTTGTGAATGTAATGGAAAAACAAAAAGTCCAATCAGCATGATCACCAATTTGCTGATTGTGATGATATTGAATCAATTCTTATAAAAGCCTAGAGGGATTGAGCATATGAAATGGATAAATAACTTAAACTGAACTTAAGCAATTGTGGGGGGAAATAGACCCCATTTACCATATAAGGATTATATCAAAAGATATTTTAAAGAGATGCTCTATTAATTGCTTTTTATTGGAAAAGTACAGACTTAGGGTGGAATATAATGATGAACTATAATTAGTTCAAGATATTGAAATCTTTCAAAATGGAAGATTTACTGCAAAAAAATTACAAGAATCTCACAAAATGTCAAATAAAGCATATAGTGGGGTTGGCATATTTGTATACAATGAAGCTGTGAAATATGCTAACATGATGACTTCTATATATTATCACCACAGAATATAAATAAACAGACAAAAAACACATTAAAATTTACAAATTTAATACATTTTAAAATATTTGAGTAGCCATTGTCTGTTTCTAAGTGCTATGTATGATTACATTTTTAAGAAAATGGTAAATAAATTTTAAGTTATGCCAGCAGCTATTTTTCTGTGTTGGAGTGTCATAAACAATCACATAATTTCTTTGGTTTATGTTGAAAAAAACTTACATCATATGTTTTCTTTTTATCGTTTCTGAATTTGGTATGCAATGTTTCACATAAAATATTTTTTAAACACAAATGTTTTATAAAATTTTAGAACAAACTTAAAGTCAGTATTAATTTAAAAGAATTAGATAGATTATAGTTTTATGATAATGAGACTACTCTATTAGGTTTCAATAGAAAAAAAGGTTATTGAAAAAAGTGAAGAATATCACCATAGTATATTTAATTGTCAAGAAAGTCAAACATTTTTACTATTTATTTTATTTAAAAAATAAAATTACATTACAATATTTTTTTTTCTTATTCTTATTTTTTCAGTGAATAAAAATATATATGTAAACTGCCTTTCAATTTATTTTTAATAATAATAATTATTATTATTATTATTAGTTTTACAAAATATAAATTATTTCTCTTTGGTTTTGCCAATTTTAGAATATGGATCTGTTGTTTGGAATCCCAGTTCCAAACGAGATATTATTAAAATTCAATTGGTTTTATGACAAATTTTCTAAGTACATTAAATTAAAAGACCATTATCTATCCCTATCCATTAGAAGAAAAATGAGAGATCTTAAAATTTTATATAACCTTGTGAATCAAAAAATTATATTAACTAACAAAATTTCAAATATTGCTTTTAATAATTGTTTACATAAAACACGTATAGTTACTTTATTTTATATTAAGGTTTGTCGCTCTAAAATTTTCACCTCTGTTTCGTTTGCCTAATACCCTACAATCATGATTTTATTAATGAAAATATTTTTTCTTTAGACTTTAAAAAATTTGTTACTTATTTCATAAAAAATTATGGCATATAATTATATTATTTTCATCATTTTTACTCATTTATGTATATTATTTATATTATTGTATAGTTATTATAGTGCAATTCTGTAACTGGCTTAAGGCTGTAGTTTTGTACGGTAAATAAATTGAATTATTATTATTATGTTTCAAAAAAGGAAGTTTATTAATCAAAGAAATACAGAGTTTTTTACATTGATTTTACACAGTGATTTTTCCATTGGTTTTATATACAAGCACTTTTATAGTCTTCGGTTACATGTTTTCAATAAAAAGTTATCTAATTTTTAAATAAAAAAATTATTTATTGTAGAGAGAGGAAAGAATTGTTTTTTATTTCCATATTTATTGTTATTGAATTTTCAGTGTTCTTGAATTTTTGGTGCTTATAGCATTGATTGTTGTTTGATAAGAGTCCATGTAGCTGCATAAATATGGGGATTTGCTATTGTCTTGTCTCTATTCCGTATTTGGTTTAGTTTGTTGTAGAAGGTGGATGGATGCCTTCTGGGGTTGTTGCCCATTAGATAGGTACACCTGGTACACCAAAAAGCATATAATACAAAGGTTGCTGCCCTAATGCTGGGTATTGATCTGCCTTGAAAAACCTTAATTATTTGACAAATGGTCATGTTTTGTTGGTGGTATATTGCACCCATCATTGTTCTTACATTGTGTAATGCAGTACATTGATACAATAGGTGTTGTAGGGTCTCTTCAGCCTTGTGGCATAGTCCACAAAAAGGGTCTATTGAAACATACATCCTTTTATGGTGTAAGAAGTATGTTGTTGCATTGCGATGAGATTTACTTTTAAAATGAAATCAAAAAATTTGGGTTCTAGTGACCACTTTTTGTATTCATGTAGTAATTTTCTGTTGTTTATTCCGAGTATTGTGTTATCATCGTTTAGGTCTCTTTCCTGTTGAATTTGTTCATGAATGTTCCAATATGAATATTTGTGTATATATTGCTCTGTTCTGTTAAAAGTTGTTTTATATTGATGGATGATTGATGATATATATAGCTTTGTTGGGGATGGTTTGTCAGTTGGAGTAATTTGAATTAAGCATTTAAGTTTTGGAAATTGATTCATAATGGAAATTACTAGATTACTTAATTTTTGTGTATAAAAATGTCAATATTGTGCAAACCTAGACCATTTTTAATAAGGGGTTGGTTTAGTCTTTTTGTTGATATTGCAACCACTTTTCTTGACCATAAAAGTTGATTATTATTATTATTATCATTATTATTATATTTTAACAATTTTGTTTATACAATTTTCTTCTTCCTCCTTTCCTTATGTATTGATTTCTATATTTATATATCATACCATTTTCAAGCTTCTTATACATTTAACAATATTATTTTTTACACCAAAACTTTACTCTTACTGTTTTGACTGTCCTGCAGTCATCAGAGCTACAACATCCAAATATATAAACATACAAATAATACATTTTATACACAATCAAAACATGCATCTTAATCTGAACATTAATCATTTTCCATTTTATTATTTTACTCTTAACTAATTTTATTTTTTATTCATATTATTGATGATTATTTACTAATTTTTAACAAAAGTCAAAGACAAATAGATATGTATCTTGAAGAGAATAATAAGTTAGATAAAAATATAAAATTTCCAAAAAAAAAAAGAAAATGATAATAAATTATCATATTTAGATATTTTGTTAAAGAAGTCGTTTTGAAATAATAAATGCAAGATAGAAACATCTATTTATAAAAAATCTAATATGGATAGTAGTATAAGTAATTGGAATTCAAATATAAAATATAAAATAAATAGTATAAATTCAAGAATATATAGAGCTAAGAGTTATTGCTCAGATGAAGAAGATTATAGTAAACAGATATAATTGATAATTAAAGAATTTAAAGATAATGAATATCCAGAGTATGTTATAGAAGAAAATATAAGGAAATCAGAAGAAAAATTTAATAAAAATAAAAAGATAGTATGTAGAAAAGATAAAATATATAAGAATAAATATATAGGTATTAAAACTTATAATAATAGTATGGTAAAAAGGATGAATAAAATAATTATTAGAATTAATAAAAAGTTTAATAATGTAATAAAATTTAAGATAGTAAATAAAAGAAGCAAAAATATACTTAATATATTAGATAATAAATATGTAAGAAAAGTAGAAAAATGCATAAATGGAGTATATACAATTCAATGTAAGTCATGTAAAAGTAAATATATAAAAAATTATATAGGTGAGACAAAGAATTCAATTTATCCAAGATTATTTAACATACATTAGAAACAGATTATAGGTTTGAGAAGGATAGTATAGAAATGATTAATTATACAAATAATAGAAGGGATAGGAACATTAAAGAGGCAATATTGTTTAAGAATATAAAACCAAACATTAATAGGAATTTTGGGGTATAGTCAATAATTTTGTAAGCAATTATTATTAATAATAGTTTGACTATAAAAAGATTAAAAAAATAAAGTTGAAGAAAAAGTTGCTAGAGGGAGTTGTTAAGGAAATATAAGAATTTTTGGAAATTTGTCAGTTAGTTGATGGAAATAAGATTATAAAGATGTGAGTATTTTATAATGTAATAAAAAAGTAATTTATAATGTAAAAAAGTTAATAGTTAAAAGTATATAATAAAAATGTAAAGAGTTTAGAAGTAATTAAGAAAATATAAGTAAAAAGATAATAAAATGGTAGGTTAAATAGTAGTTTTAAAGTTAAAGTTTTGAAATTATAATAAATAGATTTAGAATAATTTAATAATAAAATAATATAAATAAAAAAATAAAATTAGTTAAGAGGAAAATAATAAAATGGAATCTGATTAATGGTCATGTTAAGATGTATGCTTTGATTATATATGTATATAAAATGTATTAATTGTATGATTGTATATTTGGATATTGTAACTCTGATGATGACTGCAGGATAGTTAAAACTGTAAGTGTAAAATTTTGGTGTAAAAAATAGTATTAATAAGTGTATAAAGTTGGAAATGGTATGATATGTAAATTTTGTCTATACTATAATTTTACTTTATATATGAATTCTATACATGTAAAATTGTCTGTTATATGTACATCTATGTACCTATATGTCTTGAAAAGTACTGTACACTTGCAGTTTAAACAATATATATTCTATTATAATCAAAGATTATCAATGATATGTAAGCTATTATACATGATGTGTGTGAGAGAGGCTTTGAACAAAATATATTATATATATCTCAGCTCCACTACACTTATGTAGATGTACTTATGATTTATAGATTGGTTTGTATAATCATTCCCAAATCTATCTTTAACTGTGTTTATTTCTGGAAAAGGGGGAAGGATTACAATAGCCACATTCATTAATAACTGCTGATAATAATGTTAATATAAAAATTGTATTACAGTTTTAAGCTGACAAAATAAATTATTTTAAAAATAACAAACATTTACAAATATTATCACATATCATCACTTGGAAAAATCTGAAACAAAGTTTGAAATTTTTATTTATCTGAGAAACTTCTAATCAAACTCAAAAATTTATTTAAGATAACTAGCAATCTTATATAGATTATTAATGTCTTAAAAAAATAAAATTCAAGATGTTATCTTTTAGTTTCTCAGATATAAATTAATGATCATAAAAATATGACTGAAATATAAGTAATATAACTTTCAACATTGAGATTATGTGGGGGTCATGTATATTATATATATAACAATGCTGATTTTTTGTCTAACCTGTACTATAGATTTTTCTTTACTACAAATTTATGTAAAAAGTTCACTCAATTCAATGATGAATTCTTTACAAGAATTACAATTGAACAATTTTGCAAGTTTGTTTGTGAATAATCGTTTTGTTTAAGATTGATTATTATTTAATATATTTATATGCATATATTTTTTTTTTGAAAAAAAAATCACACAATATAAAATATTATATAACAGCAATAATTGTATATATATTATAAAAATAATTTTAAAAAATTTGCCCTTATCATATGTGATGTAAATTATTTTAAACTTCAATTTACATTACATTGTCTTTCCTTAAAAAAGTTTTCTCTATTATTTTTATAATATAGATATATAAATATTGCTGTTATATAAGGTTATTTTATTTTATATTATGTGATTTATTTAAATGTATGAAAAAATAGCATAATAGATTACATTTCCCTCCAATTTTGATGATAAACTTTTAAATATTTATATATTTTATTTTTAATATGTAAAACTTGACAATTAAATACACCTGGGTCTCATTTCATGCGGTAGATAGGTTCCTCGGAAAATACGCGCAAAAGAAATCACACAAAAATAGATTTAACTTACCTTGAAAAATGGGGGATACATACTGTAATTTTCCAAAAATTTGCATAAAAAAAATAAGAAAATAAAATATGATTAATAAAAAATTTTAAATTTGAAAAAAAAAGATACAAGACAAACTTTTTTCTTTTTTTTTTATTAATTACAGTATTTAATTTTATTCAAAACTATATTTTTATACTTAATTTACGTTTTTTTCATACATGTACAGTATTTTATCATTATCGCTATTTGAGACATCAAGTTCATCATGGTGTGATGTGATATGAGGTACTGTAGCTTCTCCTTAAACAAAGTCAAGAGGAAATACAACTAAAATGTTTTCCAATTGCTACTGATCCTTCCCATTTCACTAAGCAATCTAAAATTGAAATTTTTGTTTCCAAAGAAATTCATTTTTTTGGGTGTTTTTTTTCTCTCCGTTAGAATAAACTAAAAGTTTAAAATAAAAATAAGAACTTAGACTTACGATAATAAAAAGACACCGACTCACCATTGTTGGGCAAAATTTAATTAAAACTAACAATTAAAAATTAAATTCTTATTTTTGTCTTTAATTTTTTAATTTTTAATTCTGTTTAAAAATCAAATTTCATTGTTTCACATCACCTCGTTATGTAATTTTTATATTGTTAATTACAATTAAAAATCAGATTTTAATTGTGCACACTGCTGTTACTCACCTTTTAAAAATAAACTTGCAGACACTAAATGATTAATTGATTATGTACTCATTTTATAAAAAGCAAAAATTGAACGTGATTTAAAATGTAAAAACAACAACAAACATAGTATTTTTCATGTATAACATTTGAACAGATTTACATTATAGTCTTTTAAATTTAATGTGTGTATATAAACTGGAAACATTCTGATTTTAAGTGAATTATGAACTTCTTTATTACATAAAATCTATTACAGTACTATTATAAAGTGCTGAAAATATTGAAATTATTAGATGGAAGTCATATTCTGATAATGTGCTATTACTTTAAATATGATGTGAGTACGCAAAATTTATAATATTTAAAGTAATAGCACATTATCAGAGCTTGACTTCTGATCTAATAATTTTTATCACATAAAAGAAAACTGCATACAAAGATATTAAGAAGAATCATGAATTGCATAACTTCAAAATAGCATTAAATAAATATGCATAAAACAAGACCCGGATGTAGTAATATTTATATATATATATTTTTAACACTATTAATTTTATATAATTTTAAACCCAAGATAAATGGAAATTTTATATTTAGTTTAAAAATTTGTTTTTAAAACAAGTTTTTAATTGCTTTTATTGATTTGGAAAAATCTGTTTGTTTGTTTGTTGATCTTTTTCAAGTTATAATATAATTTTAAAATTGAACTTTAATATGTTTATATTCAATAGAATTGCTTGAAAATTGAAATATAACTAAGTTATACTACCCTAATCTATTTGAAACACTTCTATTTTCAATATGTCAACTAGTTTGATAGATATGAAACAGAGGGTGGGTAAAATATGAAAAATGTTCAATAACATCATACATTGCCATTAACAATTATTTTAAAAACTTTTATTTAATTTAAATAATTATCACGAGAGGACATTAATTGTTTTTTCAATTTAATAATATCTTAATTTACTTAGGGTAATTGATGGAGAGTAGTTTTAAGCAATATGAGCACAAGGACTATATATATTTTGTTTAGTAGTTTGTTTCAATTTAATAATTTGATTAAAACTCAAATTTAAATAAAATTTCATACATTTTGATATCAAATTTTTTGGAGCTTAAAAGTAAAAATAAATGAAACAAAAATATTCACTTTACAAAGGCAAAGGTAGTTGCAGTGGTCAGCGAGTAAATAAACTTGTCATTTAAAATAGATTTTCTGCAATCTTTTGAGCAAAGAAAAATTCTAAGATGCTATCTTCTTAAATATATAAAATCTTAAAAACAATTTGGAATGCATGCAAATCCTTCTCCATTCTATAACATTATCAGATGATTTTTTTTGGAACTTCTGAATAAAAAACTTTCACTTTACAGAGGAAAAAAAGCAGTTAGAATGATCAGTAAGTAATAAAGATTTCATTTAAATTGGAAAAAATTATTCTAACATTAATGCATTTATATAAATAATTATTTGCAACAGCTACAACAGTAAATAAATAAACTCTTAAATATGCAAGAATAATTTACATATTTTAGATATTCTATATCACAGATTTTCTTCTACTTTGACACATATCTATGTAAATTCAGTGAAATGCAAAAGGAAAATGCAACATAAAATATGACTAATAAAAATTATTAATATATTTTCATTAAATAATTTGTGTCAAAGATGTGAGGACAGCATATTTTATACTTATCAAATAAACTGTAGTAATTTAATATATATATATATATGAATAATAATGCTCAAGGCTAAATGGATTTATAAGTAACCATTAAACATTTAGATAATCCCAATATAGATAACAATCAAGAATTTCAAACTGTTGTTAAGGCAACTTTCTTTTAGCACCTCTATTGCTAAAAATGAGTCATCTTGACAACAGTTTGAAATTCTTGATTGTTATCTATATTGAGATTGTTTAAGTGTTGAATGGTTCCCCATGGTTATATATATATATATATACTGAACAATAATAAAGACACTTGTAAGAGATTGTGGTCTGAGTCAACTGATGAGTACTGGTTCAACACAAAATGTGCTTCTTGGGAGTCATAGATATTTTTCACTTGTCTTTGGTCATATGTTTATGATTACACCTTCCACAAGGTATTAAAAGAGAATAGAAACCAGTTTCTACTCTGCATGAGTGGTGTAGTAAAAGTTGCACTACAGATACATTATTCCTATTGGATAATTTCTAGTCTAATAAATTACTAATCCAAATTATTAAAATAAAAGACTGCTAAATACCAAGAAAAGAAATCCTATCAATATGAGAAAGAAACTCATAGTAGACTACAAAAGACACATTTATATTTAAAAAAAAATACATTAAAAAATAATATCTATACTAATTAAAACATATATTTACAATATATACATATGTATTATATATATAAGGGTATACATTTTAATATAACAGAACTATCTAGTTATATATATATATATAACATAACTATATAGTTATATATATATATACACACACACTATAAGTTTCCAGCCAATTTAAAATACATGGTTTTATATTTATTTTCATTTACTGTGTCAATATTAAAAATTTAAAAATAATAAAGATATTTTTTATATTAAATAATTTTACTGACTGTACACTAAAACGAAATATAATAATTATTTCTTTAACCACAATTAGAGTTTTTAGATTTCACTTCAAATAAAAACATGAGGTTTCCAGAAATTAATTAAATCAATCTCTATTTTTTGTAACAAGGGATTGGCTTCATTAATTTTTGGTCACAATGCTTTTATTTCAAGTTAAATCTAAAAACTCCAATTGTGGTTGAAGAAACAATTATTTTACTTCTTTTTGGTGCACAGTCAGTAAAAGCATTTAAGATATATTTTTCTCTTTATTATTAACATTTTTTTTTTGAAAATTCATTTACAGTATATTTATAGATTTATTTATTTATTTATTTTGTAATTAAAACTTAATTTATTTATAATTTTTATAAGTTAAAAATATTTTTTTAAAAGTTTATTTAAAATTAAATAATTGCTACCAAAATAAAAAAAGAAGGGATTTTCTATTACATTTATGAATAAATTGCATCATGATTATTTTTTCTTTTTGAGAAAAGATAACACAAACTTTAAATAGCAGAAAAATATAATGCTAGATAGATCTTTACATAATGATTGTGAAGAGAAGCCATTCCTCATAGGGCTGAATAATTTTGGGGCAGTGAATGTTTGAGCAGTTTTTATCATTATTTATTTTCCAGATAAGAAAAATTAGGTACTCATTTACTAACCAATACTGGATAAATACTTGGTTTGTCTATGAGCTAACTATCTGCAAAAAAATTCTAAGCCTGATTGCAATCTGAAAAAATTTTCAAATTTTTATCCAAACTTAATTTCAACCTTATTTGGGGGATATGACAGACAACTATGTTACCAAATCTATGAGTCTCTTACTATTATTTATATTGAATTACATTTTTTTGAAAAATATTTAAAACCATTGGAATTACATTAATATATATATATATACTGTAATGATATGGGAAAATGGGGAGACATGGGAAGATGGGAACACATTATCATCCCCATTGATCATAATTGATCAAAAAAATGAATTAACAATGGCATAAATATAACAGGAGCATGAGAACATCAGTATTTAATAAAAATATAAATATTTGTACTAATAATTATAATTTACATCACCAGATTTAAGCACAAATAACAAATATTCATCTTTTATGACCACATCTAAAAAAGTCATAAACAGGCTAATTATCTAGCCATTGTTAAATTTAGAATAAGATATACAACAATCATTTGGATGCACATACTTAAATGCTAAAATATCTATAATAAAAATAATGCTGGATTCTTATACAAGGTGATTCTCATCAATGTTCCGGCCATATATACCATGAGTGCACAGACCTATTATACACTAATTTCTAATCTCTAAACAAAAAAATAAAGTGCAGTGAATAGACTTTAAAAGTGATCTTGATGATTTTATCATCCAGAGAATTATCTGGATAAGCAAACACAAACCCCATATATAAATTAACCATTATTGATCTAGAGCTAGTGCAAGATCACAAGGACACTTGAAACTGGGACTTTTAACAAAGAAAAGTATAAATTTATCTGTATAAACTGCTTTAATGTAAATAGTTTTATTAGGGTAATTTACAAATCCCTTAAAGCGCTATGCTATTATGAAATCAATTCACACACATACTGCCAATTCATAGAATACCTCATCACTATTTTTTAAACAATTATGTAATAAATTAACTAATAAATTAATTAAGAAAATAGAGAAAATATATGCAAGTCAAATACATTTTTATCAACAAAATATAATTTAATATAGTAAGTAATATTAATTTGTTGTTGACTATTATTAAATCAATTATCATTTATTTTTCATTAAATTATTTATTTTTCAGTAACTAATCAGGGTAACAACATTTTATATAAAACAAGAACAAAAATTTAATTAGCTAAAATCCTCTTTTACAATTTTAGAGCAAAAATAAAATAAATGAAAAAACATGTTTCAATTAAAAAAATTATTCATTGTTACCAATTATTACTTATACTAAAAGTTATTTGTAAGTGTAGATATATACACTACAATATATTATTATCATGGATTTTTTTATTTTAGCCATTTTGTAATAATCTTTCTTGTAAGGGTCTATTACTGAATTTATACAATTCTCATTTTTTCTACAAGTTCTCCTATTAATCTTTTTTTTCTAGATTCACATTTTCAACTTCTCCATTAACCCAGATTTCCAGGATAATGTGTACAATTTAATTTATCAATTTTTACACTAGAATAATTTTTAGATTAGTATAGGCTGAATTTATTCATTTTACAACAATTTGCAGTCAAATTCAGGATGAAATAGTCATGTTTCTGGATGGAATAACAAGCCTTATTGTAGATTTCTTTAGGGTTATTCTTCTACAGTTTTTTTAATAAAGAGGCTACATGGTAAGATTTGATAATACTCAGCATCTAGCTAAAACTTAGCACATTTTTTCCCAATCCATTTCAAAATTATTTTTAAAACTAGTAATAGATTAGTCTTAATTTAGACTTAATATTTATTTATCACTATGATCTTCAGAGCTAGAGTGCTACTACTGTTTTTTTCAACAGCTGCATCAAGAATGACTGCTGATTACAAGACACTGAGATCTACTTTTAACCTGCCTCCTATGTTATTGTTTTGGAAAAATTCTGTAACATCAAATCACATAGCAGCATTAAAACATGACCAATTGAGTTCATATTTGCAAAAGTTATTTTATTTCTTTTCTTTTTTACTTTTAATAAAAAAAAAAAAAATTAATGAAAATTATTGAAATTGCTCTCAATTTATTTTTGTTTTCTTAAACCCCCAAAACAATATAATCCTCCTATTATATTTTCTTTTGCTCAACATTACCTTTTGTTTTAATAAGATAAAGAGAAAATAAAAAAAAGAACTTTAATTAAAACAGCATTTTTTAACAAAAATGTTAAAACCTTAATTTTTTCTTTTCTTTTAAAAAACTGATAATATCTTTATTTAAAAATTTATTTATTTATCTCTCATTATTATTTTTAAAATTAAAACTAGATCAATAAATTACTGAAGAGAGAGAGCTTAAACAAATGTTTTATTTTTTATATTTTTTATACTTTTTTTCTCTCTTTTACAGCTTAAAAAATTATAAATATTCACATTATTTAAAATATTGGAAATCTTTGTATTATCACTTAAAAAATAAAAATATTTAAATAAATTAATGCTTGTTATTAAAAAAACATGAGTAAAATAATTATTATCATTTCTTCAATCTAAATATACTAGTTCTTTTAAGCTTGTACTATCTGGCATGGCCAGGGTTGATCTCTGTCTGCTATATTACAATATAGTCTTAAAAAATAAACATATCATTGAAATGTTTAAAAATAAAACATTATTTAATTGAAAATCTACATTTAAGATTAAATAGTATTACTCATTTAATATTTGTTGAAAAATAATTGTTGTTATTAAACATTTGCTATAAAATATATACACAGTAAATTTTAATATTTATGTACCAATAGTAATGTGGATTCATCCAGTAATAATAACATATCCACCTGCTTTACATATGACCTAAATCTGATTCTAAACAGGATTTTTTTCCACGTAGCAGTCTCGTAACAAATTCAGTTATCATAAAATTGATTTAAAATGTGTATCTAGCTATTTTAGGCAGTTAACTACTTAGATCCAAAATGCCATATTGAATTTTTTAAAATACTGACCTGAGACACAATTTTCACAATAATGGCAGTTGCTATTAGCTTGCGAGGTATCCAACGACCATGCAGGTTCAATGGACTGTCATTCCACTCGATACAGGCAATCATTTTACAAAAAACCCATAACACTCTACATAATCTGATCCTCTCCTGTGGATACTCCAACATTATTAAAAAAATTACACCGACTGATTGTCCTCCACCATTTTCCAGTTCATGGATAGCATTACTAATAGACCACCTACAACTTTATAAACCGATGATGTCCTATAACCTTAACCAAAAAATCATTTTATGGGAAAAGCATACAATCTAATCAACTATAATCAACAACCCATTAAAACCAGCCTAAAAGTAACCAAACAAAGACTCATTACACACTTCAAAAGATGAAGTCTGGAACCCAAATTCCTGGACTTCATCATTAAAATTAATCTTGATGCGCTTCCCATGAATTGGTTTCTTTATCACCGAAGAGATTTTACTAGCATTGACCCTATATGTGGTTTGTGTGCTCGTGAAGATGAAACCATAGACCATATTATACACCATTGCCCAAGACTAAAACACTGAAGGATATAATCATAATCAATTCCAACATAAGATCTGAAATGATTTTCTCACTTGAAAACGCCATTCATAATGGAACTTTTTCAATAATAAGGCTTTCTATCTTTGTCCTTTATTCCATATGGATAGTGAGATGCAAAACTCTCATGGAATTACCCCCACCACAAATCATACCATTGTTTTACCAGACACTCAAAAAAATCAAGAAACGTGACCAGCTCCTTGCCTCCAGTAAAGTCTTTGATGACACCTGGTCTTTAACTGCTCTATCCTTTTCCTGATTATCAACTCCCACCTACCCAGCATTATAGAATAGGAAATTTTAAAAGAAAATAATCGTGTTTATATTAAAAATGCTATAACCATTAAACAAGTTCTACACAAACTCTTCATTATACCTAACCACATAAGTGTATAACAATTGTGCTCTAACATAATCTAGCCATATTGGCAAACAGAACACTATATAATCATATTATTGTACAATTTATTCATTTATTTATTTTTTATCAGGATGTAATCACTATTTATTACTAATAAAATTTTTGTTGAAATGAACTTCAGTTTTAATTATGTTTGAACAAAAAAAATTACATTAATAGAAACTAGAAAAACTAAGGAAAACAATAAATCTAAGACAAATAGTGATAACCATTTAAAAAATAAGGGGGAAAAAATAAATTTCAACATCTGATATAATTATTACTTAATTGTTTGTTCATAATTTCTAATTCATCATGAATTAAGTATTAATTACATCTTCAGTTATAATTTCTTTGTATTCATCACAAAATTATCTTTAAAACCACATATAATATGTCTTATCTGAGATAATCTATAGTTTCAAAATCTTGAAAATAAGTCATATATAAATTCTTCATTTTTATCTTGTATCCCAAAAGTTCCAAATGTCAAAGATATCTATAAAGATTCATCCTAATAAAAGATACAAAAGAAAGCATCATAGCAATTGGCTTCTCGTCTATCTAAAACTAGAAATTGTAGGCTACTGTCTGTATCACTGATAAAATGAGTTTCATCTCATTTTATATTTTTTGTGTACATCAGTGATGTTTATAGTCTTTATGGACACCAGTAATGTTTATATTCTTTATGCACATAAGTGATGCTATCTTGTTATATTTATTGTATCACACACACACACATATATATATATATATATAATTTATTTGTATATATTCCATTTATTAGCTATAGATTTGAAAATAATGTGATGAAACATATAGCAAAACCAGAGTGACTCCAAAGCATGAGTATAAAGGCATAAACAAGAATCAGAATTTTTTAATTTGTCTGCATATGCAATCTTTCTATACATTTGATTATTAGTTTTGTAACTCATTGTTTGTAAACCCAAACATATCATATAAACATAATAATAAATAATAAATTATTAAACTTTTTGAAAGTCATTATTTTTATAAAATAAGTGGACTAGAACTTTAGAAAATTATGGTAGATATAAATTCTATATGAGCATAAATAAATATATAATTTATATCAACACTCACCAACTACAAACTAAAATTAATAAAAATTATCATTTTTTTCAAAAAATTAAAAAAAAAATTAAAATATTAAAAAAATTAAAATTTTATACTTACAAGCCTGTTACATTGAGGTTCCATCATAGGCATTGTTTGTGAATAACATCACATAAATGTTGATTTGAAGGTGGGGATATTTTTCTGTTTTTATCGCTTTGTGAAAATTACAAAATTGATGAAAAAACAAAAATAAAATAAAATAAGTACTCTTCTTGATTAAAACTGCTCTAAAAAATCCCAATTTCATTGGATATTTTTGTGGTAGATATCTTCAGAATCACATGACAAAAAGCTATAAAATGACCATATTTTGGTTGACATCATGCTTATATATTTTGGTTGACATCATGCTTATACTTTTTATGTCAGTAAAGAAAGAAAACAACATGTCAATCGATCAAAAAAGATGCGCGGCTTACCCGCTGAAAAAGCCAAAGACTGAAAACTTGTTTAAAATGTCATCAATCATAATTTGGCAGGTCTAACAAGCAATTCTTTTTCTGTTACTGCTTTCCTTTGAAGTGTCTTAACAATCATCTATTCAAAGACTGTTTTCTAAAAATGTAACAGGAGCATATTTAAGTTTACAAATTGAACTATTAATTTATTAAATATATACCAATAATTATTAGTATATATTTATCTTTTTATAAAAAATTTTTTTATGATTTCATATAAAAATTGGTTATGTAGCTATTTTTGCTGAGAGGCTAGAGGTTAGCTGAGTTAGTGAGGTGAGTGTTCATGCATTGAGTGTAAGTGTCTTCTGCACATGTGAGGAGGACATGGCATTTCTATGGGCATTAAATCCATTATTTATATTTTTATTTCTTAAATCAAACATATGATTCAGAGATTAACATATAATTAGCATCCCACTCCTCCATAAATTGAATTAGCAAAAAAAAAAGAAAGATTTAGATCAATTTTTTTTTCAAATTAATTTTTGAAAATTTTCTCTTACAGTGAATCTTATTTATCATTCAAATTTCATGTCCAATAACCTAATTAATTATGCAATGTCTTGAAAGTAGATCAAAGTTAATTTACATCATTTGCTTGTATTTAAATGTTGGAATAAACACAACTGTTTTATTCTTTTGTCCTACATTTTTCATTTTATTTAGTAGTAAATTGACTCAAGTTTTCAGGTTTCCAATTCATCACTGCACTAAAAACCCATAGTAAAGTTAGAATATAACTTTTTTTTTTAAAGCATGGACAGTTTGTTTATTCAGAAGGATCTTGCTATATACCAAATGATAGCATTAAATACTTCATTTATTTTATTGCATTAAGAGCCTTACTTGATTCTATTTCAATCTATTCTAGTATGATAAATTTGTTATAACAGACTCATCACATATAATGCATACAAGACCTCATATTAAGATGCACACTCAAATTTAATTCTATTTAAATATATTTTTTATTGGTTGTTGTTGTTTTGTTTTTAATAAAAATATAATTTTAAAATGAAAGTGGAAATGTTATTAAAAAAACTTTTCAAATATCTTTTTTTTTAAAAAAAGAAACTCTGTATATAAACAATGTTTATAGCATTATTTTCAATGATGTTTAATTAAAAGTTGATAACAATTAATGCTAATTTTTAAAATATAATAGGGTACTTACATATTAGACCTGCTGTGACATTTGATGTACATATCAGTCTACCAATGACTTTCAAATCATGTGATCTCATCAAATAATATGTACATGGGAACTTCTGACAATCTTAAATAATACATATTTATATACTGCGCTTCCAACACACATCAGTGAAGCTATAATTTTAACTATGCTTTTTCTGGTTTAGCACTTTCAGGACATATCTGTTCCCATATTCATAAACTGTGTCATTCTTTATTTTGTGTTACCATTAGTGTATCAAATTATTTAACCAGTCCATTTTTTGGAAATCAAGAAGCAGGAATCTCGTCTGTTAATGGCCTTCAAGTTGATCACAATGAAATATGCATCTTTTACTTTGTGTTTGGCATTATTTCTGTCCACACACATGATTTTGGCATTGGTGGGTTCAAATCTGTGATTAGATGTTTTTTGGTGTTCTAGGAATATCGAACTGCTTTCGTTTTTAGTATACGATCTTTAAAAATGAATCCCGTGTACACAGTATTTTGATGATATTTTTGCAAGATTAGAAAGTTATCAGCAGACTGATATGTATCTGAAATGTCACAGCAGGTCTAATCTATAATAGTAATTTCCCATAAGACTAATATGTAAACCTGAAAAATTACATTTTCAGCAATATAAAAAGTATAAATTTATACACAAAAATAATAAAAACACATTATAATACTAGTGTGAATTTTTAATACAACATTCTGTTATCGCAAACACTCAGCCACCTCTCCAGAGAAAGCTACAGCAATGTGCTATCGCACACACATTATGATGCAAAATAAAAACAGGTAGTTGTGAGTTTTTAGTATGTCATTCTGCCATTTGCAAACATCCTTTGCACCCCACTAGAAAAAGGTACGGCATTCTGTCATGCAAGCATGTGCAGCAATTCTCAAATTTTACTTAAAATTAAAAAATGCTACATACATAACTCTGGCAGAAAATTACATAATGGTTAATAAAGCAAAATTAACAAAAAAAAAATACTACATAAACAAAATAAAAATTTATATATATATACTATTACATCTACTCACTCACTTAAAGCCAAACCATTCTTACCATGTACAGTATTTATAACCGGAATGTCACAATGAAACAAATGTTTAGTTCTCTGCAGAAGACCTTCAAGAATTACTACGATATTTTAAGTGCATCCTTCTCGGTAGTAAGTATAATAAATAGTTTAATGTTATAATAAATAAGTAGAAATAGTTTTAACAGTAATGCTCTAGTATATATATGTTGACTGTTTTTTGATGATATATATATACAAATAAAATGTCTGCTAATTAAAAAATATCTGCAGAAAAATCAAAGTACTTTTGCAGATTGAAAGACTGTATATTATATTTAATTACCATTAATATTATTATTTGTATTGTTATGTATATATATATATAGTGTGCCATCTGAGATGTCCCACCACACATGATTATATACGTATAGTATTTAAATTTTTTAAAACTTAAATGTCAACTTATTATTTTACTTTGAGATTACTAATCATTAAAACTACCAATTGATAGACCTCCACTTTATTTGGGAAAATATATCACTTTCATGAGATTTAAGAAAGGTATTTTGACAGTATAGTTTTGTTGTTACTTTAAAAAAAAAGTAATTCAAAATTAGAATTCTTTGAGAGACCCAAAGTTACTTATATTTAAAAAGGAGAAAACATATTTTTCTTAAGATGCAAGTGATAGTAATACATATATCTTATAAACACTCAATTGTAATCAATAAATAATAAAATGTTATTTTAAAATTAAGTCTACAATTTTAACTTGTGGTAGATCGCTATTTGTAAAAGAATGGAAAATAAAACACTTTAATTTTAAGGGGTATTATTTTATTAAAATAATAATATTTATTTGTATAGTGATAAATAACTGATATGTGTTATATGTTACATGTAAAAATGTGTATATGTATGTTTAAAATTATATAAATCCAAGATTTTAACAATTGTTTAAAACAATAGGCAAGCCAAGTTCTCAAACAAAAATTAGATAGTTCCAACAAAAAAAGAGACATTACAAATTCTTTGGAAAACAACAAGTATAGAAGTCCATTTCAAAAGAAAGTTCTTTTATTAATTTTATTTTATGTTTTTTTATTCTTCACTAGATAGCCTATAGCTAGCTGTACACTTCTCTTAACCACCTTGGAGGAACTACATTTTAATAAGTACATTTTACTCAAGCACAATGTGTGTATTTCTAAAATAATTTACAAAAGAACAATATAAAATGAACTGCCAAAATAAACAGCATTGATGTTTGTTCTTTTGGACCACCGATATCAATTAAAGTCATCTAACAGCTAAACCATGACTTCGATGCATCATAAATTTGTTCTTCCTTTTTATTCTTCCATATGTCAAAGCGTTGAAATTTGTTCTTCCTTTCAGAAAATATTTACCAAATAACCATTCAAATTTAAAGCTTACAAATATGAATGCACATATATCAGGAATAAAATGTTAATCGTCATCAATGAAATAAAATACCAAATCCATGGAAGAAATTAAATTAGATTTCAACATTTACCGAAAGGATTATTTATTAAAAGGAAAGAAAGAATATAAAATTTTAATATAACAAGCTTTAGTCATGAGACTGCTTCTATTGGACACAATGTGTTTCTCACATCTTATTGGAAAATGTGTATCAAACACAGATCAAAATTTGTAAAATATAAGTATAACGTCTGTGGATAATACAATAAAGAGATGGATAGATGCATAATTGATATTAAAAAGTTTTTATGAAACTATTATTTTATAAATGATACAGGAATTGTTATTTGTTGACATTTGCACTTGGATATACCTACATAAGAAAAGTGGATTATATAATTATAAGCTATATATTAAATATCTGAAGGAATTCAAGTGTATCATTATTGTCAGGAAAATTATACCAGATTATTCCCAAAACTGCACTGAATCCTTTGATATTATCATTTCATTTTTTTAAAATTACATAAATACTATATCTTATGCTGACTTGTATTATCCAACCAAATATAATATATATATACCAGTCCTCTGGTTGAAATATAATATTATTTATTGGATTTATAAGTCTTTTTTTTTGTGTGTTTTTATATATATCCAAGATAAAAATGATTTGAATGTCTTCTCTTGTAGTAGCATTTATCATAAATAAAAAAAAAAAAAAGCTTGTTTAGGCTATTAGCATGCTCTTAACTTTACATATTTGTAAGTGCAAGCTATATATAAGTCATGTGACATCTGATTTGTTATTATATATATATATTGTAACGGTCACTGTCTCTCTCTAACCGCATTGAGCATGACATGCGTTTTCTGAGATCGTGCAGCAATTAAGAAATATTCAAAGGCATCCAAAATATACATTACTATAATCATACCTTTGAAAGGTTCGTTTACTGCAACCTTTACGCGCCACCTTAAGAAAGAGATTGCTCCCCTGCCTAAGGGATATGATCATGTAATAAGTAAAGAGCTATAATCTCTTATAAAAAAAATCAATAGAAAGTGAATGCCTAACGAATGATTCCCGATCCCGGTAAGTTTAATCCCTGACTAGCTCAATCAACTCCTGATCTCGGGATGGTGGTTTGTTGCTTCATTAACAGAAAAGGTCAAACACTAATATCATTATCAAACACACAGCACAACTCCGTACTTTAAAATTAGATACTAAGTTTATTAAGCCCTCTAGGATTGTATAAATATTTACAAAATAATAAACACACACATAAATGATAGTAATTAAAATTCAAGTGTATAATAAATTTTAAAGTTTCATGAATGGGAAAGGAATGGTCTGAAATTCTCCCCTGCTTACACTTTAAACTCAAAACAAAATTTCTTATAAAACAATGTGTATTGGCCATGGTATGTACATGTTTCATAATAATAAAAAAAATGAGTTAGCCATGAGTTAATGATAGTAGAATCTGAAGTGTTCCAATATCTGAGTCCTGTATGTGGCGGACAATAATAATTATTTGGAACACTTTCGTACACACTTTTATTCCTTATGAAAACAAACCTGCACTTAGCGGATGGAATAAATTTATTCGGGGAACAAACTCGTGCTAAACTACAATTTTAATCTTAAAAGTTCCATAATATGAGTCCTGCCCATAGCGGACAATAATAATTATTTGGAACGCTGTCTTACATACTTTTATTCCTTATAAAAACAATCCTGTACTTAGCGGATGGAATAAATTTTCTATTATCTCAAAGCGAAACACATACATCCAATGACGAAAACACCTAATTATTTCTATTTAACTATTTTGAAATATTTCATATTTACTTTATCGATTCTTTTATAATTTATTTAGATACTCCAATGAATTACGTGAAGCTTTATGTTAAAATTACAAACAAAATATTTATGACTGAATTACGCAATTCATTGGTTCATTTAATAATAGCAATTTAAGTCAAATGACGAATTACTCATAATAAGACATAAAAAATAAAATATAAAAAAAACATAAATAATACTTCCCGAAGTCTTCGTTCTTCTCCGGGCTATGATTTTGAGGGTGATATATATCTGCTGTGCAGGTGATTACTTCACAGGGCCTATATGGAGGTTGGCAAATTGTCCATAGCAGCTACACTTTCAGAAATGGAAAGTCACATCACTGGATGGCTATGTAGGACTCCGAGCTGTGCGAATGTACCGAACTTGGTTTCTACTCCATATCCATTGCTGAATCATGAATAAATCCTGATTCCATTTCCTTAGCAATATAAAACATTAGCTTAAATTTCAATTGTATTTTTCTTTTTCAGTCAATGAATATCAGATTTCTTGGTCTGCGCCTTTTAAAATACATTCAGCATTCCGAATAAATAGTTTTTACATTCATAATTCTTTTTCTTTTCTTTTTTTCTGTACACTCCGGAAACTATACTGCTAACGGGTAAGAGTGCCCTTGTGAGTATCAACCAATGTAACCCAGCTAACTCAAAGTGAACGGGTAAGAGTGCCCATGCGAGTATCAACTAATGTAACCCAGTTAACTAACTAAATTACACCTGACCAGCCTTTATATATCCCCCCCCCATTACAGGGTATATTCTCTCAGCGCCTCCACAAGTTATTGCTTTTACATTTCTGTTTTTAATTAAAAAGTCCAAACAATGGATTTAATTTTAGCTATCTTTTAATTAATTTCAGAATTTCACAGACCATTTAAATTCAAATCCCTTGATTTTTTTAAACAATAAAGTAAAATTACATTTATTTAATTAAATACTTTTGAATAGGTGTCAAGCCGAATAACCACTGATACCATTTCTACACTTGTTTTCCAAAAACATTATACAATAAAAGAAAAAGGTCATTGGCTTGCCTGCAGTCATGAACATTAAGTTGTAAAAAAAATTATAAAACTGTATACTTGTTGTCACATAAAAATTGTTTTTGAGTTTTCCAAAAAGAATATTCAACAAGCAACAGAAAAAAAAAAAAAAACATTTGAGAATCTAAAATAAAATAAAATCAAAATAAAATATGTTTACTGTTGGGTTATTCACAAATACATTTCAGTTTCCCATAAGAATTTCTTTAACCCTCTGCCATATTTATTCATATCATAAATAAAAAACATATAGCATTTATTAACAGAAAAATACATATTTATATGTGGTGTCCGCATTTGTTTATTTATAAGCGTATTATCACCATTCATCCTATTTATTTTAAATATAGTGTGTGTGTAAGCAACAGAGAAAATATACCTGCACAGACCACTCCTTTTATTATAATACGTACATTTGTTTGGACTGCAACTAATGCTTGCAGTCAACTTTGTGGCAGTCATTTAAAACTGACTGTCACAATATATATATATATATATTCAATTAAGATAAATCATTTTAAGTTGCCAAAAATAATAACCCTTCATTTAGTGAAGTTTACCAAGGTAATTTATTTAGGTCTGATACCCTAACACACACTGTAATAAGTGAGTGCTGTATATTATTAGATTAGCTTAGAAGAGTTAGGCTAAACACGTGCCTTTCTTTAATTTGAGTTTAGTATTTTGTTTTAGATCATTCATAGTGTAAATAAATCACACACCAAGTTATAATTTAAATGTTATTTATGCTAACTGTTTAAGTAACCTAAATTTTAATTATAAATATAAATAAAACATTGTTATTCATTAAACTAGAAATCCTAGCTTTATTTACTTAATTTTATATATATATATCCAAATAGATTTATATAACTACATTTTAACTCACCAAATGATTCATTACCATTGATATGTAATTTTGCATATTAGTAATTTATTAGAATTTGCCAATAAATACATTCATAAGAGCTAGCAATATTTATTAACCAATAAGATTTAGATTCTAATTGTGTGAATGAGGGATTTACGTTCTCTCATACATGTATATGACTTTATTGTTGTCAGGCATATTTCATGTACTTGAATTTCAGATTCTATAAAACTTAATATAGTGTCCAATTCTTGGGTCACATAGATTATTGGTTCCTCATATCTTATTTAAAATGTTTAATTTTAGTAATATCACCAATTTTTATATATTTCTATTTTATCAATACCATAATATAAAAAATAAAAATTTATTATTTGTTGTTCATTGAATATTCTTATATTTAAAATATATATACTTTAATTTTTGATTAAACACACACATCCTCAGGGATATAAGGGGGAGAGAGACAGGTGTAGAGGGGCCCCCCCCCGGGTTTTGAATAAAACGTTAAAATTCCACCAATGGCAAAAATGTTAAATTTAGGAATGTTTTTTAAAAAAATCTTTCCAAATAGGAGGAAGTTTGCAAGTATCATCTCGCTTATTGATACAATCTAGCCTTTTAAGTATCTCAATGGCTTCTCTAATTTTGCACTGGTAGAGATTATCACATCTGGATATGATCCTGGTACTAGAAAAATCAATTTTATGACCTGAATCTATAGTATGGAGTGAGAGTGCTGATGATGATGAGTGTTGTTTAATTGCATTAGCATGCTCATCTCTCCTAACACTGATGTGACGATTACTCATACCTATGTAAGAAGCTTTACAATTTTTACATGAGATTTGATAGACACCATGAGATTCAAGAGGGTATGAGTAATCATTGCATCAGTGTTAGGAGATATGAGCATGCTAATGCAATTAAACAACACTCATCATCATCAGCACTCTCACTCCATACTATAGATTCAGGTCATAAAATTGATTTTTCTAGTACCAGGATCATATCCAGATGTGATAATCTCTACCAGTGCAAAATTAGAGAAGCCATTGAGATACTTAAAAGGCCAGATTGGATCAATAAGCGAGATGATACTTGCAAACTTCCTCCTATTTGGAAAGATTTTTTAAAAAAACATTCCTAAATTTAACATTTTTGCCATTGGTGGAATTTTAATGTTTTATTCAAATCAGTGATTGTAGCGCCTCTACAATCATCTTTCTACCTTTTATAACTCTGTGGATGACTTGTGTGACCAAGTCAAAATGTCAGTATATTTATATTAAAAGTTTTTAACACGGATGAACCGGCAAAATATGTATTTTATATATTTAACACGTGAAAATCTTCGTTTTAACATATATATATATATATATGTTCATACAAATGTTTTATAAAATACATATTTTGCAGGTTTATCCATGAAAGATTTTGATTAGATATTCCAATGATTTGACTTGATCACACAAGCCCTCAACTGGTATATTAATACTATATAATTGTAGAGGTGTTGCAAATGGTATTCACAATAATTGTTAAGGTTCCACAATTAAAAAAACAAGTATATAAAATTGAACAAATAGAAAAATAAATAAACAACAAATAAAAAAATTCAGAATCTTTAGAGTAATTTGTTTTTCAAATTTTTTTTTTTTTTAAATATGAGAAAGTTTACATGTGTAATCATGTTTGTTGATACAATTTGGTCTTTTTCATATCTCAATATCTTCTCTGATCTTACATTGATGTAGGTTTTTACATCTGGATATGATGGACAACATTATATACAAACTTTGGGTGTTCCTATGGGTTCTACTATTTCTGGAGTAATAACTGATTTGTTTATGGAGCATGTAGAGAAACTCATGCTTTAGAATCAGCATTTTTTTGAAACCTGTTATTTGGCTCTGAGATATATAGATGGCACATTTGTCACCTGAAAACATGGTAAAGATAAATTGGAATTTTTTATCACATTTAAATAATATCCATCCAAATATTACATTTACAATGGAAAAAAAATCTGATGAGAAACTTCCCTTTCTTGATTTTCTTGTCACCAAAAAACAAAATAATTTTTTAGCATTCCCAGTTTTCAGAAAAATTACACATGACAGGTACCTCCAATTTTCTTCTCATCAGCATCCAGCTTAGATTTTTTCTATAGCCAAAACACTATTTAACAGAGCTATCTAAAAGAAGAAATACATTGTATAAATAATGTATTGTTAGCAAATGGTTTTAATAAAAAGACTATAAATCAAACCTTATTTCAAGCTAAAAATACCACAAATAAAAAATAACGATTAGAGTTTATATTCCTTATATAAAGAGAATTACAGACAGTATCAGACATATTCTAAAATGTTACAACATAAAGACAGCATTCACTCCTTATCAAAAAATTAGTAATTTTTTAAGCAAGGTTAAAGATTCAATCTGTCTTCAGGCTCATGGAATTTATGAGATTTCATGTGGCATTTGTAAGTCTTCTTATGTGAATATGAATAATGATCTCATCAGTACATGAAGAGGGAACATGCTAATGTGGTTAAGCAATACTTATTATCAGCAGCAATCACAATCCATGCTATGGATTCAGGTCGCAATATTGATTTTTCTAAGACCAGAATCCTATCCAGGTGTGAAAACCTACATCAATGTAAGATCAAAGAAGTTATTGAGATACTGAAAAGACTAAATTGTATCAACAAATGTGATGACACATGTAAACTTCCTCATATTTGGGAAAAAATTTTGAAAATCAAATTACTCTGAAGATTATGAATTTTTTTATTTGTTGTTTATTTATTTTTCAATTTGTTCAATTTTATACACCTATTTTTTCTAGTTGTGAAATTTTAACAATTGTTGTGAACACTGTTTACAGTGTCTTTACAATTATCTTTATAGATACTGTTTACAGTACCTCTACTATGATATAGTAATCATTTACCAGTTGAGATCTTGTAGGATCAAGTCAAAATCTTGGAATATCTAATTAAAATCTTACACGGATGAATTATGTCTTTTATATTGTACTGTTTTCGGTCAATTTAGGCTTTATAAATTATAAATTCCTAATTTATTTGTTAATCAAATTACATCTGTGTTTATTCATTCTTGATATTAGAAAGCTTTACAGAGCATAATTATGTTTCCAGATTAACTTGCCTAATTCATTATCAGTTTGGTTTTGCATTTCATTGGTACAAGAGTTATATAACCCACTGACCCAGGGTGATTAATAAATGCAACCATTTCAATTAACTTTGGAGATTTTAGTTTCTCTCTTTTTTGTTTGTTTTATAGTAAATTCCTGGATTATATCTCTTAAAGTAGTATTTCATTGTAAAACAGATACCCTCAAATTAAGTTAGTTGGCATAACTGAATAATTAAAATAAAATAGATATACAAGAACAGGTTATATCATGAAAAGTGATTTATTAAATTTACATACAAAATTAATAATAAATAAGTATTAAAAGGAACACACACACACATAAACCAGATAGAATATATATAAAAGCAAATAATGAAAATTTTATGTGGAATATTAATTTAACTTAATCAGTTACTTTATTGAGGATCCATTCACTTCTCAAAGTTTCCTTTTTGTTTAGTGTCTTTATTTTTTTTTTTACAATGAGTTCATTCTAAGGTTATATTGAAATGTTCTCATATAATATAATGATTTATCTTATTGGTAAGTTTCTTTGTAGTCAAGATATTATTTAATAATGTACCATGCATGATTTTGTGTCTGGAGAAATCCATGGTTTAGAATATGGGTTTCATTCTCACAAAGTTATTTGGCTTCTGGTTTAGGAAAGGTGACGGTTTAAATCAGGACATTGGTTTAGATTTGATATGAAAAGGGCATATTGGTGGATGCTCTGTTTTTACTCAGATATGGAATGTCAGTTCAACACACAAGTAAATCTCTGATGAAACATTTCTATTGTGGCTTCACGTGGGACAATATGAAGATTATCTCAACTCAAGCATTGACTCTTACACAATAAAAAAAAAGAAAGAAAGATAAGCTAATCTCCAACACTCTCTTTTATATCCTATCAATTTTCATCTACCACACAGATTCTGGTCTCACTTTTCTTGTTTGTTCCAAATTACCTTTTAACATTCTTTTTGAATTTTGAATTGCAAAGTCTGTTTCTGATAACTCCCAATGACTTATCTTTAATTAAAGGCAATTAGCATTTTTTCTTTCTATAATTAAAATTACTTCAGATTTTATCTTGATTAGCAATGTGATTATGTTCTTATTCTTTTTTTAAAAATATATTTAATCTTCAGTGTATACTATTGTACCATATATATAAATAATACAATATATATGTTTTTAGAATATATATTTTAAAAGTGCTTAAAGACCATATTATTGTTTTTTTTTTTGTTATTTATGCCAAAATGACTTTTGAACCAAACTTAGACAAGAGTAAATTATAATATTGATTTGGGACACATTGCCTCCCATAACTATTATTTATCTATGTTTAGTCACCCTTTAGTTATTACTATTGCTATTATTTATGAGTTATATAAATAAAATTATAGAGTATTGCAAAGACTATTTATGAAGTACATAATTGAGATGTAATATGAAGTTACAAACAAAAAAATATTATTAGTTGAAAAAATATATATTGTCATATCTATTAAAAAAACAATGTTAAAAAATGTGGAATTATATGAGTACAGAAAAAAATAACTGATATTTGTATCTTTTGTTGTTTTTACAAAGAAAAGAAAAAAGGACACTTTAAAATCTATTCAATAAAGTTAAAAAATATTTTTAGTATAAATTACAGAAAAACATGAATGCCAGACCAATAGTTGCCAGATCTGTATGTATTTCAAGCAGCTGTACAAAAATCAGGAAGAGCTAGGATTTGATCTTTAACTTTAATTTTATTGAAAATAAAGCAAGCAATCAAAGTTTGGTAGAAGTGAAATTAAGTAGAAAATGTCACCTTAAAATCACTATGTAAATAAAAGTTCTTTTTGGAATAGTGAAAAAAACTCTCTCTCTTCTTAATCAATTTAGAATGAACATTCATGAACAACTTCTAATATAATTTAAAATTAGTAACTATCTTTCTAAAACATATATCTAACATTTTCATATTTCCTACAATAATATAGTATAGTCCAACAATCAAATGCATAACTTGGGTGTCAAAAAAAAAATTCTCTCTATACACATTTCGTTTGGAATAGGAACAATGTTTCCATTACAATCAGGAAAATAAAAAAGCTTACACAATACAATTACTTATCATTGCAATCCATTTTATATTTCATATTAAAAGAACAGTTAATCAGAAACTCCATATTTTTAAATGCCTTTACCAACTCAAAGTAACAAGTTCATTGCATATGTAATAAACTTCATTTCTGACCAAACTGAATATTGATATTTGTCACATGTATCCACTATTTTCAGTAGATATTTCTAACTTAGTGTTTTATCTCAAGAACTATGTAATTATTAAAAAGTTCAAATAATAATGAACTTTTTAATTAAAATTATTATTGTTTGTCCTAACAATTATCAGTTAGAATAAGGTCATCCATTCCACTTTGCTTCGGTGTGCTTATCATGTGACAGTATTAAAGAAATTAATATCCATCTTCTGTCTTATGCACTGGATTATACAAAATTACATTAAAACTATTATGTATTGTTATAGCACTGGTGAATTTGAATGTTCTAATCACCAGATGTGCATGCAAGAATTTATAAAAAAGTAATCCATAAAAATAATGCATGTATAATATTAAATTTAGTGACAGCCTTAAATTTAGCAAACAAAGCAACATAAAAAATATTACATAAGAAATTTAGTGATAGCAATAAGTGTGTTAAATAAAAGCAATAAATGAAGGAATTCAATCAATATATTTAATATTGAATATAGGTTTTGTTTGAAAATAATTTACATTTTCAAAAATAATCCATTTATGGCAAGAAGTCCATTAAATAAAATAACTGATGACAATATAAGTGCTAAATAAAAGCTATAAATAAAGTAATCCATAAAATGTAAATGTATATATGTATTATTGAGTATAGTTTGTTTGAAAATAATTTATATTCCAACAAGTAATCTATTTATAATAAATGCATTAATTAAAAGTATAAAAATAATCAGCATTTTTATATGTAAAGCAATGCAAAAAAATTTCCACAAAATAATTGATCGCAATAAGTATGTTAACCCTCAATTGCTACAAAACAGCTTTGTAATATGAATTCTACAAGTGGTACTTCATACTGCTCCTATAAAAAGTATTTGTTTTATATAATTACTGTTCCATATCTGATTTTTTAATTATATGCATTATTTACAAATAAATATTAAAATACTTGTATAAAAAGTGAATTATAAAATTGCAAAAATGGAGAAAAAACTGCTTTTGTTTAGACTATTTCTAACTCGGTTATTATAATGAAATAAATTTGACTTTTATTGTTTATAAGTATTCTTATAATAAATATTATAATATTTGTCTAAAAAGTAGCAAAAATAGCAGTAATTTGCAAAAGATGAAGAACATTTACATCTATTTTACATTACAAAAAGAATGAAAAACTGCTAAACATAAAAAAAGATCATAAAACATATACTACATGAGTAAATTAAAGCTAATTTGGTTTTCATAAAATAAAAACATGCCTAGGAAGGTTAATTGTTCAATTTTTTTTTATAAAATTAAGGCATTTAAAAAATTATAGTGGTATCACATACTGGTTGTAGCTATTGTGGGTTAGATTAAGCAATAAATAAAATAACTGTTAAAACTAATGAATATATTTGTCTAGATAATTTTAATTTTCATTGAGAGTCATTGGCTATTTTCCTGAAAAAAAGTGTGTTTACTTCTGCTGCACTGTTTTACCATTATCATAACTGTTATTAGTATAGGATATTTTTTAGAATGTAGATTATGTAATACTATTTTATAATTTTTTTTTAATTGAAAAAAAATCTGAAGAGTTCAGTATTTTATGGACAATTGGAAAATATCAAAAGTCTTTACTCTGTTACTCTTAAAGGAAAAAATTATTTTAAGTGTTCTTCTTTCTGGTAATATTTTCATTGAAAGTTTTTGAATAAAATTATGATTTTTTTGCTTGCTTATTAAATATTTTTATTTTTACACACTAAACAAAAAGAATGCACAAATTCAATTTAATTTAATTTAATTCATTTATGTTTTATTTTTATAAATAGGAATTAATAAGCTTGATCATAATATTAATAATAAAAATCATGCCATAAATTTGCCATGCTGTATGTGAAATTCATTGCATAATGTCATCACCTGTCAAAATCGAAAGGGTTAGAATTTTTTAAAATATTTTAATAATTATAAAGCATATAAATTTTAAATCAGAATTTGATAGATTTATCACAAATCCACCTTCATTTGTACACATTTAAAAAACACCTTTAACAATTGTTCATTTTATAAAAGAATGTTTGTATAACATTTTTGATGACATTTATTCCTTTGTTTTTATTTACAAATCAATTTTTAAATATTTATAAAATTCAAGTGTAAGTTTTTAAAATATTATTTATTTATAAAATTAAATTAAAAAGAAATCATATCCAATTTTTTGAGTTTTAGTATAAAAATAAAGATTTTATACAGAAGAGAAAAGTTAAGCATTTTCAAAAACTTCCACCAGGTGTAACAATAGAAATGTCAGAATTTATAATGGTTAATATTATATATAGGTCTTGGTTGAAACATTTTATAAAATGTATATTTTGAGTTAAGTACACTTTGACACTAAAACATTAAGGTATGGCTCTTGTTCTAATAACAAATAGGAAGGAAATATTGCTTATTATTTTAAAAAGATTAAAGCTAAACAATTTACGATTGTCTTAAAAACATTTAAAAAGTCAGTTCTTTGTTTTAAAATTAGTAACAATCAAATACTGGTACTATTATTAAAATTGATTTGCTTTTTTTTTGGACAAAGTAATATTGAATTTTTGTTTATTATTTTCTATTTTTTATTTCCTATGGATTAGTTTTTTCATGGATTCTCATATATGGACTAAAGTTGAACACACAGCAATACCAATTATTATATTCTGTTTAACATTAGGTTATATTTTTTAAAAATTAACTAATATGATTTAAAACAATTTTTTTTTCAAATTGCTTATAAAAATGATAACTAATTATTTTTATTATCGTATTGCTAAATATTAAGTGGTAATGTGCATTATTTACTATAAGGTCAATTATTATTTAAACAAATAGTATTTAACATTGTCATCAAAAGTGTACTTAGCTAAATAAAAAGAAAAGAATAAAGCTTGTTTCATAAAGCATATGCCCATACATATGCAAAAGAATTATATATTTATCTGGTATTTGTCATCAATCATCATATTTTTTAGTCTAAATGACAATGGTCACCCATCTTCTTTTTAGTTTATTATAATAAAAGCTGGCTATATGTATAAAATATTAAAATAATACATAGTGTTTTGATTTTAATAGATTCTACAATTTTTTTTTTGTCATGTTTTAATAATTTATTTTGCCACCATACATTTGATAAGTACCTTTTACATTTAGTAATTTATTTTGGAGACAAAATATCAAAACAGTTTTGAAGAGTTTTATAGATTATTTTATAAATATCTCTGAGTTTTTGTTGTGTTTTTTCCAGTGAAAATTAAAACTTTTTGTGGATTGGATAAAATATCTGGAACAGTTTATGCATGCAATGGATGCAATGTGAAATATTAGTCATTACTTAATCGATGTGATGTGATGCACCAAAGCTTCTCCCTTTTCAGAGTCAGGAATCTCTCAACAGCTATGCACACAGAAACCTATTATTCATCTTACCTTCCCATTCACCACCCTAAGTTTTCCTCATATTTTTCACTATCCCGCTCCATCCCATTTCCACAGCATAATCTTTGACAACTCTATGGCATTTATATCTAAATACCTCTTATCTTTTTCCAAACCCAGCATAAAAACTAAGAGCCTCCTTTTTATACAATCATTTTGTTTATATTTATTCTCCCACAATTTCTTATTTGTATCATTTCTGATGCAGGAATTTATATTCAATTAACAGATGCCTAATATTTTCTATATCTTTCTTACATGACTTGCAGACTAAATCACCCACATTTTTCCATTTATGTGTATATTCCTTTATTACTAAAGATCCTGTTTGAGCCTTCAACAATAAACTGCTTTCTTTACTATTATCATAAATTAACCCATTGCAATGTGATGTGACACACTGTGACTTCTTCTGTATTGGAGTCAGGAATCTCTCAGCCACAATGCCCAGAAAAACCTTTTAGCCACTTTACCTTCCCCTTACATTTTCCATCCTAAGTTTTTCACATACACTTCACTATTCTGCTCTATCTCATTTTCACAACATAATCTTTGTCAATTACATGACAATTATATTTAAAGCCCCATTATCTTTTCCCAAATCCAGCATAAAAAACGGAGAACCCATTTTCTGTAATAATCACTTGTTTAATATTTATTCTTCCACAAATTCACTATTTGTACCCTGTCTGCTTGCAAACATTTACATTCAATTATCAGATGCCTAATATTTTCTATGCCTTCTATAGCTCCCCTTGAGTTGAAAAAGGTGTAAAGTATTTATTAAAATGGCACCAAATTTTCTCTGTTTTAATTATTAAAGCATGCAAATAAATGTTTTAATGATGTAAAGAACTCATTAAAATTTAGATGGAACATTAAGAGAATGACTACCATCACCAGACAGGCATTAAAAGTGTAACACCTTGGTCATAAAACTTTTTTGTATTAATCACAATCTGTTGCCTTTAGGTAGATTTAACATATACTGTATATATATTTTCCTTTCAGAATTTTACTACGATAAATATATAAAAAAAAGTTTGTATTTTACAAAGATATTTACTACAAGATTATATATATATAAAAAGAAACATCATGTAAAATATATTTAATTAGAAAATAAAATCATAAAATGTAAACGTATAATATTAATTAATAAAATTCTATCTTTATACTTTGAATATAAATCATCTGATTTTTATTCAAAATCACAATTCGCCTAGCACTTTAAAATGTTACAATTATTTTTAGCTATCAGTTGATTGTTTCTTACTAATCAATGTTTATTGACTGCAGGTTTTTTTTAATGATTCTGGTATTGTATGAGTCATCGGGAAATCTTGAATTTTGACAAATTCTACATTTCTCTGGAAGAGGAGGTGCTCTCATGTCAAAATAGTGCAATCTCAAAATAAATGACCCTTAGATAAAATATAAAAAAAAACCCCCACATATATATCTTCTTTAAATAAAACTGCTTTTAAACAAATCGTATTAATAAACTGATAAAACCTGCTGCATAGCTTTAAAAAAAGTCTTTAGGAAATAATATTAATCAAAGATTATTTATAAAGTTGTTTATCTTAATATTATATACGTATATGCTTTTTTTCAACTGCCATTATTTTTTTAAGAAGCAAAACAAATATTTATATAAGCAGAGAGAAGTATTTGAAACATTCACAGTATTATAATTAGCATATTCGCGTACAATGCCTAGAAACTAAGGTTCAAACTTGAATGGAACGTGAAACTTCTACGCAGCTAAAAACCAAGAGATAGATAGTTTTAAACAAAGCAATTAGCCATTCAGTAATTGTTTGTTAAATGGGTAGTTAACTATTTTTAATTTGGCTAGGTCAGATTAATAGACATTAAAAATACCATTGGAATATGCTGTAGCCCTTAATTAACAAACATAGTTAAATGTTAAGATAGTAATAATTTTCAGTTGCATAATGTAAAAAAAAATCTAATTGATCAATTTAATGGAATTGCAATATATTTTATGCTGGCATCAGGGCTGCCATGTGCAGGTGTACAGGTTATGTGAGGCTCTCCAATATTAGAAGCACATTCTGATTCATAAATGGTTAAATTTATGACTCACTCAATTGTTTGAAATACATTCCGAATGTAAATATTTTTTTATTTAAATATAAGGTGATTACATTTTAATTAAACAGTTTGAAATACTATATTAAATATTATAGACTATTCTTGAGCTGCAGCAAACAGATGGAGGCTATTTCACCATGATACATAATAAAATGTATGTGTAAATGAAAATATTTAGATTTCTGAATCATTCCATTGTTAGAAACCTTTTCTGGTTTCACATATTTTTTATTTAAATATGAGGTTTACCTTTTTATTCAAACTTCTGGCAATTGTTTGAAATATACTAAATATTTGATTATCTACCATTGTTCTAAACCAAACAGATTTGACACCATTTTGCTGTGATAATAATAAATATTCTATGTAAATATTTGGATTTCTAAATTATCTTTATTTAAACATTCTAATTTATATGAAAATGACACATTATTGTTAATAATTTATTTTAAAATAAACATATTTAAAGCATGAGCTCATAATGTGTTTTAGGTCATGTATTTTTATGGCATGAAAAATGAAAGTAGGTCATCGGAAGCTTAAACATGTGGTTTGGAGTTAAATTCAATAAAGGCATTTCTTTTTTAGTTTAACACCAATATTGTCTTCTTTTTTTTTTTTTCATGTGTAAAGCATCGGCCAGGAAGCAAACTGCAAACCTGGGACAACTGCTTGTAAGGCAACTGTGCTGACCACTCTGCTACCAACACTTGACAATATTGTCTTTTTTCCTTTTTAATACTAATATTATAATTTTTTAAATATCGATATGTGTTTTTTTACATGTTTAACTAATCAACTCTTATTGGTTTGGACTGTAGTGGAATTTGTAATTGAAACATAAAATTATCCAAATATACAATATTTCAAATTCAAGCAAAATGAATTTAGTAACAAACAATTTTTTAAAATATATAAATATATATTGCATATTTCATTAAAACAGTATTGTTTAATGTCCCTCTGTTGATTGCAACAAGTATACATCTTCACTTGTAACAGTTTGATTGGGAAATGCTTACAAAATTATTTATCTGTTCAAGTGGGGAAAAATCAATTGTATGATTTTTTTAATACTTATTATAATCCATCATTAAACAAAAGAAAGTGTAAGACATGGTGCAATGGCTTCTAAAAATCTATCAAATAAACAATGTAAATTTGAAAATTTCTTTCTTTAAGTAAATGTAATGTTAATTCTTAATATCCCTAGATACTTAACTATATAGCATAACTATTTTTAAACTGAAAACCTATTACTACTACTACTGCTATTATTATTATTATTATTATTATTATTATTATTAGTAGTAGTAGTAGTAGTAGTAGTAGTAGCAGCAGCAGCAGTAGTAGAAATAGTAGTAGTAGTGTTTTTCTTATTAATATTATTTAGATTTGTAATGGCCACATTTTTCAAGTGCCTGCTTCTTCTGATGATGATACTCTATTGCCAATAAGTGTTTGTCCAATTGTGCATTACTCCTTGAGTAACCAATGATAGTATTATATATAAAATAATTTATAATTTATTAAAAATTAAATTTTTTATAAAAAATTGAATCAAATTGTTAAAAATAAATGATAGAATTTCTACTTAAATCTAAGTAGTATGTTAGTGGGTTAGTATAATTTCACCATACATATTTGAATTCAAAAAAAGTATTTATTAAAAAAATAATCTAATACATTAATTATTTTCATATAATATTTTTAAAATATTTTTTTAGTCATACACACATATGTATAACATCATACAATGCCTGGAGGTTTTCATTAGATTTAAATATAAATAAAACAAACTAACTCCTTTTTTTAAAAACTTGTTTTTTATATGACTATTACATGAAAAAAAAATCCAACGTTTAGACTATTTTATATAGTCTTTTTCAAGGCATATTCCATATAAATAAATAAAAAATTACAAAATATATTCATAACCAAAAATTTACCTTATCTCACTCCCCTTTCCTATTACAAACAAACACAACTCAAATAGAAACAATTTCCTTTTATTAAAAAAAAAAAAAAATCTATATACATCCTTTAAAACATTTAATTAAAAATCTATTATTTTCTTTTCTGTTTATCTATTAACATCCTATTTAATTCTGGTTTTATTTCATTAATGTATACACTTTCTTTTATCATCCTTTCATCATATGACTTAATACATTCTAAAGGCTTTATATCAAAATCCCCATGCTTAAATACCAATTGCTAAACATTTTTATATTGTAGATACTTCACTCTCATAAGTAAAAACTTGTAAATTCAAAAATAATTGAAAAAAAAATATTATTTTTATGTGTTAAGTAGCAGTGATTATATATATACATTCTAAACCTTGACATTAAAAGGAACTCTTCACTACTTTTTAATTGAACTGATTTTTTCCAAAATTGCACATGCCAATTTGTTTTGACTGACAAAATATTATATCAGATAAGAGAAACCAAATTATAGTTTAGATCTTTGCTGAACAATTTATTATAAATATAGGGGATTTGAATTCAGACTTTCAAGACACCTTCAACTATCCACAATATCTTATACTACTGATCCACATGGCCACAGACATGTAGAAAAGATAATAATCACCAATATATGTATTTCATGCTGAACCAGTACTCAACAGTTGATCCAGACCATCATCTCCCACACACATATATATAATCAGTGCTCAGTTTATATTAAGATAGCAAATCTTTCTACTTTAATGGACATGCTTTAATCTACTCCATCTTCCAACTCTTCAGACATTTATACCATAGAAAAATCTGATGATGGAATGCTGAAATCACATGCTGATGCCAATATTATTGTTTTGCTCCATGTTCATCAGATTTTCAATAGTATGAATGGCTAAAAAGTTGAAGGTTGGAGTAGACTGAAGCCTTTCCATTAAAGTATAAAGATTTGCTATCTTAATATAAACTGAGCACTGATTATATATATGTGTGGAAGATGATGTTCTGAACCAACTGATGAGTGCTGGTTCAGCACAAAATACATATATCAGTGATTATTTTATCCTTTTTATATATGTGTGGTCATGTGTATTAGTGATATACGATAGTGTGGATAGTTGAAGAGTTCTTGAAAGTCTGTGTTAAAATCCCATATATTTACAATTAAGCTCCAGGTATATGAAGAATGCCTGTATTTCAAATATTATGTATATGCTAAGTATTTGTCTTCATGTGTTTGTGGATTTTCTGTAAACTGTTGTTTTAATTTTTGCTATAAGAGAATCATGTCACAATAATCTTTAAAAAATAATTCATTGATGTAAACTGTGCTAGAGTTTTTTTAAGTAGCAAGATAATAATATGATCTGAATTATATAAAAAATAAAAGAACTCAGAAAAAAAAAACTTGTAAATCTACAAAGTCATATCAAATGTCATACTATACTAACAATTTATCAGTTTTATCAGATAAAAAAGGTTAGTTGTAAAAATTTAACAGGTGCTAAAATTTCTATTCTGGAAAAAGGATTAAACTTTGCCATCACATCATCTGATATCTCTTTATTAGATATAATGGCAGAAAGTAAGAAAGTCACTCAAAATTTGCCTCTAGAAAAAACAGCAGAATTATGCTGGAGAATAAAAAGAACTAATCAAACATTTCCTATGATGAAAGCAAAGCTATTAAATCTCTCAAACTAAACAAAACTATATTTTTTCTGCTAACAGTGTTAATGCTACTTACAATAAATACAATTGATTATAAGAACAGAATATAATAACCCTTTACAGCAGGCCAATACAAAAAAGTGACAAAAGTCCTATACCAGCAATGGAAACACAATCACAAGTATTACTCAAAAATCATCACAGGATAAATACTCCATCTGTATAGTTTATCAGTAAGGGCTACATTTTATTAAGATTTATGGTTATTCTATTTCTTCTCAAGATTCTTAGTCCTTGACATTAAAAACAGCTCTTTGTCAGTAATTTTAAGGACTTTATGAAATTAATCAAGAATATGAAAACTGATATATTTGGTAAGCTTTAATGTGTAAAACTTGTTCACAATGTACTCTATGATAAAGGATTGTTTATTGTGAGGAAAAGATTAAATGATAACAATATCTTATAAGATAGAACTCTTCCTATTGATAATATAATGGATCTCCTAACATTCCGTGTAATACCAATGAACTTTCAATAAAACACAGAATTCCTGTAACAAATTCAAATTATGGTTATAGATTCACTACTATCATCTTTGATTAATAGCCGTTAGATGAATAAATTGAAACTATAGCCATAAATACAATTCCATTCCTATCTAAATTTTAGTTTCATAATAATGTTAATGATATATTTGTTGTTTGGCCACATAAGGTTCTGGATTCACTATATAAATGATACATTTCTTTTATAGACATATGATAAAAGTATTATTGCAAGAATTCTCTACACATATCAATAACATATTGTAAAGGAATAGCGTTACATGGGATTTGAATCCAGGCATATGATGTTAGATTAAATATATATGCAATTGACGAAGTGAATGACAGGTACAAAACGTTTAAAAAAAAGGTTTTGCTTTAATAATGAACGAGAAACACCCGTTTCTAGAGCATGATCGCAGCTATATAAGAGTACCTGTCAAATTTATTGAAATAAGAGTAAAAGAGTTTTTTTTTGTTATTTTGTTGTTTTTGAGAATAAATATGTAATCATTGTCTTGCGTTGTTAGCCGAGAGGTATCGCAGCCGCCGTGCAAGCAGGTGGTTGGTTGCAGACGGTTGTGGGTTCGCGTCCCGGCCGATGCTATGACATATGAAAAAAAAAAAAATGTAATCATTAGTTGCAAGTTTGTTTTTTTTTAAAAAGAAAGATGAATGATTGAACACAGGTTTGACATTTTATTAAGTCATTTAAATCATGTTTGAACAAAAAGAGAAAATGAATTGATTAATTTGCAACATGTTCTGAAATTCCAAGCGATCTAAAATTATTTTCAATGGGAGGGGGGGGTAATTAGTAAATGTAAAGTTAGTAAAAATGAAACAATAAGCCGGATATATGTCGGTAAGGTTGTACAACCCAGACTTCTGTCTCCAGCTAAACAATGCCTGAAAAATGGCCAAATTGAGTTAAATTCCAAAGTGGTGCAAACGATCCCAGAAATCGCTGAATTAAGTTAATACTCGATGGACCTATTGGATGAAGGGACTCACAGGTGCAAGGGGGAGATTGGATGAAAAAAATTCAAGGTGTGAGGGCGGGAGAAGAGAGAAATTACAAGGGGAATTGCGAAAAGAAAAAGGAATTAGCAGAATCACTGAAGTGCTTGGAATAATTAAGTTGCTGATTTTGTAAAGAAAGTTTTTTTTTACCAGTAGAAATAAGATCTTTCGTATAATAGTATAACGGAGATGCATTGCTGAACCTAAAATTCACGGCTTGACCGCCGGACCTCCGCGCTCCGTTCAGCTGATTGCCCCTAGGATGCTCGTAACACCGGAGAAACTTCACCTAAGGACCACACATGCTTTTGAGCCCTCGCAAATTGCCAGAATGCTTAGTTAAAGAAGAAATCATCGCTCAGGATCCTTCTTACCGGCTGTCTACGTTCCGCAGGTAGCTATCTTTAAATTAATCGTACTCACTTAGGCACCAGAGTAGATAAACTTTAAAAACAATAACTAGTGAAAAACATTTGGCTAAATGATAAAATTACTCGCGACCATAAATGAATGATTAAAGAACTTAACCAGAATAAGTTTGTCTACAAATAAACATCCTTTAATATATGTGTGAAGTCTCATTTAATTCTATAGTTAATTTATCTCGGCTTGCCAGTCATATACTGGCATAAAATTGTTATTAAATAGATTAAAATAGACCATTTATTTAATTAGTATTTTGTTATTGATTGATTGGAATTTCAACTCACATTTATATGATAGGGAATGAGTGCTGGAGTGATCCAATTTGTTTTTGTTATGAATGAATGCATTTGATATTTTTGGTGTTGGGATTTGATTAAACTTATGTTATATTACCATACCTTTCTTAGATTAATATTAAGCTTTGATTGATTTGTTCTGTGGGATATAGGGTGGGCCCTAATACGATAAGTCTGATTGATCGCGATTGAAAGGTCACATATGCGATATAATTTGAAAGGTGATATTGGCTGTGTTCGTTTCTTGCTTCCGACTGGAGTGATGCATGGGCATGTTTTGTAATATAGTTGAGTGAGCTTATGCACATACATGGCGGACTCTTGTAAAGTTCTCCTGGTGCCTACTACTTGGATTCGATCCGAATTTATGTATAAATAAATAAAAGCGTACATGTATATGTGTTTGAAATTATCTTCACCAAACATTATGTAACCCCCCAGACGCAAGAACACAGCAGATTCATAGGAGTGACTTTAATGTGCTTTCGGCACGGAAGCCGTCGAGTGGGGTGGTTACAATATATTTTTAAGTTAAATTCACAGTAGAATTAGAACAAGATCAAAAAATTTGCATTCTTGAATATTCTTTTGATAAAATTATCTTATGTCAAAAACCTCCTCCCCAATCCAAAACATATGTACAAACATACTTAACATATCCAATCATGATAGAAATACAAAATATGAAGTTATTACAGAAAAGATCTATGTCAAACAAACTCTCAAGAAAAATAATTATCCATCAGCTATCACTAAGAAAAGTTTAGACAACAACAACAACAACAAAAAAAATCAATTTTTTTTATATGATTCCTAATATATTCATATATATGCAAGATAGCAAACACACTTAAAAAAATCTGCAATCAATATAATATCAAACAGTTTTTCAAAGCAATGGCACACATTGAGGATATTAACCTCTACAGAATCTAAGTTTAATGACAACCTGCATCTATAAACTACTATCTGAATGTGGAAAAATATGTACTGGCAAAAACAGTTTCCCCATACCAAAGTGATTAAAAGAACATAAATAAATAATTAGAAAGAAAAAAACAAAAGTATCTAAAGTAGCAGACCATATATGTGGCACAAATATATGTTTTATTGGGAAAATACCCAAACTATTGAACAAAGTGAAAAAGGTGAAGAAATTGCTCACATGACAATGGCAAAAATCCCATTAATTTAATAGAGTGTATAATTCATAGTGTTTGAAAACCTCTCATTGGCCTTGATACTAAGAAAAAAGTGGAAAAATCAGGAGGATGCACATAGATAATTAATATTAGATTACTGATGTGATGGATCATGGGAAAGGAATATTATTGATTATCTTCAGATTAACATTGAGATTAAAATGCAAGATAGCATATGCTGCAATTATTAACTTATAGTCATTCTTTCTTTTTTTTGACTTGGAAGTATTCTACATTAGTCTTGCTGCTGCTGCATTCTGTTTTTTCAGTAAGATTTTTTTTAAAAAAGTATATATTTGCAGCTAATTGAAGAATAATTTAAGAAAAAAATGTTTAATTAATATGCTAATTGAGAACTGCATCATAATGGAATGAATAGCAAACAAGCTCTGGAAGATTTCTCTTTTGGATTATATGAAACATAGAAAGAAATGTTACATATCATCTTAACACTATAAGTTTTAAATGAACTGAATTGTTTAAATAAGATTTATTAAAATTTGGTTCAATTAATCAATTCTAAAATCCTACAATCTATTAGTTATATAATTATTGTCACTAAAGTGTGTGTATGTTAATAGGTTGAGATACCATACTTTTGGGGGCATTTTTTTCTTATGGTTTAATTTTAAATATAAAAAACACTTTCTAAATGCATTTTTTATTTATGATCACTTTCATTAATTTTGTTTTGTATGTATGTCATTGACGATCTCTATATATTACAAAAAAATCAATATAAATCTAATAAAAGTGACGGAAAAAAATTAATTACAAAAACATTATAATCATTTTATGAAGCCAGTGTTCTACTTCAGCTTTATATTACATATACAGTATATCGGAAGCATGTAACATAGACATGTGTGTTTGTATGAAATATGTAAAAAACTTATTTAAAGGATATAATAGAGGGGAGAGTACGAAAAAAGAAGAAAGAGAGAGAGAATAAGGAAACCTGTAGATAGAATAGTATGGAAGTTGTTTATTTATTCCAGAGAATATTTGAAACCAGATGGGTAGATTGTTTTTTTTATATATGTCAAAGCGTTGACCGGGAAGCGAACCCGGGCCAGCTGCTTGAAAGGCAGCTATGCTAACCGCTAGGCCACCAACGCTTGACAGAGTGGTAGATTGTTGTAATCCTCTGATAATAAATATATAAGAAAATTCCTATTAATCGTTTAAGTGCATGTTTAACATTATGTAGAGTTTTATTCTAGCTCTGAGCAAAAGTAAAAATCTAGATTAAAAGTAATTCTAGCCTAAAGAATTCATTTTTATTATTAGGATTCGCCCTGTTATCAACTTATAATAATTACAACGTTGCTACAATATATATATTAAAAATGCTTTTTAAAATTCTAAATAAAAAAGTTTGATAGAAATGACATTGTTTTAGATACACACTCAAAGATATAAAAATGATTTGAAACCTATTTAAGAAGTTGACATTTCTGGTTAATTTTTCTTTTCTCGATATCTTATTATGATGGCTTTTTAGAGTATCAAAGTATTAGTTAAAGGTCAGTGTGTTTGATTATTTTTCAGTTTATTCTTTTTTCATATCTTTTTTTTCCTCCCCAATTTTGTCAAAATAGCAGCAAAGGCCAAGGTGGCATTCTGATAATTTACTACAGACTTGCTTGTTACAAAAACAAAGATACTGAAAAGTGATTTGACAGACAGAATTAAAATTCCCACGACAATGTTTTTCTCTCTTATCAAAATTTCATGTAACATATTTTATACACATGTTCATTCAAGCAAAACTATATAGTTTATATGATAAAATGACCATAAAAAACATGGCAGTAAAAAAATAAATAAATCTGAAATTAAAATAGACCTTAAAATAAATAAATGAAATGGAATAAATTAAAGGTAAGCAAAATGTTTTTATCAGCAGTTCATCCATTATTTTATATCATCTTTAATGATGTTCAAAGTTGACGGATGTTGGTGAACTTTTCCATGTCTATTTTTAAAGATTTGGTTATAAGATTATGAAGAAATTATACATAAAACTAAATTATTTTTTATAATAATATAAAATAAAAATAATAATAATTTTATATTTGACACCCATTCAACTTTTTATCTTATTAATATATTTTAAAATTAAAATTTATATATATTTTCTATTTTTTTTAAATAGAAAAATTTGTGACTCTCCCTTTTTATTCTTTTTAATTCTTTTAAAATTTACAATTTTTTTTAACTTTCTTTTTTATTTTAATTTCTTTTATTTCAATTAAACTAACCTTTTACAGGTTCAAATTAATGATTAACCTCCTTTTGATGGGCCCAAAAAACCAAACCCCCCCTTTTCTTCTAATAATTCTTTTATATAAGAATTTTAAGCTAACCATTTTGTTTTTTAAAATGGCCGATCCCCAATAATAAAATTGCACACAGCAGTTTGCCGGAGGGCAAGCCAACCCTTTCAATAAATGGTGTGGTGTGGATGGAATTGTCCTTTGAGATTTGTAAAAATCCATATTCTAATTTGGTTGGAGGGGAAAAAAACTACTGTAACATCCTTCAAAATTTTTCAACATTTCTAGAAAAATAAAAAAAATATGGCAGACAATGCGTTGTGAAATATTGAAAGTATTATTATTATTTAATTATTGAAAGTATTATTATTATTTAATTTTATGGGATTCAGTAAATTCTTTTCTCCATTTTCATCGTTAACTTTAGAAGCTCCATTCTATCTGTGTTAATATTCATAGATGTATCCATCCATTTTTCAAGTTAACTTTCATATGCTAAATTATTATCTTTTTATATCAACATAATTAGCATAGGTATTTAAATCATCGTTTATTATTCAAAAAGATATTACCACTACCCATACTAAATTTGTTTAAAAATACTTTAAGCAATGCAGCAAATAAAAAGCAGAAATAAATTTAAAGTAAAAAGACAATTGTCAATTAACAGCCATATACTCTTCCCATTATATCCCAATGTCCTGCACAATTTCTTTATTAGTATGAGGAATTTACTGATGAACATCTCCTGGCTGAAGAAAACAAAGAAAAACATCATTCTGCAATTGAGAAGGAAGAGTTATATTTTATATATATATATATATTTTAAAAAACTTTACAAAGGGATTTCATTAATTTTATTATACAACTGTAAATATGAAATATGAGAATAAATTATATTAAAAGAAGGGATTGAAAACTACTATTGACAATGATAAAATATTAGCAATTGTAATCTCTTTTTGCCTCATTGCTCAAGGTATAAAAACGTTGACATATATCTATTCTCTAATAGCTTACTAGGAAGTGAGTTGCAAATTAAAACTCATAAGATAGTATATCAATTTTAAAACTAACTTAAAAGAAAAAAGAAAGCATAAGCTTAACATTTAAAAGTGTGGCATTTTCACACGGTGATAAAAAGGGTGTAATGCAACTGTTTTGCTATATGCTCTAAAATCTATTTGAACAATAAAATGAGAAATAATTTTTGATAATAAAGAATATAATTGGTTAAAAAAAACTTGACAATGATGGGATAAACACTTTAGTATCTGTATCAGATACATCCCTAAAAAAATGACAGAAAAAAACTTGGTTAAGTGTTGGTCTGTTTTCATGTGAATTATGGAAAAAATATAAAAATCTAATAAAGTATTATTTAATTAAAGAAAAACTTATAAAAAAATATAAATAAATATGAAGAACTGTGGTTGTAAAAAAGTATATAATTTTTGTTTTTGTTAATAATAATATAAAGCACAGCATTGCAAATAACTTTTTTTCTTCATAGGTTACATATCTGCAAATACCTGACAAACCCATATTAAACAGGCACTTTTCACTCTTATAATAATTAGTTACTCATTTTAATGGATGGTTAGACTACCAACAATAAAAATTATAATCCATGTTTTTGATCTAAAAAATTCCCAAGTTTTATTTAGGTTGATTCAAAATCCAAATTATAGGCAAGGAAATGGATATACTAATAAGCCCTTAGATCTCATATACATTTGTTAAGATTAAAGAAGCATATTCATATTCTCATCAATACTTGCATTATCAGAAAATATTTCTTTAATAAATTTATACTACTCCCTAAAATTAGAAGATAAATAAATCATGACACATTAGAATCAATTTAGAGAATTATATACATATATAATATAGCTATAGAGTATTTCAATTATATTATATATATTAATTCTAATTTTCTTAAGGAAAAATGATTAATTTGTAGTATTATTTCTGGGAGCTTATGTGTAATAAAAATGTAATATCTAAATAGCTGATGCTTCAATACAATAATAAGTATTTTCTTCAGAGCTACTTCTTTCTCAAATCATAAGAATATTATGTATTGGTGAGATTTAAAATTGTCATTTTTTTCCTTTGTTATTTTCTCCTCATTCTATTGGTTGAGAAATTTTAAAAAATATTTTATCCTTCAATAGCTTTTTCCAAATATTGTTAATTTTCTTGAATTCACACTTCTCACTAATGCCTGTAAGCATTTTAAAAGTCTCTATAGCTTCTATTTGCAGTCTCTGGTCACATTGTTCAAATTTTGTCAGAATATGTGTTATATTAAAATTGAGGTCATAGTTAGTTAATTTAATGTGTGAATACATGGCTGATGAATTAGATTTTTCTCTAATTGCCAAAATGCATTCTTTCTTTATGTTTATTCTATGATTGGACTGTCTGTCTGTCTGTCTGTCTATCTGTCTATCTATCTATCTATCTATCTATCTATCTATCTATCTATCTATCTATCTATCTATCTATCTATCTATCTATCTATCTATCTATCTATCTATCTATCTATCTATCTATCTATCTATCTATCTATCTATCTATCTATCTATCTATCTATCTATCTATCTATCTATCTATCTATCTATCTATCTATCTATCTATCTATCTATCTATCTATCTATCTATCTATCTATCTATCTATCTATCTATCTATCTATCTATCTATCTATCTATCTATCTATCTATCTATCTATCTATCTATCTATCTATCTATCTATCTATCTATCTATCTATCTATCTATCTATCTATCTATCTATCTATCTATCTATCTATCTATCTATCTATCTATCTATCTATCTATCTATCTATCTATCTATCTATCTATCTATCTATCTATCTATCTATCTATCTATCTATCTATCTATCTATCTATCTATCTATCTATCTATCTATCTATCTATCTATCTATCTATCTATCTATCTATCTATCTATCTATCTATCTATCTATCTATCTATCTATCTATCTATCTATCTATCTATCTATCTATCTATCTATCTATCTATCTATCTATCTATCTATCTATCTATCTATCTATCTATCTATCTATCTATCTATCTATCTATCTATCTATCTATCTATCTATCTATCTATCTATCTATCTATCTATCTATCTATCTATCTATCTATCTATCTATCTATCTATCTATCTATCTATCTATCTATCTATCTATCTATCTATCTATCTATCTATCTATCTATCTATCTATCTATCTATCTATCTATCTATCTATCTATCTATCTATCTATCTATCTATCTATCTATCTATCTATCTATCTATCTATCTATCTATCTATCTATCTATCTATCTATCTATCTATCTATCTATCTATCTATCTATCTATCTATCTATCTATCTATCTATCTATCTATCTATCTATCTATCTATCTATCTATCTATCTATCTATCTATCTATCTATCTATCTATCTATCTATCTATCTATCTATCTATCTATCTATCTATCTATCTATCTATCTATCTATCTATCTATCTATCTATCTATCTATCTATCTATCTATCTATCTATCTATCTATCTATCTATCTATCTATCTATCTATCTATCTATCTATCTATCTATCTATCTATCTATCTATCTATCTATCTATCTATCTATCTATCTATCTATCTATCTATCTATCTATCTATCTATCTATCTATCTATCTATCTATCTATCTATCTATCTATCTATCTATCTATCTATCTATCTATCTATCTATCTATCTATCTATCTATCTATCTATCTATCTATCTATCTATCTATCTATCTATCTATCTATCTATCTATCTATCTATCTATCTATCTATCTATCTATCTATCTATCTATCTATCTATCTATCTATCTATCTATCTATCTATCTATCTATCTATCTATCTATCTATCTATCTATCTATCTATCTATCTATCTATCTATCTATCTATCTATCTATCTATCTATCTATCTATCTATCTATCTATCTATCTATCTATCTATCTATCTATCTATCTATCTATCTATCTATCTATCTATCTATCTATCTATCTATCTATCTATCTATCTATCTATCTATCTATCTATCTATCTATCTATCTATCTATCTATCTATCTATCTATCTATCTATCTATCTATCTATCTATCTATCTATCTATCTATCTATCTATCTATCTATCTATCTATCTATCTATCTATCTATCTATCTATCTATCTATCTATCTATCTATCTATCTATCTATCTATCTATCTATCTATCTATCTATCTATCTATCTATCTATCTATCTATCTATCTATCTATCTATCTATCTATCTATCTATCTATCTATCTATCTATCTATCTATCTATCTATCTATCTATCTATCTATCTATCTATCTATCTATCTATCTATCTATCTATCTATCTATCTATCTATCTATCTATCTATCTATCTATCTATCTATCTATCTATCTATCTATCTATCTATCTATCTATCTATCTATCTATCTATCTATCTATCTATCTATCTATCTATCTATCTATCTATCTATCTATCTATCTATCTATCTATCTATCTATCTATCTATCTATCTATCTATCTATCTATCTATCTATCTATCTATCTATCTATCTATCTATCTATCTATCTATCTATCTATCTATCTATCTATCTATCTATCTATCTATCTATCTATCTATCTATCTATCTATCTATCTATCTATCTATCTATCTATCTATCTATCTATCTATCTATCTATCTATCTATCTATCTATCTATCTATCTATCTATCTATCTATCTATCTATCTATCTATCTATCTATCTATCTATCTATCTATCTATCTATCTATCTATCTATCTATCTATCTATCTATCTATCTATCTATCTATCTATCTATCTATCTATCTATCTATCTATCTATCTATCTATCTATCTATCTATCTATCTATCTATCCACTCACTTACTCACCTATCTACCCACTTACCTACCTACCTACCTACTTACCTACCTATCTACCTACTTATTTATGTAACTATTTATCTATCATTGATCTGCTTGAAAAAAATATTAAGTTTAAATTTAATATGTCATAGTGTCAAAATAAAATCTAGAAATTAATTTTAGGATTTATATACAAAACAATCCATTGCAGAATGAAGACTTTCCCAATACTTTCCTATAAAGAATCAATAAAGGAAAAATTATTCCTCATCATGATTTTATCAATTGAGTGGTGGTTTTAGCAACTATACACCATTATTTACTTACTATGTATCTAAAAGTAATTGTCTATAAAAGTTGGTTTTATACATATAAAAAGTTTAGACATTTCACAAGAAACTCCCATTTACCAGCAGATCTAGAACTTGGAGGAGTATATCATAAATGTAAAAGATTTGATTGGTTACAGACATTTATAAATCACATTTGCCATTTTATTTCATATATTCTTCTAAAGGTTATATTTCTGAAATACATATACTGACATATTGACAGATTGAATAGCATACATATATATGACCAGTTATTTAGGGTATCCAAGCTCCAAAATCAAATCAAACAAAATGGCATGACTATCATTTCTGTGTGAATATTCAGATATTTGAAATTTATGTCACTTGATAAATAAGGTTTTTGATGAAATGCAAGTATAGTGAAAAAAATTAATCCAAAAAATATTACACTTAGTATATAACAAATTTTAGAGGATTGTGTCAAAAGATTTGATTGGTTATAAATATTTGTAAGTTGCAACAGACATTTTATTACATACATATTTTACAGTATCATATTTTTGTTCTACTGATATTTAATGAAATATAAATTATTCCCACATATTATAATATATAAGTATTGAAACATTGAAAACTCCATATCATATATGTATATGATGATGGCTAGATTGTTCAACCTTCAAAATAAAATTGGTTATAATTAGACATAAAAATAGAAAAATAATTATTTCTGCATGGATTTTCAGATGTTTTAAATTTGATGAATGAGAATTTCTCATAAAGTATAAGTATAGTGAGATTGATCTGAGAAATTTCAAGTTTATAATAAGCTTCAGAAAAGTCCATGACAGATATAATATTATGTAACATTAGAATTTATTTACAAACACAGATAGAAAATTAAATTAGATATAATTATATTAAATTTAATATAAAATTAAATTAAATATAATATTAAATGATAATGAATTAGAAAAAAATTAGATAGAATATTACCAATGTTTTTTCTTGCTTTTAATCAATTTGTTGCATAGACATACCTATGATAAATAATTAAATACGGCATTTTCCAACATTAGACACGTAATTTTTTTGTCTTGACAATTGAACAAAATACTGTTAAATTTCATTTTCACCAATCCTGCTCTTTCTGAATTACCATGTGGAAAATATATAGAATTGAGTTATCAAAGTATTTTTAAGAATATGGAAATATCATATTCTATTTTATTTTAGAAAAATCACAGTCAGATAATATAGACAGAGACCAATGAAACAGTAAACTTTTGTACTCAAAAGAGAAATCTATTTTAAAAGCATTCTCTTGATATTTATAGAAATAAAGGGCTATATTTATATGCTTACTGTGGCTTGAATGCATTTAAAAAAGATTTTATTTTAGATGCAAAAAATGTTTATAGTTTACTTTTTTTTATTGGTCACTGTCTATATATATATATATTATATGTGATTTTTCTAAACTAAGATAAAACAGATATTTCCATATTTTTAAAAATATTTCAACAAAAACATTTTAAAATTATTTATTTATATATGCATAAAGACAGAGATGTAGCCAATCTAAAAATTATTTTAGACAAAAGATAAAATTAATTACATTCCAAATATAAACATAGTCCTTTCTTTATATGGATTTAAAATAATACTTACATAGAAGAGTTCACTTATATTCATTTTTAAACTCATATAAATGGACAACTATAAGACAGGTTTATATTATGTACTTTCCCTTTTACTAAGTTTACATTATTGCTTGAAGTTTCAAAAACTTAATTCTTTCAATAAGTATTCAGAAATATATATATAAACTGGATTTCCAAAAATCGTACAATCTCATTTTTTTATGTACATTGGGGTGACGACGGACAAAAACAATTACCCCTCTCTCTTACAACTATACACTAATATTGTTTGTTTCTTTTCCAAAAACTGTTGTCATTTATCTATGCACAATCAAGTATTTATTATATATAGTTAAAAAAATTTTTGAAAACCTTTTAAATGATGATTTATAAATAAAAATACAAAGTTTTTTTACATCACTTCAAAACAGTATTTTTTTTAAAGTTATTAAATTGTAATTAAGACAAATTAATTTATATAACAAAGTAATTCATTTAAAAATTATTTTTTTCCCAACTATAACAAAGAATAATATATTTTTTGTGCTAAATGTCATTGTCAATAGGCAATAGTAAAAATTTTCAAAGATATAAGGTCAAAATTATATATTTTGTATTTAAAATGACTAACAAGTGGGATTTCAAATACTTATTCTAATAACGGTGTTTAATTATAAATATATTTAATTATAAATATGTATCACGGAGAATCTCAAGATTTGATTGTATTTATTTTAATATTTTCTTATGGTTACATATATTTTGTATGTTATTATTAATACATGTATACATATTTAAATAAATAAATAATCATATGGTTAAAATATCGGAACACGAGGTAACTAAACACTATGTGGACACAGATTGCGCAGAATTGAATGAATTGAAATATTTTTTTTATCCATTTGAGAATCTAACCAGAAACCTTTAGCTTTCAAGTTAATATAATCTACCATTGGCCTAAATCAATTGGTGATATATATTTAATAAAAAAGATTTTAATTTTCAGGAGAGTAGTTATATATATTTTTGATTGGTTTGACGATTCTATAGTACAACAAAAAGAATGGGTAGTTTTATTACAATTTTAACTTATAGTTACTTAACAATTTATTTATTTCTTGTTTTGGTTTTAGCATATATTTATATATGATTATTACTTGTATTTTTTATTTTTTTGTTAAATTATATATTGTAAGGGTCACTTACAATCACCAGGAACCTATTTGTCCCACTCTAACTAACTACCAATTCAGTCCATAAGAAATTTAAACTGTATCAGAAAAGAATACCTTAATGATAAACACAGGCATAGGTGGCAAATACAGTTTGATATTTTTTAAAAATAAATATATATAATATCAAAAAAAAAAAACCCACCAAATTATTGCAATTAAAAAAGAAAGTATAACAATAATTATAATTTAGTATAAACTGCCAGATCACTTATGTATGTTAAAAAGTATATAAACCAAAAGTGATTGTTTTATATACTAATGACTGACTTTGATGGCAGCAGAAAAGAGCAATCACACAAAGCAATGACTTTATATCAAGCTATTGCTAGGTAACCAAACATGGAAACAAAATAAAGAATTAAATAGATGATTATTTTATTTTAATAAATTTGTAATGTATGCATAATAATAGGTCAGCACAGTGAGACACAAGACATGTGTTCATGAACAAAAAGAACAATCAATCTCAATATGGTTTGGGATACAAATAGAACAAAAAATATTCCATCATCAGGAGATGTCAACATTGCCATTTGCACCTTTTGGACACAAGCTGCAGAGCATATACCTACTTAAACTAACTTCAGAAAACCAAATTGACGATATTTGAAAGGCCAAGAAAAATTCAAATCGATGAAAAGAAAATTGAACTATAACTGCATGGTAGCAAATTAAATAATAATTGATAGTTCTTGCATTATCATTAAAATAATGGAAGTTGACATTTTTTTTTTTCTTTATTCACTATAATATATATATATATATATATAAAAAAAAAAAAAAAAAAAAAAAACTATAATATATATATATATATATTAATAATAATAACACTCATCTGCAAGGAGAATAAGTCAAATGTGATGGAGAACTAAAACATTAATCTTTACCTCAAACTATGCCTATAATATTCTATTATGCATCAATGTTATAGTGTAATGTGTAGAGGCTCGATGGTAATATGTCATGAAAAAATCAACACCATTCTATTACTTAACCTAGCAGAGAAACTCATAAGCAATGAGTATGACTATACAGAGGAAAATGTTGAGAGTCTAAAGAGTTCCATCAAGATTTTTATTTTGAGAGAGATCATCTGAGAATAGCTTGATCTTACCATCAGTGAAGTTAAAGAATGTGAACTCTTTATGTGAACTTTACCCTGGAAAGAATGAACTCACCTAAATGTTGATATCAACAAGCTGAAAGACACTTATTCACTGTGCAATATTTTAAATCAGAGTGATATAAATATAAATTGTTATTGTGATCTTTATTTTATTTTTATATTTGAGAAACCATTGTAAATTATCATAGAAAGGGTGATTTAACCATAAAAGGAAGAGGGAAGATTAACCTTAGTTAAATGAATTTTTTAAAATAAAATTTAGAGTAATGCTCCCAACTCCAATATCTTGACATGAACTATCCAGTAGGGGAGATAGAGGTAAGATTTTTTTATCTCTACACATTAATTACAACCACTGTTGACAGAATAGAATTTTCATTGTTTGTTCATTGTTATATTAACACTTGTGTTTTTATTTGTTTTTTGGTATGATTGACTGATGCTCTTCATGTGAATGGTCTATGCTATAACAGTAGAGACTTATACTGTTAAATAGGAGGAAAAGAAGAGAGGGTCTCTAAAGAAGAAACCTAGGATCTACATGTGAAATGGACAATCACTGGAATTTAATAATACATCTATGTATAACATTAAATTAGCAAAAAATTAGTTATTTTTTTGTTAATAAAATAGTTTATTCATTTACTTCTGCATTTAATGTAAATAGTGGTCGTCAAGTGAATGAATTCCTACTGCAGTGAAGAAGGATAGGAAACTTGATAAAATTTAATTATATAAGCGGTAAAAATCATTCTTGGTATTGAATGCTATTCAAATTAATCACTGTTGTTAAACTTTTTGTTTGTAAATAAACTTTGTTAATTTGTTTCATAACTAATTTGCTCTCTCTTATATATCATAATCCACATACATTCATTCAAGCTTAATATATCATTTAAATGCATACACACCCATATGCAATCATTAGGAGAAATTATTAAAGCATGTATGACAAGATTGCCATCAATATAGGAATATAACAGCTAATTTTCCCTAACTGATTCCATCCCAGAATAGAGTCAAACATGATTACTCCCTGAGTTTGATGGTGCATAACATGGCTAGAAAGGGGAAGAGATGTTGATGAACTAATCCAAATCATGTCTAAATTTAATAGAAGAACTATGAGCTAGTGTATTAGAGGTGGATATAGTTGAGGGTTAGGTACTTCATCATGCCACCATGAGAACTCTTCTGAAGACCCAAAGTCTGACTATAGCTAGATGAGTTCTCCCCTATTTGTGTACAAGCAAAAGGTCTGTTACAATATATTATGTAATGTGAACTCTTCTTAGATTTTTTTACTCACATTTAAATTAGAATATAATCCAGTAGTATAAACCAGCAATCAGCAATTTTTTAGATATTGCAGACCAGAGGTTGGCAATCTTTTACATATTGTAAACCAGTGATCAACAATCTTTTAGATATTGCAAACCACTAACATAATTTTTAAAGGTACAAATTAATATGAGCATTTAGTATGATATACATATATATTTATTTATTTATAATTTTAATTTTAATACAAAAATAATAATAAATAATGGTAATATATATTAAAAATTACTGTGACATTTGCTTCTTGGTTTAAAATTATTTTACTAATCCTTGACTCCAATGATGTCACTGCGACATATAAAAAAGCTTCTATTTCAAACTAAGAGCTATACATGTTTTTAATAGCTGTTACAGTAGAGACCATTTTTTCACACAAGTAGGTCATTGTTATTGGAGCCAGATTTATTAGATATAAATATAAAAAAGTACTTAAATGATTGTAATATTGAACTTAAAGTACAAAATAAATTAGAATATTATATTAGTATAATTTTTGTGTTGTTTTTTTTTTATTAAGGAAAATACGCATACGATTACAGTATAAATCTTTTTGATATACATTTGTTTAGATTTGTTACACTTATTATAACAATCATCAGTAAATAGTTTTTCAAATTAGAAAATATATCCATTTGATACATTAATTACAATTATTATGACAAATTAATTTCATGATCAGAGTGAGAAACTCATTGTTCAAACTTAGTCTGTGATTATTATGTAACTAGTTTTATATCAGAACAACTGGCTCTTCATTTAGTGACTTAGACAGTGATCATTATGCAGCCCGTATTTTAATTGCCAGCAATCTATTGTTATTCTCCATCTGACTGGACCATTTATTTTTTAACATTGAATTAATATTTAATTAGCATGCCTGAAGATAGGCTCATCATCCAATGGCCTAAGTTGCCCCAAGTGTCCCTGAAGAGCTTTACCAGTGTTAACAAGCAATCCCTGAACATAGTTCTTCGAATAAATTTTTTATATATCTCCCATGGTTTCTTACTTAAAAACAAAATAATTTCTAGTTAACCAAGCATAAAGCAGGAGCAGTCGCATTCTAATCACAACAAAAACACCACTCATTATAGCATCCTTGATTCTTAAAATTTTCATGTTAGCTGGCAGTTTTCTAGTTATAATATTTTGTCTAGCAGGACTCAAAAATGGACAAGCAGTAAAAATATGTTCAATAGTTTCATCCACTATTTGACATAAGCTATTTAGTGGTTCTATTTTAGAGAAATTTTTATAATTTAACAAAAAATGATTCATTGGCAAGGCTTTCAAATTAAGTTTTATGATAAAATCAATATGCTTGGCTTCTAAGTAACAAAATTTTAATTTCCTGATTAGTAATCTGGTAGACAAATCAAGCTCAGTAGTTAATTCAGTAATATTTGATGCATGTATTTGTAAACTTGTCAGTAAGTGTTAGTATTATTAATAATTGATGTCATAACTTTGAAGAATTTGTTGGCATATGCTAGTAGCTCTATGGCCTACTTTATATGGGTGGCAGCATGTCAGTAGGTTCAATCTCATCCTGTAATGAGTCCACTGGCAATCTTGCATTCACCGCCTTAAGCATTGATTAGAGATTTCTGAATAAAAAGGTGAGAAAATCATGCAACCCAAGTCCATTCAGGTCTTTCGGTCTCTGCATCTTGGTTAAACTGATGGTTACTATTTTCTCTTCCACAAGATGCCAGTACAGACTGAGTTTATTGCATTATGAAAGGGCCTAGTTGGTTTAAGAATGGCATGAAGTAATTAATTTGCAGAAGCTCCAACATGCTAATCAGTGCCGCCTTACCCAGGAGCGATAAGTAGATTCCTGAAAGAGCACTTGCAACCTTTTGGATTTTTTCTAGAATAATGTTTTGCAGTGCTCTTCCCATAGCTGACCTGGACAGCACCATGAGAAATTGAATAAAGTTTTGAGGTTTCCCTGAGAATCCTGAAGCAACTGTTGTTGTTGGTTGGATTTATTTTGAGTTATATGAAATTAAAACTAAATTAGTATTTATATAATTTATAATTTGTTAAAGCATTATGTTTTATTTTGTTTTTTGTTAATATAATGTTCATTTTATTTCGCAAAAATAAATGAGTGTATAAATAAGTATTGATTACATTTTATATGTGTAATTTTCTAATTCGTATCTACAAAAATTATTTAAGATTAATAACGAATAGTATTCTATTTTTAATAATTTTTATATGTGTTTGCCTTCAAAATTCTTATAAAATATGTGAGTTTGAGTTAATCCAATTACCAAGGGGTGCCATAGTCAAATTTGATGCCTAGTCTATTGTACAGAATTTGGTATTCTTATTTTGTTACTTTTTCTATGCCACTGATCAAGTAGGATTAATTAAATACCTTTGCATAGATGTTTTGCAAGTCACAGTAGTATTTTGTAATAAATCAATTAGCAATATAATGTTTTTGTTCTATTTTACAAATAATAATACAGCTTAAAGAAAATATATTTTTTATTTAAAAAATTTATTAAATGAGTTTAGCGAATTTAAATAATATCTAAATTTCTTTGCAGACCATTAAAATTATGTCACAGACTACCGGTTGCCAACCACTAGTCTAAACCATTTAAGCAAGTATTGTTATATATATTTAAAATGAAATTACATATTTTTAATTCATTTAGCATTGTTTATTTCTACACATATTAGTTTTCTATTGTTGTAGTTATTTTTTCATTAGTATTATGATAATTATTAAACACATCATTGTATATCATGTGCCGAAATATGTATATATTCATTAATATAACTTGATGCTGAAATGTTTTAATAAAAACATTTTTAAAAATTATTATATTTATATTCATTAACATAACTTAATATTGAAACATTTTAATAAGAAGTATTATTAAAAATCATTATTAAAATCATTCAGAATAATGGTGAATATGCCTCCAAGTATAATGTAGTATTTAGAAATTTGACTTCTTAATATAAGTTTGGTTTAAATGGATATCATCATCAATTTCAAGCATTATCAGTACATTGCAAAATGAAGGTCTCTCCAAGTTCAATCCATCTTTTCCTAATCTCTAGCCTCTCTTCTCCACATCAACCCCACACCATTTCTTATTTCACTCACCCATTTCACATGTGATCTCTTTCTAAGTCTTTTACAATTTCTTGGAATCCAATTTAAGATTTCAATTTTCTATCTGTTATCTTCTAGCAATATATCCAGCCCAACTCTCTTAATTCTTTCAACAATGTCAATAACACCTCTTATTATTCCTAACACACATCTCTCCATACTTCTTTGAATGGTCTGAAGTCTCTATATTGCTCTTCTGTTAAGTGTCCAAGTCTCAGACCCATAAGTAAGAATGGGTAAACATTTTTAAACACTTGGCATGTTTTAATATTAAATTATTCCTACCAAAAACACTACAACTAAGTTTAATTCTATGATTAATTTTATCCATTACGCTTCTATCTGTAGTAATAATCTGACCCAAATATTTGTATTTGTTAACTCATCATTATCAATCTTTATTTTAATCTTTTGGAAAAATCCATTGAACATTACTTTAATCTTTTTAACATTTACCTTTAGTCTTACTTTTTTACTTTCATCTGATAACTCTTGCAATATTTCCTGGAGGATTATTTGCAAAAACAACTATGTCATATTGGAAAAATCTAAATGACTTAAATAATGTCCATTTAATTTTATGCCTTTAGCTTTCCATTTTAATCCATAAAATACTTTTTGCAGCACTGCTATAAAAAGTTTTGGAGATAGGAGTCATTCTGTCATACATGCTTCTCAATGTTAATCGTCCTAGTATTATTATGTAATCTAACTGCTGCTGTTGCATTTTTATAAACACTCTTCAAAATATGACAATATCCTATGTCTATATCTTGATGATTCAATGCTTTAATCACTATGTATCTCTTGTATCTACATAATTAATATTTTTAATTAATTAATATATATTTTTACACATTGAATACATAAACTTTATCTGCAAAAAATAAATAAATGTGTGGGGGAGGGGGAGGAGAAAATGGAAGTCTGTTCAATTTAAAACAAAAAAGTTATCAAATTTCTTTACGATATGAACAAAAAATAAGTGGGAAGTAGTCATAATAACTATTAATTAATGTATTTAGATACATTATAACAATTTATTGTCAAACATCAATGGAATGTATATAAATGAGAACATTTAAAGTAATAAGTTTATATAATAAATTATAAAATGGCTTCATTTGATAGTAAAAAGATAATGAGAGCTTAAATAATTTTTTCGTCATTGTTATTTCCTGTAACTAAACATATTAGATACCAATTTACTTACCACTACGTCAGGTTTGAAATATATAGATATATATTTCATCCGTTCAAAAAAGTATTTGAACAATTTGATGTTGATGAATAATGTTAAGTGACATGCCTGTAAATGTTCTTTTTAAATTTTGATAAATCTTTTTTATATATAAAAAGATCATTGCTTCAAAAAAAAATCTTGTAATTTGGCTTTCAAATGGGATTTTTACAGATGTTTTTCTGTTCACTCAGGTCACTAACCATACAATAAACAATACGTCTTATTGACACAAATAAATGATTTTTATATATTTTGATAAAGATAAAACAAAAACCTTTAACAGCTGTATGCATTTATTTAACTTGAATACAATTCAGACTCAAATAAAGACAATTTATTTAGTTTTGGACAATTATTTAAAACTACTTGCTAGATAAATAATAATGCATAAAAAATAACAATAGTATTTTGAGAACGTAAAATAACATAAAATACATATAAGATAGTATTTCAAGGAAAATAAGCAAAAATAACTCGAAATAAAATTACTATTAAACTGTTAATTAACTCGACTTCTAATGATTATCTGAATAATTGCTTCTCCAGACAAAATTATCATATATTTGATTTTTGTGTAAAATAAAAGGGCTGATTAAAAAAATACTAATATTAATATTTAAAAAAGTTAAAATAAATCACACTTTAATTAAATAGCTCACCGAAAAGTAAAGACCCCCCCCCCACACACACACACAGAAGGAGAAAGGTGCTAACTAGGCTTAAAGCAGCTGTTTGGTGAGTGATTAAAAAGCTTTTCATTCTCATTTATAAACAGCTATTTCTTTTTTCTACCAAACCAATCTTAAACCGGAAAGAACCTAAAAACCCCAAAGTTTTACCCAGTCTTGATTCAAACTTTATCATTAACTTGGCAGATTAAATCATTATCAGGATACTGTAACGATATCAAAATATTTATTAAAGTAAAAGTATGGGTTCAGCGCTTTTGGTTTTTATTAGACTGTAAGAATAGCTATTTCAAGCTGTAAAAATAATTTTCATTTACTAAAAAAACAATCAAATGAATTACTATTTGAAAGTTTATTAGAAGTTTGAGTACCAGAAGTAATGGATCTGGGCTATAATTGATGGATCTGAGTTGCAGAGTATGTCATTCTACAACTACACAAAACCATAGAGAATATTTATTTACTGATTAATTATTAGAAGACTAGTTGAATTGATTATGGATGGATCAGTAACTTAAAAAAACAACAACCCAAACTTTCCTGGGAAATCAACAACTAGAAAACATTTCCAAAGTCTACTCTTGAATTTGAATACTGTATATTAGCACATTGATTGCCAGAAATAAAACAACTTTTAATTGATGATTTCCTTCTGAAAATTAACTATAAATTATCTTAAATACGAATTTGTATTTTATTACTAATTACAAATAAATTTACAGCACATAAGTGTAATAAATAGTATGCATGTCAAAGAGAAATAAAAAACTAGTTATAGATCATAGAAATATATAAAAAAAAATATACTAGAAAATTCTAATTATCAGATACATCATAAGTGGCAATTTGAAAGTGATCTACTTCTTTTTATTAAGGATAAACCATGGGATCATTGTTTATAGGAGTAGGAAATCTCTCTAACAATTGTAACAGCTACAATATATTATAATCATATTTTTTATTTGTAAAGTCAAACCTATTGACAATTTGTGTACTAAGCCCCTAGCTAAGAATAATGAGAAGGTTTATAGATTTCAGTCTTAAGCCTCAAGTCATTGATATGGTGGACAAATACAACAGAAATAGGTTGTTGTTTTTTAATTGAAAGTTTATTCAGATTTGAATAAAAATAATTATATGACTTATTTCTATGAGTTGTAATGATGCAGTTATTGAAATTTTATATCTAGCAATGTAGCTTTTAAATAAGTTGTCTATAAACTAGATTTAAGCTGACAGTTTAATAATTTACAAATATTTGTTGGTGGAAGTACATAATTTGTATCATAGCACTTGAAAAATTCAAAGAAAGCTAAAAAAAAAAACTGAACAAAAAATATTAAAAATAATCCAGGACTGGATACTAGATGGGCAGTATCAAGTTCGCATTCTATTAAAGCCAGAATAATTTGTTGTTATTACACGAACACTGTTTGTAAAATCAAATCTTGAAAAATATGGAAGTTTAAAAGCTTATACAACTCAATAAATTTTTCATTTTTTATATAAAAATCTTCTTATTATAGTCATCTTTAAAAGAATTAGATGGCTTACTTCTGCAATTGAAAACTCATGAAGTATAACGTATTGATACTCCATATTCTTTTGGTTAATTTTTATATTTTGATTAAGTATTGACTATCTAGACAAGTTGGAACCAACAATAATAATGAAATAGCTTACATCAAATGATGATAAAGTTAAATTAAAGGCTAAATATTTTTATAGAAATTTAATGATAATCTTAAAAATTGTTTATTTTGTACATTGGAGAAAAATATAAAAAAAAGTAATAAAAAGCATTAAAAATTCTATATCAGCAGTATTAGCCAGATTAATTTATAAAAAGATCAACTAGAAAATTTATTTGCAAGATTTAAAGTAAGAAATTTTTATAAAACTCTTAAGAACCCTAAAGGATAATATTTCTGTAGAGATTTTTATTACATTACTCTTATACAATATAAGAACTGGTTTATATCTCCTTTTAACATCTTGTAGATAGATATAATCATAAATATATGACCAAAGACATATAAAAAAAAGTATAATCTCCACAAATGACATTTCATGATGAACCAGTTCCTTTCTTGTATGAGAGTGGTATGGTAAAAATAACACTACAGAAATATTAAGTGGATAATCTCTAGTCCAATGAACGATTAACGAAAATTCTTAAGAATCTTAGTATGTACAAGACATCTAACTCAGGACAGAATTTTGCATCTCTTGTAATTATAAAGCTTATTTTCTTAAAGAACACAGCAGTAGGATCCAGTAGAGAATGTTGCAGCATATATATTATAGCACTGCTACAATGTTTTTTCAGTTAGTTAATAATAACACACAACTTAATAAATAATGTTAAGATATTTATTATAAATATTTATAATAACAAAATATAAAGAATAGTTTGAATACATTGGTTCTTCTCAGTTATAATCAATGAATTGCAAGAATTTAGTTGTTGGTGGTACTGTTAGTGTTTGGGAGGGGTCGCTGAAATTTCCCTTTAAACTCTGATTCTTTCAGCTCACTAGTGGCTTGCCTCATGTGCAAATACAATTATTTAATAGCTAGCCTCACTTTACTCTCACAAAAAGTGCATGAGCTTCCTGGCATCTAATGTTTGACAGTTGTCTGATGTCTCAAGCTGTCTATAAAATAAACTTCCACTATATGGTGAAATTCTTTTTCTTTAGCTGCACTGACCTCAATCATTAATTGGCCTACTTATATACCATTGACTACTATTTATTTACTTTCATTGTTGCTTCATCAATATTGTACACTCAATTCAACCTTGATAACATTATAGTTTAAGCTTAAAATGAGTATCCAATATTTTCTACCCCTGAGGAAAATTAACTTCAGAATACATAATACTTAAAATATCTTGTTGGGCATCTAAATCATCTTATTGCTTCATTGTTTGACTTGATTTTATCATTATTAAAATTTGGTTTCATCACCAGGTAAGGCACTGTAACTTTTCTTCTTGCTTACTTAAAACCAGAATTTGGTTGCCTTGGAAATCAGTAATCATTCTATTGTTAAGGTGCAACTGATGATTTTTTTTATTTTTATTAATGATAGCCCATCTATTTTTTGATACAATGAACACTGCAGATCTGGTATCCATCACTGGATTATTAATTAAAAACTAGGCTTTGAGTACAGAGGTATAAATTTTTAGGATGTAATTTTATCCTTCAAATTTTTTAGAATGGATTCTCCTTTTCTTTTTTGATTGTCTCGCTGTTTCTTTTTTTTTAGTATGCAGTTTCTATATGCCCAACACGATTGCAATAAATTTTGCAGTTATATTTGCTTATTTATTCTGGAAATTTAATGTTTTTTAGTCATGGCTTCCTACTTTGTTTTGATTAGCTAGGTATTTGTCTGTTTCAAATTTCTGATGGACAGCTTTAATAATGAGATCACTTTCTTTAATAGAGTTGTCCTATTTACTGTAGACTCAACTAGAGTTATCTGGAAAACTAAAGAATGAAAAGTGGTATTTGGTTTCATTAACAGCTAGACACTAAGGATATGATTTTTCATTCTGCAAATGTAGGAAATCTTTGAAATTGTAATTCACTGCTATATTCCCAAAGGCAGTGGCAAATTTTCTATTTTTTTTCTTTTCCAGAACATAGAGTTTGAAGTTATACTGTAGTTAAGAGTTTTCGAGGAGAAATATTGCTTCATCAAAATTTAACTCAAAATAAAATATAAAAATGGTCCTAAAACACAAATATTTATAACTATCACTAATTTTAACTCCAACTTTTTGATTTGGCTTACCCAAAAAAGAAGAGATTTTAATCCACATCAGCTGGTCAATTTTCTGGATTGATAGAACTGAATTCTTTAAGAAAAGCAATTTTCACACTCTTTTTCTATCAGATTGAATGAAAAAAGTTATTAGCAACCATTAGAGTTTATTTATTCAATTCTCCATTTTATTTTTAAAAATGATGACATAGATCTACTCAATCCACAAGAAGAGATCCTGACATATTTGCATCAGTAGTATTAACAATATAATGTTTCAGTCTTTTAATAATAACACACGACTTAATAAATGTTAAAATAAATGTTTATATACAGAAGTTTGACTACATTACAGCTGGAAAATTTGAAGTTTAATTGTTAAAAGTACAACTAAAAGAAATGCTGAAACTCTTTTTTTGAACCTTGACATTTCTAGCCCACTGATGGCTTGCTTCATATGCAGGTATGACAAATGTCAATAGTTAGCAGCTTTCAGTTCTACACTTGTGCATGTCTCACTGCATTTTATCAAGGAGTGGAAAATGAACTTACTGTGATGTCTGACAGTTGTTTATCTGAAGTAGTTTATCAAATGAACTCATAATAAATAACCAGATCTCTTTCCTTACTGGAAACAATCAAATTTTTTTTTGATGTAGCTCTCCAATTGGCCTGCTTATGCCATTGGCTATTTATTTACTTTCAATATCATTTCATTGTTCACTTGTATTGTATGTTCATTCTAATCATAATAACATATTTTGGACAAGCCTATTATTTAAGAGTAAGCTTAAGATAAAAGAAATTTTCAATTAAGAACAATATTAATTATTTTCTAAGATGTTTATTGCTCTTAAAATTACAAACAATTTAATATTTATTAAACAAGTAGGATGTTCTTTATTAAATATTATCTTTACTAGTATTTATTTCCTGCTTTGTTTTTGATATAGCATGTTCTTGCAACAAAGTCCAAAACTCATAAAGAAAAAGAATATATTAAAAACACTATGGCATTATAGGAAAGTAAAGGTACTTAAAACAAATGAGTGATTTATAAATGAATCACAATTAGATTCTTTTCTGTTTTTTAATATTAACATAATTTTGTAAAATATATGCTTCTTTAACCCTTTTGTTGAAGAATCCCCAGATTAAATTCCTAACTTTTTATTTTATTATATTTACCTTCATTGTTTATCATATTTTTAGAAATTTTGAATTATTCATTAGAAATATAAATTTATAAATGAAAATTATACTAAAAATATAATTTCGGTTTTGGAAAAATAAAGAACAAAAAATCATATTGAAATGAAGTACTAATATTAATAAAAACAATAAGTTTTTCTTATTTGTCACTTTCTGCATTTGTTAGTAATAATAGTAAATTAAAAGAAATTGACAATTTAACCGAGTTGTAAAAATCTGAAGAAATTATTATTCAGATTAATAAGAGTAACAAACTCCCCATACTATAATGTGACCAGATGCAAATCTTATTAATCAATGGATGCAAGAAGGTTTGAGCATAAAATTCCTATCTAGTGCTACTCATCCAATATTCCCAGACTAATTTCTAGCTTGTGGTTTTAATTAATGAGAAGATCTGATGGGACTGCACCTATATATAGGATCTAATGCAATCCTCCACCAGCCACCTTATTTAGATAGTTATTGAAGGTTGCAGTAATACTAAGATCTAGATGCAGTGCTCTCATATACAAGGCTCCCCACTAATGAAAGCCACAAGCTAGAAACTAGCCTGGGAATATTGGATGAGTAGCAGTAGATAGGAATTTTATGCACAAACCTTTTTGCATCCATTGATTATTAAAGCTTGCACTTGGAGGCATTGCTGTATTGAGAGTTTGATGCTGTTATCAACTGCATGTGTAGGCATACAAAATGGTAATTATGTGATTGTTCAGATTATTTAAACCTAATGAAATTTTATTTAAAAATTAAAGTTTTATTAACAATTTTAGTAAAATGAAAAAACTAATCATCCACAGCAAAGATGAAAGCATTACTTTCCAACCAATTACTACTTGTGGTCAAACATTAATGATTTCTTTTGACTTGTCTTATCCAAAAATAACTTAATCTAATTGTATTTTTTTTTTTTAAAAAACTTAAACACATATTTTTGGAAAAATAATTATAAATATGCAAATAAACTATGGAAAATATATGTTTTCATTTTCAAAATCTAACAAAAGAATAAATATGCTGAAAACTTATCATAAGTGCTCTCACTTGGAAAGAAGTAGAAATTACAATCAGTAATATTATGGGCAATTCATTGCCATGTTTATAGCAGATAAATCTTTATATAAAAATGCTAACAACTTTAGATTTTTTTAAAAGTAATAAATCAATATATTTTACTTTGAGTTTTTGCCATAATGATTGCAGTTATGAAAATAGTACTAAATATGACCACAACAGAGTGATTAAAAATCAAACACAATAATATTGAACTGTAAATATCAGTTGGGATGTTAACATTTATTTAAGTTAGCTACATAGAAAGAAATAACACTCACAATATAAAATATCTTAAAACATATTTTTACATTGAGCTTTATATAAATCAAATTTGCTTAATTTCTTTGGATGCAATATTGATTTCATTTATTTTTTATCTCATTTTACAAAATGTTTTTTTAATAACAGTGACAAACCTATTTTTAACGCAAGATGCTTTTAACTTTCTTCTTGTTATATAAGGCAGTAATCAGTGACTTTATTAAAAAAAGTTCTGTATCAGTAAAAAAATGTGATAAATTCTCATAAAAATTTCAGTTTATTAAATTATCTTAGATCTGCTGCCTATTAAAAAATGTATTCCTTCTTTCAGCCTTAGGCTCCTTATTAAAATACAAAAAAATATCTATCAATTTTATTTTATTTTTTTCAAAAATATATTCAATTTTTTAATAAAGATTACCATAAAACAAATTTTGTAAAAATATATATATGACAACTGATTTTTACCCCCCCTCCTTTATTAAAAAAACAACAACTGAAAATTGAAATGGCAGAACAATAAACAAATCTAAATATATATATATATTTTTGTAATTTGATTAGGAAGATATAACTAAAGATTATTTTCAGTTAAAACACAGATATAATCAGTGTTTATTTTTAGTCTGTGTACAGTTCAGAATATCTCTTGGGTCACGATGCCCATGACTTCCAAATAAATGAAAGTTTCTAAGCAAGCTTCTAATTTTTATTCAAAACTGATTTAACTAATCATTAAATTATTGATCATTAAATGGATATCCAGTTATTTTTAGTTGGATGATAAAAATCCAGGATTAATCTAGTTTATTACAAATACATTTGATGCATTGTACCATGAAATGAAAATATAATTTCATTATGTTGTTCTCTTATAGTGATAATGGGTACATCATAACCATATAGTCTCTAAATCTATGAATTATTACATCTTTTATTATAAATGTAGCTAATTTTATTATTGTTTTGCTGAGTTAAATTATATATGTCATTACAATTTATTTTCATAAAAGCTCTTTTAGAGGTTAGGCACTGAATAAATATCTATTGCTGTAAATAAAAGGAAATGCCAAAATGTTTGTTAAAAAAATATTATTTTTGTCTATAAAAAAAATATGATTGCTAATTGACTTGTTTGTAAAAGTTATATTTTATAAAAAAAGAATGGTTGTCAGATAACACATTCTTTTTTTAACAATTTCATTGTCAGTTGATTATTAATATACAAGTGAATAAAAATTCTAAAAAAGCATCTTATCAAAAACATTAAACTCACTATATGAAACAATGCCATAATAGTACTATCAGAATTTTGGAAAAACCATCCAGATGATAAAAAGGATTGAAAAAAGTTCAATTCCTTCCTAACTTTCTGAAGAGTATAATTATTTATTGTATGTTTCTGTTCTAATTTAGTCTAATACAGACAAGCCCACTGTATGCAGATGTGCAGGTGTGTGAGGCACAAAAGTGCTTCATCAATAGGCGTGGCAAGTCACCATGATAATAAATTGAATTTATAAACAAGTGAAAATGTTTAGATTTCTGAATCACCCCATTGTTGGAATTATATTCTAATTGTAAATATTTTTTATTTAAATATAAGAAAATTACTTTCTCACTTAATCTTGTAACAATTGTTGAAATACGCTACATATCATGGACTCTACCATTGCTTAAACTGAACAACCAAGTTGCAATGTCACCTTGTTAATTTACATAATTTATATAAATTAAAATGTTTAGTCTTCTAAGTTTATATAAAAAATGACAAATTATTATTAATAATTTATTTAAAAATAAAGTGCCAATATATTGTGTTTGATATAGTCCAGTGATACTATGAAATATATATCCCATGACTGATTCCAGAGTTGTCTCAATTTTTTTAATACCAATATTAATTTTTTAAAATGCAGATATTAATTTTTTTATATGCTTTACTAATCTGCTTTTCCTTGGACGTGGATTGTTGTGGGGTTTGTTGCCCAGCTAAAAGCTCATAATTAATCCATACTATCACTCAAATATATCCAAAAATTATTATTATTGGTTGTAGGCAGTTAAAATGAAAAGAAAACAGAAATAGTAAAAAAAGCAATTTGAAAAAAAGAATACCATTCTCTTAAATGTAACAACATAAACTGACATTAAAATAAAGTGCAAATACATGCTAAAGACTTCTAAAAATTTATTGAATAAACAATGTAAGTATGAAAATTTAAAATGTCAAACTGTATAATATATATAATAAAGTATAGTATTACAATATGATTAAATTATTAATAGTGGAATAACTAAAACATAAAAAAATTGTTAATAAAAAGTGTAGCCATATGAAAGAGAGATTCTGAATTAAACAAAGAATAAATAATGCAGTTTGTAACAAACAAGAACTATTTTTAGCTAAATATTTGAAATGCTTATCTTATGATGTTTTTAATAAACCCAATGGGTTGCACAGATTGTAAAGGTAGATAAAACAGAGGTAGAATTACTTAAATAAGATTATACATGTATATCAGATAAAAATTAGATTACAATTCTATTAGTCAGGTATTTAATAAGGATTTTCCTAAGGATAAGTCTGATTACAAATTATCATAGTCATATTATTATTATTTATCACATTGAGATAAATTTCTAAAAATTATTTTGTGGCCATCAAAGATAGATGAGTTAATTTGTAAATAAGAAGATAAAAGTGTAAAATAATTACAATTTATAAAATTATAGAATGCACCAAAATTTAATTTGTGTAAAGCCAGTTCTTAATCATGTGGCAACTCTGAATAAAGAAATAATTATAAATGTAAATATGGAATAAACAGTACTTACATATTAGTCCTGCAACATGTATTAGACTTGCTGCACCATTTCATATTCATATCAATCCACTGATAACTTTCTAATCTTGTGATCTGACCAACATAATGTGTACACTTGGTTCTTGTCAAAGCAGACTATGTGTACATGATATATTTACAAAATTATCAGCATACTGAATATGCATGTGAAAAGGTATAGCATATCTAATATGTGTTACAGGACTAATTATGTGACAGAAATTGCATCAGATTAAATCTAACAATACTATAAATATTAATTTCTAACAATACTAAAAATATGAATTTTACCCAAAAATCAAACTAAAAAGTCCTTTTTTAACAATGCTAAAAATATGAGTTTCACACAAAAATATAAAATGATATGGAATACTAATTTCTAACAATACTAAAAATATGCATTTCAACCAAAGATCAATCTTAAAAAGTACATGCCATTATGCAATTCCCAACTGTAACTTTAAATATGAACAAAATACTCTAAAATATTACAAAAACTGTAAAATATACTCATATAGTACTTACCATACAATATATAACAGGAATTGTCATGATGAAATAATAAATTTTCCACTTCTACTTTATTTTAAGTAGATAACCTTTTTCCCAAAATGGAGACTACAAGTAAAATGTTCATTTTCTACAAAATATATCTTACTTAATACATGATTGTATTTGTGGTTCACATGAAATCAGCAGTTAGTAATTCAGCACTTTTATAGGCCCTCCAACAATCAAAATATACTGTAAAATATTACAAAAAACCATAAAATATACACATACAATACTTACTATGTTATATATAACAGGAATTGTCATGATCAAACAATCAATTTGACAATTCTACTTTATTTTAAGTGGATACATTTTTTTCCAAAATGGAGACTAGAAGTTACATTTTTATTTTTTTCCCAAAATGCACACTAACATGTGTTTGTATTTGTGGTTCATATGCAAATGATCATAATCAGTACTTCGTAATTCAACACTTTTATAGGCCTTCCAACAGTTGGAATAAATTGTCAATTTCTCTTTCACATTTTGTTTGATGGCTTCCATATGAATTGCTGCTGTTCTATCATTAATTGTCATGATAAAACACTCATTGGTCTCCCTGCACAAGCCACTAAACATACACTGTTTGGAAAGAATTCATCCAGTTTGGTTTTTAAAAGTCTCTCATCAATTTAGATAGAGCTTCCAATTTTATGTTTTTTTGAAAATATAAACAGAATTCATTTCATTAGTGGGTAAAAATAATTTAATCAAAACTACTAATACAAATGAAAGTAAAAATTGTTGAATCAAAACTATGAATACAAATGAAGTAAAAAATAGTTTTAAAATGCAAATGACAGCTCTAATGATCTTGTCAGAATAAAATCTGGACAATAACTGAGAGTGTAAAATTATAAAAAAAAAATCATGTTATTGCAGGGTTTATTTGACGTAATTGTAAGGTTTCACATTTATCACAGATGTGAAAAGGCATACTATCTTCTCTATGTTGTAGGACTAATACATAAGCACCAAATGAACTACAAACAAGATATTTTTAAATGAATGAGAATGAAGACTGGAAATCTCTTCATTGATAGATGTTATAATTAAATTTTGTAATCTCCCTTTCCAAAAAATAAAAATTAATATCTTTATTAATCTTTCAATAATTTTGATTTCATCAGATGTAAATTTTCTTTTTCCAATCAAACAAAACAGTTAGTTATTCATAAGACTATTTGTAACAATATAAATATAAACAAGTCACAAGATCAATCTGTTATTGTTGTATTTATACAGACAACACAGACAATACCAAAATCAATAACAGTCAATAATTTCAAACTGTTATCAAGGCAACCTCCTTTTAACAATCAAAGTGGATTCCCACCTTTATTAATGGTCCAATATATTTATATAAACACTAAAGATTGCAATTTGACCACAGAGATGAAAATTATTGATACAAAGAAGTTTAAACAAACCTCTTTAAACAGAAAAATATAATCTGTTCTGAATGCAGACTAACAAATAGACAATTATAACATTACAAACTGCAATTATAATTTTCAAATTGCAACCAAAGCAATACTTAAATAATAAGTGTAATAATGCTCAAGGCTAAAGGGGTTTGTAAGTTATCGTTAATAACCAGTGAACACTTAGACAAAGCCAATAACAATAACAATCAACTTAATAGACAACCTTATATTATAATGATGCTTTTATTTTCATCTAATATTCATTAGAAATGTATATAAAAAAAGACAACATAATGGTTGGGAACAATAACCATTAAATATATATTCTAATACCACAAAAGTAAAAGATTATTAATTCAATGGAATATCCAAAATCTGTTGTCAAGGCAACCTTTATAGATAAAAAAATCAAATCCTCTTTATCTATACAGGTTGCATTGACAACAGATTGTAGATATTTATTACATTGTTAAACTTTGATCTTGTATTGTAAATTGCATTAAGAAACCAGTTAGCTATTAATAAATTATGGGTTAATATATACATTTTATCTATGTGTGTATGTGCGGATATATATTTCTTGCTATATCATAACCTGAAATATTTCCAGAAGAGTAAAAATTGGAATTCTAATTCGATGAGAAAATTACATTATGAAAATCTTGTGCGATTTATCATAGCCAAAACTCAGAATCAAAGGTTACAAGATCAATTCTCAGATGAGTAACATAAAAAAAAAACCCCAATGTAAATAAGTATAATTGTTAAATGCTAAATCTGTCAGTCAGATGCTCAAATATGGCTCTCTGAACAACTAAACATATGATTACAAAAGAATACAGTGTGGGAGATATCAGATTTAAGTCAATGTGAAACGTTTTAAAATAAAAGCAAAATTATGCAATGCTTTACTGCCAACTCTTTGAGATTTTTTAAAATTTTTATAAAGAAAAGTTTTATCAAAAAAAACAAACAAAAAAAAAACAGAAGAGTTTTATGTAATTTGTATTGAAGCCAAGAACTCTGTAAATGGTTATTGATAATATTGTCAGTCATATCTGAAGTTTAAATAGATACGAATCATTTCAGTAAGTATATATTGATGCATTTGCTCATTTGGTAAATTAATTAAACTTTTTTATTTTAAAACTTTAAAATCTAAAGTTGTCATTGCAATCAGTATTATAACCTTACAGAGGCATCCCAAAGACAACTGGCTACCCCTTCACTCAATCTCTATCTTTTATTTTCAGAGATCACTTAATACTATTTGCCTCTGCTTACCTAATTTTGTGAAATTTGTTCTAGTCACCCTTACTGATATGCCTTTACCCAATAAAGTTATATTTTTTCAATCCTTAATAAATCCATCATTGTTTATATTGATCTTAATAATCACACCTTCTCTAAGAAAATACTCTTTGGAAGACTTTCAGCATAATTCAGAGTGCTCATCAATCTCAACCATATCCACATTTCTTTACTATCATTAATAAGTAGATGATCAAAAAAATTCAATTCTGGTATCTGGAATCAAAATATCTCAATTTCCTTATCAAAATCAATTTAAATTTCCTATTCAAAAAGAATGTCACTTGCTAACATTAACCACCTTTGTTTTCTTTGTTATAAGTCTGAAGAAATGCTATATCATTTTCTGTTCCATTATCCTGCTCTTCTTACTTATAGAAATAACATTGAATCAATTACTAAACAACATACTCAATTTCTATTCTTATTGATAGCATGAAATGGGACCTTATTCCCTCAACTAGGGTTACTATTTTCCTTATGTTTACCCTTTGGTTCCTAAGTTGCTTTTTTTTTGTTTCAACTCTACATCTAGGAAAATACAATTATTGTTTTGCAATAAAATTTCAAAAATTAAACCCAGAGACAGGGCTCTTCCCCCTAAAAAATTGTTAATGCTACATGAAGCTGGTCTTTTTTACTACCCTATCATAAATAGATAATTCCATCTCTTTTTTCATTAGTTGTACTTTTGTATGCCTTTGCTATTTTTGTAATTTATACATCATTGTATTTATCTCTTCTTTGATGATAAACTTTAAAATATCCAATTGAATTTCAAATAATCTTTTTGAAGTTTGTAAAAGAAGTTTTTGCTTAATAAAAATTGTTTTTCTTTTTTTTAAAAAAGTAGACTGTGGGTTTAATTCTTGATACCTAAAAAAATCATCTATCTAGGCAAAAGGTGTGGAAACCATGATCATTATTATGAATTATATAAGGTAGACATTTTGTTAAAACTAAAACATTTACAGGATTAATCTTTAGATATATACAATTTTACGTTATGTATAATTAAAATGAAACTTACTTTAGTTTATCTTTAACATGTTTTAAAATAAATAAAGTTTTTGGAGATAAAAAAGATATTTATATGGTTCATACTATAACATTATAAAATACTTGAGTTTTTAAAACTAGACTATGATCTAGAGTTAAAAATGATTTTATAATGTTTTCAGAAGTCCTGGTTTATCATAAATTGGTTTTTAATTTTTTTATATTGTATAGCACACAATAGAAATTAAATAAAACATATAAAAATATTACTATAGATAAAAAGTAAAATGAACTTTAAACAATCTATTATTAGGCAAAGATCTCTCAAACAGCTCTCAAAGTAAAATAATGATTCACAAACTTATAACTATCCTTAGTACTTGCTGCATGGGTAAAAAGCACCTTTGTGCAAAATAAATTTGAAATAAAATTTGTAAATTAAAAAAACATTTTCCCCATGCTTTTGCAAGTAAAACTTGAAAATATGGTTTTAGTTATTTAACATGTTTGGGGAATATCTTACATGTTTTTATTTATTTTTATAAAATAAACCCAGTGATTAAAATACATGCTAAAATAAAACAAATTAATGTTTAAAAAATTAACTTTTGAAACAATAATTAAATAATACTTAAAGCAAAAATAATTATTTAGTAAATTTGAAATTTTTAATTTTTTTTTTTTTTGTATTATTTTTTGAACAGTCCTATGAAATTGCTAGTACAGATAAAAAATATCTGCAAATAAGATAATTTTTTAAAATATCTGAGTGTTTTTATCTTTTTTAAAAAAAATCCTCACACACTTATGAAAACATTGTTCTGCCCTTCTTGGACTGATTCTAATATTATATAAGTAATTCTACTTCTTAGTTTAATTACCTTTTTATTAAAAATATTATCTACAACCAGAATATGATTCTCTAGAATGCTTCACATCTGAGCTCATCCCACATAACGAGAAGAAAAGACAGTCTGACTTGTTTCTATTATTTTTTCTGAATATGATAGTTTTAAAAGGTGATGTTACTCTTATATTTCTATATCAATATTTAAATCAATTATAACAGGCATGTTAATAATTTACTAAAAATTGTTCTTCTTTATTTGAAAACCCATTCAAAATTTCTTATGCATAAACGCATTCACATTTTCTATTAACAAAGTTATATTCATTCAATAATAAAATAATTACACTTATATTTAATTTTTTTATGTGTGTAGTTTGATATTTTAAATTTGTATACTTTCATCGTTTATTGATGTAACTTTTATATTCAATTACGACAAGCAACATGGCTGATATACACTTTCATTCCATTGTTAAAAATAATTGTTTCTTTTAAAAATCCATTAATTACTTTTAATTTAAAATCTTTCACATATGACTTGTTTACATTTTCTATTAATAAAAATATCTTGTCTTGTTTTCATTCAATAATAAAATATTTAAACTACTTTATAATTTAATATTTTTAATGCTTATTAATAATTAAGTCATATTACATACATTATACCTTATTATAAAGTTTGACAATAGAGATTCAACCACAATTTATTTAAGGAAAATTTTTTTAAATTTTCATAGATTGTTGTTTA